>OY730195.1:115710045-116157600 GCA_963422505.1 Pseudognaphalium luteoalbum | reverse complement strand
TATAGTTTAACATTAGCTCGGTTCGAATTGAGAGATTTAAGTACATAATTAATCTATACAAAATATAATAATGCAGCTAAATCTCTGATTGTATGAATGTTGACTCGAGCTAATGATTCCTGTTTGGCAGTTCAACCTACTGCTGTGTACCTGTGATACATGCTAAAACGGGTCAGCAAAACGCTGGTGAGCTCACAGGTTTGTATGTCAACACATATTTGTATGAACCGCAAGATTTATAATTGAATTTAAAATGCAATTAAGCAAAATAAAAGTTATACAGCCATGAGCACATAGTCTGAGCTTAACTTGAGTGTCAGGTCCAATTAAGAAAACCCAACTTGAATGCCTCCTACGAGTGCCTAATCCACACTCGTCTTCCCAAATGCTAATACATCCGTTTGACCAGTTAGTACGTGCTAACCCGGACGAGGATTGTCAATCCTATATGATATCATATACTAACATTCACGCTACTACGTATTACCAGACTATGCTATGGAGTGCTTTAAATTGATTAGTTGAAGTAACTCATGTAGTATTTGATTTTGATTTGTACTTGCGTTCAACTTGTAAGACAAAACGAGCAATAATATCACACCCCTGATTGAAAAGCAGTAAAATAGGGGCCATGAGACTCACCTGAGCCTTGAGTGTTTATCGAAATAAACTTGAATTGATTAGCTGTGAATTGATGTCCGAAGACTTGTAACCTGAGGGTGTCCAAGACACGCGATGGTTATAAATATGAGTAGGTATCTCGAAAGACTACCCTTGTAATTGTTCGTCCAACTAGAATGTCCAAATCACTACGATTTGGTTGTTTAACTTGTCCAAGTTACTACGACTTGGTTGATTTGATTATGTTTTGAAAACGTGTACGGCCCGTTGGTGATTGTTTGTAAAAGTAATCTTCAACATTATTATTTTGATTTCGAAGTGTTATACATAAAAGTATTCACAAACTTTAGGTGACGGGGGTCCGGGGGCAGCGCCCCTGGTAAGCGGGGTCCCAGGGGTGGCAACCCCTGGCGGGGTCCAAGGGGCTGGCCCCTGGCTGGGGTCGAGGTGAAATCAAGTGATAAAATCAAGTGATAAAATTTCTAACATATTGTTATAGCGAAAAACGCATCTGGACTTGAATTTGGGTGAAATCAAGTGATAAAATTTTAGGTCTCGACACTTAGTAAAATCTGAGTTTTTCAAGGTTCTAGTTCATGCGACATTAAGTGCGACGTAGGCTGTTATGTCGCAGGTCATGGTTGCGACATTGATCATGGCGTCGCTAAGGGCGACATCCGCAATTTAATGCGACATTAGGTGTTATGTCGCTATGTGCGACGTTGTAGGTTCCTGCGACGTTGGAGTCGATATCGCTATGTGCGACGTTGTTGGTCTTTGCGACGTAGGGGTCGATGTCGCTATGTGCGACGTCAGCAATTTAATGCGACATTGAGGTTGATGTCGCACCATGCGACATTGTGAGAGGTTCTGCGACGTAGTAGCTGACGTAGCATAAAGTCTGGTCCAAAAGCGACATTACGGTCTGATGGTCGGAATTTGAGTCGAAAATGAGTTTTCCGGCCACCGTTCGGTCCAAATCTTTTACCTAACCCTTATATGGACATTTTAAGCCTAGACAAACAATTATAAGTTGAAAACAATAGAAAACGAGAGGTGTCGGGATTTGTCGGAAACTTACAAAGTTAACGTCGTGAAAATCCGGAAAGATGGAAATGTAGATCGTGACGAGAGGAACGTTTTCTTCTAAATGAGTGTGACGATTCAAGGCCGTTTGGTGGTAGTTATTGGTGGTTGTTTATGGTGGTGGTGGTGTTTGTGTTTGAGAGAAAAAGAAGAAGGTAAGAGAAAGAGAAAGAGAAAGAAAAGTGAGGAATGAGGAAGGAAGGGGGGGCAGGTTTTGGGGGGATTGGGGAGGGAATCTCCCAAAACTTTTAATCTCCGCATTTGCGCTCCGTGCGGTGTTCGTTTTCCCGATCGTTTAAACGTTAAATAATTATTTTACGCGTTTAAATATATGTTTTAAAATATGAATATTTACTCAATATTTTTGTTGAGGTATTTTACCAGATACTTAATAATTATGTTATAAAATGTTACTTGTTTCGTTTGTTTGCGCGTTTAACATTTTAATCGCATAATTGAAGTTTGTGCGATACAAATTTGAGTTGGAATATTATCTAAATAATATTTTGGATAAAATAGAGTTATTAAATAATGTTATATTATTTAATAAAATTGTTCACCAACGTCCGTATTAATTGAATCGAATTGCATTCGATTTGAAACTTGTACGATTTAATCAAATCGCATACTTGTATATATTCATCAATATATATGTTGATACATTAATTAGCCTAACACAGAACTAATTACATGTATTAAAACTTGATTAGGCACTAACTACTAGTCCTAATTTGACGGGTGTCACACTTTTGTTTACTTAGACTTTAGGGATTATCTGCTTGAATAAATATGCTAGAATGATGATTATGGAACGAATTACTAATTTATATTTGATTTTCTTTCTCAGGTCATTAGAAGACTCAGTGACATAAGACAACTGAATAAGTTGAATTGAGATTTGACAGGTGAGTGAATCTGGAACTCACTGTTTGATTTAGTTGTAACTGTTTGGTTGCAACAACTAAACATAGATGTGTTTATTAGACTGTTTAGTCTGAATTATTGATTATGAATCTACGTGCTGTTTGGCCTTCTGGCATTGTTATTGAGGTCAACAGTTTTGTTGGGCTAGTTCGTTATTATGTGAATTACACAGGGATTTGTTACATGTGTTGTCTGTAGAACCTGTGTTTGATTATAATAACAATTAGTTATCGGTATATTCTGTATTGGCCTTACAGATTGATGGTAAGTGTTCTTTGAGAGCCACCCGGGTATTATGGTTTCTCAAAAGCTACCGATCCTCACTAAATTATGTGTGTTTACTGTTATTTGATGTAAACGGATAGTTATGCTAAGTTTAATTATGTGTGACTCATTCATTCACTTAGCTTCATGCTAATCCCTCATTTTACTTCCTGCAGGTTATGCATAATTATGTGGGTGGGCAGGAAGATGATGCTTTTAGCAGGGAATGTTTGACCACTGTGAACTCTGATATGTTTTGTGATAAACAAAAGTTTGTTGAAATTATGTAACACCTCGATAAATGAAAATAATGTTATGTGCACCTAATAATGTATCCACACATATGTTAGATTTTATAATTTGAGAAAAGTTCAATGAACTACAAGAATTATTGAAAGAATGAAAGTACCAATCAGATTGTGTCATGTGTACAAAGAGAGTGTTTCACATGTATAAAACCCATTTACCCCCAAACTTGAATATCTCACAAACGACAAATCGAAAAATTATAAAAATTGCACCATTAAATTCAGCGTTTTATCCTCTTCGATTTGCCGTCCCTCAAGGTATACTTTCGATGAGTTTTTTATTTTCCATTTTTTGGTGGGTTTCACATTTTACTAACACATGTGTTAATATTTGGTTGTACATTTAATTTAGATATAGGGTTTAAGGTTTAAGGTTTAGTAGGTTTAGGATGAATAAACTATCATTAAGCTCTATTCGTGCTTTTTCTAAACTAGGTGACTTTGCCATGATAAGTTTCAAAATTTCCAACTCAAGAGCTAAGTGGTCATAAAAAATCATCTTTAATCGAAACATTTAACAGAGACTTGAGGAGTATCCAACTTCTCATACATCTAACCATAAAACATATAGAAAATGTCAATAAAATTGTAATATGTAAGTCCCTAGTTCTAGGATCGATAACTTCGTTATCTGTAGTATTAAGGTGCGGAATCCCTCAATACGGTGTTATCTTACTAATAACGAGTAAGTTCGTAATTGCGTTTAATATGACTTAACTTTATACAATGAATCGTCAAAGTCTAGCCGTAGGTTATGTTTTCTCTGGGTTTGTGAATTCGCAGATGATGAAAGTGTTCCAAAGTTTCTGTTCCAAAAAATTAACGATTTTGCCAAACAAAATCGTTTATATATGTTGTCTCGGCTCGGCTCGCATGGGCCTGCGAGTTCAACCCAACTCGCCTCGCTTAGCCCAAGCCCAGCTTAGCCATAACGAGTTCAGTTCTCATCTCGCAGCTCACCTTGCTGCGACCTGAGATCTCGACTCGCTTCGCAACAAACGTATAATATAAATACGTTATTTCGTCTATCTTTAATATAAAATATTAATAACAAAACGAATATGCGTTTACAAATATAAACCAATATATCAATACAATCACAATTACACTAGTCATATTTCAAGCTAGATCTGTTGTCACAATCTATGTTCCAACAGACTCCCCCTTGACAATAGCTCTAGCGTCTTTATCTTTTAATTGTCTTTGGTCTTTATTTGTAAATCTTGCTTCCAGCATAAATCTTCATCTTGATACAAGTTTTAACCATCATTTGATAATCTCTCCCTAAATCAGCCCATTCAATAGTCGTCAAAATTCTGTTCTCTTTTAACTTTAACAGATCCTTTCTCGACATATTCATCAGGTGTCGATGGTCATAAACTCTGAAGATTTCTCTTTCACCACCTTCAACCTCATCATCAGCTTCAACCATAACAGCTTCTCCAGTCTTTGAATCCACGTGCCAACTCTTCATATTTCCCAAAATATCCTGTGGCATTGTCTTCAATGGAATCTGCTGCACACATTTAACAGCTGGATAAATCTTTTTCCTTCTTCTTCTTCCAGTCCTTTGACTTCTCTCCTGTAGTTTCACAGTCTTTCCCTTTCTTGGCTTTATCATCTCAAATTTATTTGTACCAACCTCATGTCTAATAATTCGTTCAACACGATTAGCATAATCATCACGACTTGGGTTGTTGATCTCTAATCTAGCCAAGTCACGTATTTCATAACGTGGTAAGGAACTAAAAACTGCAAGCTTTCTTTCAAAGTATTGAACTCCGTCATATCTTTTAATTGCAAAAAGCTTCAGTTCAGAGTCAAAGTACCAGCCTATAATCCCTTTACGCGGTACGCGTTTCTTCGTTATATCAATTTCAGAAATTCCAATCTTCTTCTTCTGTTTTGGAAGTTTCCGATATTGTACTGCAGGATTATTTGTAAAGACTATCTCTTCTGCTTCATCTTCCGAGGTTGAGTCTTCAATATCTTCATCGATATCAACCACTGTTGGACCTTGCTCATTTTCAATAACAACTTCTGTTCTAGATGGGCTTACATGGTGTTCATCAACATTTGCATCAGGATCTACACCTATGTCTTGCACAATCTCAGGAACAGCAGTCCAATCAGCAGGTGGTAGAAATTCTCCATCCTCAAGATCAAAATCTATTTCTTCATCTATCTCATCAAAAATATCTTCTTCCAAATCAGATAGATCAAGCATCTCAAATCCTAGAGAAAAACCACATATACAAATCAATATTAATAATTTAAATTCTTTACTAATTTCCCTGAATTAATCCAAGAATTTCTTTATCAACTCTTTTGTATAATTTAAACCTTCAATTTAAACGCAATATATATATATAACTTATAAAAACCTTTTATTGATTACCCTGAATCAATCTAAGATTCTCTAAAGTCTTATACAATACTTAACAAATAATAATTAATTTTAAATTCTAATGTATTGTGAAAAATCACCAAACATTTAAATTTACTATTAATTATCTTATATAATTTCTAAGTTTAATTGATCTTAACTTATTATCAACATAACTTTTAAATTATATATCATTTGTCGAGTAAACCAAATACATTTTTAACTTGTTAGTTATCAACTCTCAAGTCTAAAATGCATATGTTATTATAAAATTTTGACCGCCGAAAAATAATCGGAACACGCCGCTTGACTACTCATTGAGTCAGAAGACTTTCGATCACTATTTTATCTTAACATATTTATTAACTTAAATTATTTAAAACATATTTTACTTAAAATAATACTAACATTAAATCGAATATATTAAACATAATATTAAGTTACAATTATTCAGTACAAAATGTTACAGACAATATTCTACACTATGCTAATACTAAGCTGTCTTACCAGCTTCTGTATCAACCGGTGCATCTTTATCAGCACTTGTACCAATTCCATCATCACCATCACTAGACTCCCCCTGAATCATAGCTTGCTGACCAGTCATTGAAGGACCAGTCTGCTCACCATCTTTCGGTGCATTAGGATCATCGTCTTTATCAGCATCTTTCTTTTTCTTCAGCTCATCTTCTTTACAACCTTCCAAGTATGCCAATATCTCCCCCTGAGTAGACTGTCCTGAAACATGTTTCAAGACCAATCGCTCCAAGCCAGATATCTTCACACTCTGAATGTTGAAGTCAGCAAGCAGAGTCTCATGAATCTTCAGCAGTGTATTGTATGAGATACTCTGATTGAGTAACTGCTGACTCAGTCGAAGATTGTTCGACACCAACACCGGAACCTGAGACGCTGTCTTTTCTAATTCCTTTACCCGCAACTCCAAGGATGTAATCCTTTCAGCATCTGTTGTCGGAGTAACTGGAATAGTATGTGGTCCAGGTGGTGTCACTGAAGCAATGTAAGAATCTCGTGTGAGTGGTGGAATAGCCTGAGATAACGCTTCCGTAAGAAGAGTAGCTGCAAATCTACCAGCGTTATTGATCTCAGCCTGTTAAGTTAAACAAAATTAATTAAGTAATTGTTACAAATTGATCTGTCTCAATCTCTAATTAATTATATAACACTTGTATAACTAAACTTATATCCCTTACCTCAATAGGTACAGATATCTGTTCAGTAACCACCGGTGTTACATTCTCCACCTGCGGTGTATCTCGAGCAACTGTCACAGAATTAACTGTCTCAGTTTGAACTCCTGATAAACAACAAGTTAAGATTATTTAACTATTAAGTATTACATACCATCCTGAATGGTCAGGGTCCTTGAACGCTTACGACGTCGAGTAATAAGAGGTGTATCCTCTTCCTCAGAACCCTCATCAAGAAGACAGAAGTCAGGATCAACTTCCTTAGCCTTCCTCTTCTCCTTCAGTGCTGGATCTGGAATCATCCGAGATCGATATCGAATATAACCAGCACCGGGAGGTGGAGAAGGAGTACTATCATCATCATCTGAAGCCGAATCGCCATCACGGCCTCCAGATGGACCAACATCATGATCCTAAATATTAAATATATTAAACACTTATGATTAGCTAAAAGCTCTATCATACAAGTTCTATATATTTATGATTCATCTGATAAATACCTTAGAAGGTAAAACCTCAGATCCATCTAGCTGTCCCTGCTCACCCTCAGATCGAATGACCTCTGGGTCTGCAGTCTCAGCACCCTGATCATAATATTTATATTTTATAATTAGAATATTATCTAATTAACTAAATATCAATAACCTAAATATTATATAAAATAATCATGTGAAAATGATATAACATCTAAGTACCATTATTATTATATAATTATAAAATTACCTCAGGTGAAGCAACATAACTATCAATATCCCGTAGCAGGATATCAGTAGCATCATCATGCTCAACTAGCACCTCCTGAACTACCTGTGCAGCAACATCTGGGTTCACCTGTACCCCAGCATGTGTAGGTTGTTCCAAAACATCCTCGATAAGCTCTTGTGGATCTTCAGCATGAACCACCTGAGCTAACGGAGCTTGATCAACAGCAGCATCAGCAGGAGCTACGTCCAACCACCCATGATTCGGCGGAGTAACGTAGTGTGGATCAACAATGTACCCAAATAGTGGTCGTTCCTCAGGCTTAACCACTCCCTCCTTCCTGACGGTCTGCAGAAACATGGCATTATAACCACGTTGATCAATCGTATTCACCACCAAAAATGGTTCAGGAATAACCAAGTTCGGTAAACGCGAACATATGATAAGCATACAGAACCTCGGGTAAATCAAAAATCTAGATCTAACAGAACCCAATATCTGTCTCCTTATCTCTCTAAAAATAAGATCACAAAAACTGTATGGTTTATTGTAAACCAGGGACAGTGCAGCCGATAGTATAGCAGGGTGTAGGTTCCCAACTATTCGGACCGAATCGAGTAGTTTAGCTTGTATGTAAATGCGGAAATTAAACACAACAAGTTATGCAAGATTTAAGACAAATATCACCTCAAACACAAAGATGTATGTGTATATATATTATCAACAAGTAAACATACACTTTGACAAAACACACAAGAAGCAAAATAACCCTATCTATGACTTTTTCTTTCTGGACAGTGAGTTATGTGTGTGTCAAAGTCTTTTAAACAGAAACTGGCGAGCTTCTATTTATAGTCCAAGTCAGTCTTTCTGCGACACAACCCTTGTGTCGCATAGACTGATTATACGACACAACCCTTGTGTCGTATTGACGGATTCTGCGACACAATACTTATGTCGCACAGAATGAGTCTGCGACATAATCCTTGTGTCGCAAGATTACAAAAATTGTAATTAAACTATATCTTAACTATTCAATGCGTAATTACAATAATGACACAATTACAGACTGAGACCAACTGACAGACACAACTAGATGTACCAACAAACTCCCCCGTGTCTTCAGCTTGGTCTTCAAAGAATTTCTTCAATTAGCTTCAGTCTTTAAACCCATCCGGGTGGAAAGTTTCCACCAGCATGCACACCAAAAGAGAAACATATATCGACGATTTTCTGAAATCGCTTCGCCAGAATTGTGTTGAACTCGTTGTCGGGATTGTAGCGAATACGATTGTCGAATAGTTTCTTCATGTCATCCTTTGACAAGTTTATTAAGCTCATCGGGTCAAATATCCTGAATTCAGCTTTAGGTAAACCCCACAGAGAAGTAGACCCAGTGTGAGGCACAGAATCAGGCACATGGACGAGAACGGCTTCGCCGGTGTGAGCATCCAGTTCCCAGTAATGAAATCGTTTCAGCAAATTAAGGGGAACAGATTCTAGCGAGACTTCACGAAGACAATTAGCAGGAGGATAGTGATTTCTGACGATTGGCTGATTTGTCTTTGGGTCAAGCTTTTTCTTGAAAGTAAAACGTGTACCCAGCACAGGTCTGACATAATGATATTTCTTTGATCGAATCTCTGCTCGCATGACCTTCTGAATAACTTCAGCTATACCGTCTTTATGAGGATTGATCAGTTGAAGACGAGTAAGTCGAACGAGATCGTGCTTGGGCAACGTGCTCAGCTTCTTCAGAGATCGACGGAAATACTGAATACCGTCGCGTCTCTTTATCATGAACCTTCCTTTGTTTACCTTCCAACTCTTGATAAGGCCGATATAGTCACCGCCAACCTTGTATTTCTTGCAGGTGACAGGAACAGGTTCGATATTTTTGCCTTTGATAAACCAGTTATCCCTGATGGACATTTCCCTGTCAACAGGAACATGTTCGAAAGTATCCTGTGGGAAGATGTCATTGTAATTTGTCCTTGTTGATTCACGATCAGGAACTGGTAAATCTTGAGAAAGTCCGACAGGTTCAAACGATTCAGGAGCAGAAGAAGCCTGATAGGAGAATCCTGAGGTGGATCCTGATGCGAAGTTAAATGCAGGCTCTGACTCATCGTCTGAAGAATCAGATACAACAATACCTTCCTGTGGATGAGCAGAATGATCAACATATTCTTCATTTGGATCAAGTCCTTCCTGCTCAACCTCAATATCATCATCATTATTTGCAGCCTCGAAATCAAAAGGCTCTTCAGGCACAACCCCATCCTCATAAACCGCAGCTTGAAAGTATGTCAAATTGCAGTAGGTGTAATCTACAGCTAACGGTTTCGGTTGCCCTGGTAACTCAAGAATATAATCTAAAATAGGAGTTTCATTGATAACAGAATCATTTACATTTTCAGTATTTACATTATCATCGCCCTCGGCGGAAACCCTAGGTGTTGATTCTATTACAGGCACAGACGACGTCTCCCCCGAAGCAATAGCTGGGGTTTCCAGCAACAAAATCTTCGATCTCAGCTCTTCATTTTCTTTTTCCAAGCGCGTGATTCTGGCATCCTGAGCTTGAGAAATCGTCGATTGAGCTTCCATGTCATGTTGCATTTTGTCTAGCCTGGACAGAAGTTCCTGAATAACCGACGGATGAGGAGTGATCGGAGTGTCGGTTCTTGGAACCTCAGAGGATGGAGACGTAGAAGTATGAGGACGTGTGACCCGTGGATCTACAACGTCTGCAGTAGAAGAATCGCGAGGCCTTTTTCCTCGGCTGGAGGACTCAGGAGGTGGAGATGGTGCCTGATACGAATCGATCTCACGATCGAGTTCCATCAACTCCTGATCCAAAGGATCTGCCAAAACTGTTGGTTGCTGAACTGAGGGAGGTTGAGCTGGTGGAATAGTAGGCCTGGGGGCCGGATCGTTGAACTGTTCACCAGGTGGACCAACATAAGCTTGATCAATGATATGACCAAATAATGCAACCTCCCGTTCCGGTGCCTGACCCTGCTTGGCAAAAGAAGTGCAGATTGTGTAAATCCTGGTGTTCATCGGTGTTTGCTTGAATGTGTGAACAGGAGCCACCGGAAGACCAGGAAGCAAATGATTGAGCAGCAGCTGAGTGAAACGAGGATACACTGCCCATTTATCCTTTGTATCCAGGCCATTGTCAACGAAACCCTTCCATATATAGCCAGAAAAGTTGTAGGGTTTGTTGTAGATGAGCGCAAGAAAAGCAGAAACTGTTGCATAGCTCATGCCCTCGAGGCCTGCCCTGCGGCTGGATAGGCACACAATCACTATGTGAGCCAGATACCGCCAAACCTTTGTCATGTAGGTTTTCTTGTACTGGTCCACTGGGATGTCCTGATAACCAATAGATAACATCCCTTGAGCGATGGCCGCAGCTGAAAACTGAGAGAGCATATCAGGATTGTCTCCAAATTCGAAGAAATCCCGAATCAGCTGCTCAGAAAAGATAACCTCGCGACCTCGAACCTTTGAAATAATCCGAGTATCCTGTTCCTCTTTGTTGACCACTGCGTTGTCCCAAAACTCAGTTATGTGATCTCTCAAAATCCGAGTGTCAGCCGAGATAGCTTTGAAGATCCGAGAACGTCGGAGAAAAGAGATCATTGGTCTGTACGGCCTCGATGTCTCAACCGAAGTGTTCATAAACGCCACGATGTTGTGCCGTGGTTCCCAGAAGTACTTCGTGACATCAATCTCAGGAAGTGGTGCAACTTGTTGATCAGCCATTTCTGAAAAATAACATCAATACAACCAAAAGCTCGAGCTGCGTTAGCGTTAGAACATAAAAAATATGCGCGTTTTATTTTACAAATGTCATGCGACACAGTGGTTGTGTCGCATAACAGAGATACGACACATCACTTGTGTCGTAGAAGTAGTCTACAACACAGATCTTGTGTCGCATGACAGAAATACGACACATTACTTGTGTCGTAGAAGTAGTCTACGACACAGAGCTTGTGTCGCATGACACGTGTCACACGGACAGAGTTTCCCTTGCATTTAGCAATTTTTGAGAAATTAATCTCAGATGCGACACAACAGTTGTGTCGTATGTTGTGTCGTATAAGATGATACGACATAAATATTATGTCGTATGTTGTGTCGTACACAATACGACATAAACAGAGTGGATCGATACGACATAAAACTGTTTGATCTATGCGACACAACGCTTGTGTCGTAAGTTGTGTCGCAAAGATGAACACCAAACCAACCCAGAAATAATTTTGACAAAAATTTGGGGTTTTCGAAATTTAATCATACCCTAGGGTTCGCATACAATAGGGGATCAGTATTAACAAGTTTGCTAACCCTAATAACCCCTAAACCCTAACTAATTTGGGCAAGAAAACCGTATCCCTAAAACCGTAATAGGGCACGACTCGATTACAGGCACAATATTGTATGAAATCGTGAATAGATCATACCTAAAGATGCACGAAGTGATGAAGAACAAGAGTCGAGTAACAAATCTCAGTGAAATAGCTTCGAACCAACAAAACCGAAAGAGTATACGACTGTGTCGCAGAATCGCAGTTGTGTCGCAAAATCGTCTTTGTGTCGTATGTATTGTGTCGTGAGGAATAATGAAAGCGTAAACGGTTATGTCGTATGTTGGGAATAGTTAACCCCCAAACACACATGCGACATAAGATACGACACAATGGTTATGTCGTATAGAAGAGATACGACACAATGTACGACACAATTCTTGTGTCGTATAAGAGGAATACGACACAATGCTTGTGTCGCACAGAAGACAGAGCAGATTTTAGCGACATAAAATTTGTGTTCGAAATCGATTTAGATTGAGATTAAAGAGTTTTCGCAAAGAGGATGATTTGTGACATAGAATAAAAATAAAATTAAGTACACTTATATAAACAATAAAGTATAACAAAGACATCTAAAAGTGTAATATTTTTGGTGACGGAGTTGTGATTTTTCTGGTTAGGGATCATATTGACATAACATGCAATAATTAGGAATAGTAAGTGTTATTTCGATCATCAGTATATTTGTCCGCTTTAAATTTACTTGACGTACTAGAAGCACTTTTTATAAAAATCATTTCAAGACAATTATTAGTATATTTGTCCCCTTAAACGTGTTATACTCACATCTAGGAGATATTTTTATTATTATTGGACTGTTCAATTCGCTGTGGTCATTACCATAGAGATACATCTTAACTTGAGACATAGACCATGTTTCCATTTACAGAGAGAATATTAGAAAATCAAATTTAAGAATCAAGACAGCGGTGACAGGTCTGTACGTGCGTACAACAGAGCGACATAACTTGATTCAGGTTTAAGCAAAACCGAACTTGGTCAAACCCTTTTGGGTGACCTTGTAAGGTATCTTGATTTTTTAAAGACTTTTCAAGTACTTTGACTTGCGTTTGCTTAATTTTAAAGTATATATCAATAGAAGCCAGGTCTATACTTACGTATAACAGAGGAAACTGTCAATATATACCCCCAGATGATATCGAATAAACTTCTTTCACGAAAACATATCTAGTCTAAGTAAGATATTAAGACTTGTGTCATACATCAAATGGTGTTGGACCACTTGAAATGGACAATTTTCATTTAAACTTCTTAATAATTCTCAAAGAGATTTGTATAACATGCCTACTAATACATCGTATGATGAAGACAATGTTTATAAAAACTGATTTTAATATGTCAAATAAATCTACTGACACATCAAGGATAAGTCTTAAATTTTCATATTCATTGCATGTCATTCAATGTACTATCATATCCCAAGTTGTTTACAGACACAACTTCAACGTCTATTTTAAAAATGTAGCAACCTAGCATTTCTTTAATACTACAAAGTATAAAGAGTGGCTGTTGCGAAATTTTTTTTTTTTTTTTTTTTTTTTTTTTTTTTTTTTTTAATTTAAACAACTCTGTACATAAAACTAGTCACAAATCATTTCTTGAGATCAAGGGGAATCATCCCTATCATATCTACAAGTTCGTTGAAACGAGCACGCGAAAATGCTTTGGTGAAAAGATCGGCCTTTTGCATGAGGGTATCTATGTGAGTAAGGTCTATCAAGTGTTTCTCATAGCAATCTCTTATGAAGTGAAACCTAATCTCTATGTGTTTGGTCTTAGAGTGTTGAACAGGATTGCGAATAATAGATATAGCAGCAGTGTTATCAATATGAATAGGAGTCAAGGTAAGAAGTAACCCATAATCACGCAATTGGTGTTGAATCCACAGAATTTGGGAACAACAACTTGCAGCAGCAATGTATTCAGCTTCCGCTGTTGAGGTGGAAACAGTTGTTTGCTTTTTACACTGCCAAGACACCAATCTGGAGCCAAGATATTGGCAACCTCCTGTAGTTGACTTTTTATCCGAATTGCAGCCGCCATAATCAGAATCAGAATAGGCTGAGAGAGAGAAGTCTTTCTCGTTTGAGTACCATAGACCAAGTGATGGCCTATATTTAAGGTAACCAAATATTCTCTTTACAGCCTTCATGTGAGAAACTTTGGGCTTCGCTTGATACCTGGAACAGATAGACACAGCAAACACAATATCTGGTCTTGATGCAGTAAGATACATCAACGATCCTATCATAGAACGATAATCTCGCTCCTTGCAGTCTTCTTCGTGTTCAGCAGGCCCGAGTTTGTGATCAGTTTCAATAGGAGTACCATATGGTTTACAGTCATGAAGCTCATACCGAGTCAACATGTCATTGACATATTTGGACTGATGAATGTAGAGTCCTTTATCAGACTGCTCAACCTGTACACCCAGAAAGAATTTGAGTTCTCCCATGGCACTCATCTCAAACTCGGACTTCATAATTTTTTCGAAATCCCTGCACAAAGAATCATTAGTTGAACCAAATATAATGTCGTCCACATAAACCTGTACCAGCAGCAGATCTTTTCCATCCCTTTTAATGAAGAGAGTGCTGTCGATGTGACCTCGAGAAAAGCCATTTTTCGTTAGATGATTTGCCAACCTCGCATACCAAGCTCTGGGAGCTTGATGAAGACCATATAAAGCTTTGCCTAACTTGCAAACATAATCAGGATGAATAGGATCTTCAAAACCTGGAGGTTGTTTGACATACACATCCTTCAGAACCTCTCCATACAGAAATGCGCTCTTGACATCGAGTTGATAAACCCGAAAACTTTTAAATGTTGCAAAAGCCAGAAAGATGCGAATAGATTCCAGTCTTGCAACTGGAGCAAACACATCATCATAGTCCAAACCCTCGATTTGAGTAAAACCTTGAACCACCAACCGTGCCTTGTTTCGAATAACAACGCCTCGGTCATCCTTTTTTACACGGTATACCCAGCGAGTGCCAATTGGATCGACATCTTTGGGTAAAGGAACCAATCTCCAGACATCAAGTTTTTTGAATTGATTTAACTCTTCCTGCATAGCCTCAATCCAGTATGGATCTTTCAACGCTTCGTCTATTTTCTTTGGTTCAAGCTGAGATAGGAAGCATTCTTCCATATTTTCATCCAAGAAGGCAGGAGAGGCAGTAGAAGATTCCTCACGAATCTCATTGGCAGCTACCTGACCTCTAGTTAGGACACCTTGTTGAAGTTCACCAATGATGTTATCAGTGGGGTGGGAAGAATGAATTCGAAGCTGAGGAATCGGATCAGGCACAATGATCGAATCCAGATTAGAAGGAGCGGCTTCTGAATGTTCAATAGCAACTGAGTGATTAGTAGCACAGCTTTCATGGTCAACCGGTAAGTTGATATCAGTTTCAGTTACAGGATTTGATTCAGTAGCCATCTGATTAGCGTCGGAGGGAATATCATCATAGACAATATTTTCAGGAGGTACAGCTCTAGAAGTTGAAGTAGATACTTCAGAAGAAAGATCTAAACCATGAAGTAAAGATACCAACTGATCTTCTTCACTAAATTTGGGAAGATTGAAAGAATCTACCAACTTGTCATACTCAAACAAGGATTCCGGTCCCTTGCCCTTTGGAGAATCAGTATACTTCATGAACCTGACTTCAAAATGTTCCTCAATTCTCCCAGTAGACTTGTTGAAAACTCTTTTGTTTGGCGAGTTCACAGAATATCCCAAAAATAAGCCATCGACCGCCTTTTCATCAAATTTACCTACAGAGTCCTTGGTAATTAAGATGGTGCAGGGACACCCAAAAGGCTCAAGAAACTTCAAGTTTGGTTTGCGATTATTCAGCAATTCATAACAAGTTTTGTTTCGCTTTTTAACCATGGAGACCCGATTTAACACATAGCAGGCAGTGTTAACTGCTTCAGCCCAAAATGTAGTAGGCAGATGCGAGTCAGACAACATAGTTCTTGCTGTCTCAATGATTGTCCTATTCTTTCTTTCAGCGACACCATTTTGCTGAGGAGTACGAGCAGCACTAAATTGATGGAAGATTCCTTTTCGAAGACAATACATTTCCAAGGTTCTGTTCTTGAATTCTGTTCCATTATCGCTGCGAAGTTTCTTGATTTTCAGGTTACACAGATTTTCCAGACGATCGAACAAGTAGGTTAAAGTATCAGCTGTTTCATCCTTTCCAGCCAAGAAATATACCCAAGAGAACCTTGAATAATCATCAGTAACGACCAGACAATATGACTTCCCTCCTATACTTTTCTTGTTCACGGGACCAAACAAATCCATGTGAAGCAATTCCAAAGGAGATTCAATAGAGTTCACCTGCTTAGACTTATGGAACTTCTTGTGTTGTTTCCCTTTAAGACAGGAAATGCATTCATCATTTATTACAAATGATCTTTTAGGCACACCTAACACAAGATCATTATTGACAAGATAATTCATTCTGCGAAAATGAATATGTCCCATGCGTCTGTGCCAAAGCAGTGAATCTTTAGAAGATGCTTTTGATAGCAAACAAGTATGCTCCTTGGTAGTAACTGTTTGCATATCCAAAATGTACGAATTGCGTACACGGGGTGCTCTCAGTAGCACCCATTCCTCGGGAATAACAAATCCCGGTTTCAAAATCAAACATTCAACATCTGTAAATGCTGTAGTAAACTTCTTGTCGCACACTTGAGAAACACTGATCAGATTGTGTTGCAGTTCCTCGACATAGTTTACTTTATCAAAGCTTACTTTTCCATTTGTAAGAGTGCCTTGTCCCGTGATGTTACCACCTGTATCTCCAGCAAAAGCAACATGTCCTCCACGATATGGTTTAACGTTTGACAAAAGAGACATGTCACCTGTCATGTGCCGTGAGCAGCCACTATCCACATACCATTTACTGCTTTGTACATGATCTGACTGCTACAGCACAACATGAGGAGAAAGTTATTTAGAGATGGAGACCCAGGCCTTTACAGACTTGGGTACTCCAGAGACCTCATCAATAATAACTACATCAGTTAAAACTTTGTTTTTTAGGAGATCAGAAGTATTTCCTGATGCAGTATTACTTGATGATGGGTCATTTGATGACTCTTTTGGTCTCCAAACATTCACTGGACCAATATGGGGTCGCTTATTAACAATGTTAGGCTGTTTAACCGGTGGTTTACTGGGCCTAGCAGTATTAACTTTCGAGATAGACGGTTTAGCGAGTGTACTTTTCTTTGAAAATGATTTTACAGTTGAATTTTTGGAAACACCTTTTGATAACATTTTCCTCGAAAGCAACGGACATTGATTAATCAAGTGACCTTGTTTCTTGCAGTAGAAACATGATCGTCTCTCCTTAAAGGTTTGGTCGTCTCTCCCTAAGAATTTAGGTAATCCAGGCATCTTTGAAGTGAATGTCTCAGAGTGTGAAACAGAAGATTTAACAGAATTTTTGATTGATTTGTCATTAATATTCTTTAAACCTTTTCTTTTAAATTCAGCCTGAGTTTTAGTATTACTTTGAAAAGATTTATCGTTTGTCTTAGAAGTAATAATATGATGATCAGGCTTAGTGTTGTTCTTTTCACATTGAGACACACACTTACAATGAATATCCCCGACCTCGATCCTCTTTTCAGTAGTTTTTAAAGGAGCAGACTGAAAACTATTGAAGGGGGTTAACTGGACAATTCCTGAGGAGGTAAACTTAACAGGTTCGAAAGGCTTCACTGGTTTAGCCTTGACCAACTTAGTTTTCTTTCTATCATGTTTGACCTCTATGTTAGCTTGATAAACTTCAGGCAACTTAGGAACAGGTAAACTAACGGATTCAACTACGGGCGTCTCCACTTGCTTGATAGCAGGTTCATTAACCGTCAGTTCAACCGGCTGTGTATCTACTAAGGCAGTAGGCACAAAATCTTTAATTTCATCCTTAGACGGTCTACACAAGTTTACATCTAAAGATGGAGGCGGTTGATTATGATAACCCAAACCGGATTTATCTTTAGTATTAGACCTACCCGTCTGCAGGAGTTCAGTAAAGACCATGGATGAAGTATTGATATTCTTGAGTTTTCTTTTGTAATCAACGACTTCGGCTTGGGAGGCAGCCAATTCTTTCTTTAAATGAGCTATCATTTTTAGGTAACTGTCAATTTCATCTTGATTACTAAAAATTAAAGCTTTCAGCTCCTTTTTATCTTCAATCAACTGATTAACATTACTTTCAAAATGTTTCTCATTATTTTTCAAAACCTTATTTGCCTCCATCAAGTTCAAGATATCAGACTTCAGATTGTTATTATGTTCTATAAGCCCATTTACTTTACCAGTTAAGCTTAAACAAGAATCACAAGTAAATGATGCAAATTGTACCTCATTGTTGATGGCCATAAAGCATTGCTCTTGAGTTTCATGAGCAGAAAAATCATAAGCATCGCCATCTTCAATCAACAATGCAGCCTTAGCAGTGGAGCTCTCAATCTGTTTTGGAGTAACAGATGGCTTTGTGAAACCAGAGGCAGGCTGTCTACCTTTCTCGCATTCTCTCGCGAAATGACCAAGATTCTGACATTTATAGCATTTGATTTTGCTTTTGTCGAATCCCATTGGTGTTCGATCAGAAGCGTCTTCCAGAGATCTCTTTCCAGTTCTTCTCAGATAGTTCTTGGCTCTGCGAGTAAGCATAGCCATATTCCATCTAATATCTATTCTTTCTAACTCATCTGGATCAACTTGATTGAAATCTTCATCAGTCAGTTCTAGAGTACTGACTCTTTTAGAAAGAAAATCTTCGTATGATGACAGAAAAGCAGTGAACATTGCAGCATGCTCATCTGTGGTGGCTGAAGAAGGAACTGACGATGATGAACAAGGTTTATTCGAAGAAGTAGTATAAGTTGGGAGGGATGAAAAAGTTCCTACAGCAGGATTATTGTAAGAAGAGGAAGATCTCTGGGAATTGACTTCAGATGAAATGAAGGCGACTCCACTAGTACTTGATTCTGATGTACGAGCGGTGGATCTTGTTTCCTTCTTTTGAATATCTAAAGCACCAGCTTCAAGCTTTCCAACAAGATCATCTAAGGACAATTGCATTGTCTTAGGATCATTTTCTAACAACAAAACTCGCGTTTCCCAACTTGGAGGAAGAGCAGCCAAAGCCTTTTTGTTAATTTCAGAATTCTTTAGATTATATCCTCCAGCTTGCAGTTCATTTACAGTACGTGTAAATCTGCACAGCATGTCTCTGACAGTCTCATTTTTCTGGATATAGAAGTAATCAAACTGAGTTTTGACTAATTCCAGTTTGCTCTCGATAAACTCTGAATTACCACCAAATCTCTTCTCAATAGCAATCCAAAGATCATAAGCGATTGTTTGAGGAAACATATCCAAGACATCAGTTGGAAGTGACATAGTAATAGCAGAGTGAGTTTTTCGTTCAATTTCCCAAGCTTTTCGTTCTTCTGGAGTGTATGAACGAATAGGTTTGGGTGGAGGAATGCCCATGTGTTCTCCAAGAGCAACCGGAGCTTCATATCTTTCAAGAAGAGCCAATTCCATGACAGGATCAGTGAATAACACAAAAGATATAAATCGTTGTTTCCAAGCTCGGTATTCCATTCCTGGCGCAAAGTAAGGAGGTTTGTTTGCACTACCGATTGTAGCATTATGTTGTAGAACTGCATCAACACTTTGAAGAGACATGTTGAAAATCTGCAAGAAAAGTTAGAAAATATTCCACAAACAAGCTGAATTTTTGTCTAAGTCTGGGAAAATGCGACACAATGGTTGTGTCGCAGAAGGTCAATACGACACAAAGATTGTGTCGCAGAACTTAATCCGACAGAAGACAAAAATGCGACACAACAGTAATGTCGTATGTTATGTCGCAACTTGTGTCGCAGACCAGTTAAGGTCAAAGAAGGTTGTGTCGTAGGCTTATGTCGCACGTTATGTCGCACACAAGTTAATGTCGTATATTGTGTCGTATGAACAGTGGTACGACACAATTCTTGTGTCGCAGAGACGCGCGTGCAGACAGCCTTGAGCCCACAAAAATTTCAATTTTCAACACAAAAACAATAAACAATTAGACCATACTTTGCATCAGTTCTGCAGATTAATTTTTTAAGCCAAAATTTACCAACTTTTGATAAACCAAATTCCAATGTTTGACTAACACACAAACTTGAGAATCAAACACCTAAATAAGATCACATATGCTCTTTTTCACCAAGAACATCAAGAACACTCAAAATAAAATATCACTTTTTGGACTAAAATCTTGCAAAAACTAACTCGCAACCACAACTCAAGAGTATGCCGCTCTGATACCAATTGTAGGTTCCCAACTATTCGGACCGAATCGAGTAGTTTAGCTTGTATGTAAATGCGGAAATTAAACACAACAAGTTATGCAAGATTTAAGACAAATATCACCTCAAACACAAAGATGTATGTGTATATATATTATCAACAAGTAAACATACACTTTGACAAAACACACAAGAAGCAAAATAACCCTATCTATGACTTTTTCTTTCTGGACAGTGAGTTATGTGTGTGTCAAAGTCTTTTAAACAGAAACTGGCGAGCTTCTATTTATAGTCCAAGTCAGTCTTTCTGCGACACAACCCTTGTGTCGCATAGACTGATTATACGACACAACCCTTGTGTCGTATTGACGGATTCTGCGACACAATACTTATGTCGCACAGAATGAGTCTGCGACATAATCCTTGTGTCGCAAGATTACAAAAATTGTAATTAAACTATATCTTAACTATTCAATGCGTAATTACAATAATGACACAATTACAGACTGAGACCAACTGACAGACACAACTAGATGTACCAACAATCGCCTCCTCCACCTGGTCGTTCGGGTTGGATACTCGGGATGATGTCGTCACGTCGGAAGAATCGGAACTTCTAGCCCTTTTCGGGCTTTGTTTCAGCCTATGGGCCTTGGAAGCGCGTCGGGCCCAAATAGCTCATTGGATTGTGATGGATTTTGGATGGCAGAGAGATCAACGGATTCACTAAAAAAATCATCTTCTTCGTCGCGTAATCCAAATCCACCAACCGATGGTGGTGCTTTCCATTTTGGGTGATCTTTCACCACCTCCCAAGAATCCCTCATGGTGAAGTTTTTTTGTGTACGTGTCGTAGTATTCGGCAACGGACATGTCGTAAATCATTTTATCATCTCGACCGCTTCCCCAAGTCTTATATTGCGAATCGTAAATTGCGTTGAAGTTTTGCAACAATTATTAATTGTACGCCACTTGAAGGATAGTTGGTCGGGTCCACATTCCCAACCATGATTGTTGCTCATAAATTTCTCTAGCATCGTACCCCACAAAGTACCTCTTCTTTGTTAGATGCCTCGTTCCGAGTCTTCCGACGTGTCGCACCAACAAGTTGCTAACCAAGCTTCTTCTTTTGGCAACCATTGCCGCTTGTTGCACGTTTTCTTTTCCCCATCATTTTTCTTTTTATAAGATCTTTTATTTGGAGATTGACAAAGTTGTTTTCCGGCTCGTTGTTCGGGTTGTTGTGTTTCTTGTTGAGGAGGTTGAAAAAATGGTTATTGTTGGAAGTACGGGTTTGGATAATCGAATGCTTGTTGATGATAGTATGGTAGATACATTCCGTATTGTTGCATTAGTGGTGGATTGCGGGTTGAGGGAGAGTTATTCGGGCCGGGTGCATTTGGTGTTCCGAATAACATTAGGTTGGTGTATGATAAGTTATCCGAATTTGGGTTTTGATTTGAGTTGGGATTAAGGTTTGAATTTGGAGAAGACATAGTAAAAGTTGGATGATTTTTTTGTGTTTGTGAATTTTAGAATGATGAAATAATGGTAGATGAATTTGTTGTGTGAAAAATGATTAGATGTATGTGTATATATATAGTGTGTAAGATAGAGTTTAAAAAATAAAAAATAAAAATTGTTTTTTTTTTGTACCGTTGCAACCCAATGGCTATATACTATTTTAATTTTTTTCCCTGCTACCCTTAAAAAATAAAAATAAAAATGTTTTTTTCGTATTAAAACTGATAGGAAAAAGGGAAAAGAAAAGGAAAAAGGAGATGGGCCCACATCGATGCCCGTTCACTCCCCGTACTCCGAGCACGAACGCCGCCAGAACGTCACCCGAGAACATCGCGTTGCGGGCGTTCAACCCAGGCACAACGCCTCTTTCTCGTCGCGTTGCCGATGGTCTTAAGGTGGTGATGCTACTGTTATAACAACAATTATAACAAATTGTTTCCAGACTTGGCAAGCTACTGTATATTTTTTGTTTGGACTGTTGTGTGTTTTAATTATATAATCATGTATTGTAAGTTGTTGTATATTCTTATTTAATAATATTAAAAATTTGCTTGCTCTAAAAAAAATCGCTCATATACAATTACATGGATCATAAAAAAATTTCCCTTCTATCAAACCATTATATAATTACATGGGTCATAAGCATAAACATGACTCATCAAACCATGCTAAGACCACTTTCAGTGGTGATGGGCATTCTGGGACGTTCTGGGTGCCACATCAACGTCGACTCTACGTCAGCATGTGCAGTGGTAAACCCAGAACGCCCATCATCCCCCCTTGGCCCCACCATTTTCTTTTAGTTTTGATTTATTTTAAAATACAAACTAAATAAAAGGAAGAAAATGAATAAAATAATTGTGGACCCCACGAAAATGCCCCGACGCTCCCCCGTGCTTCTCCGCTCGACGCCTCGAGAACGCCCACTCAGAACGCCCCATTGCCGGCGTTCTGGGGCGTTCTGAGTTGCCATCTCTGCCAGCACGCCTGCGTTGCAGGTGGTCTAAATAGACGCATTTGAGATGCACCGAAACTTGTGATCAGAAGATGAAATTGATGAATTTTAAACAACACCGGATATACTGGGTTCTATGAAAGATTTGATCACAAAATGTCTCTTCAATCCAATTTAACTCTTTTATCTCTCTTTCTTTTATAGTATTTCTGATTCATTTCATTTACTTCTTTTTTGTTTTTAAATTTTAAATTTTTTATTTTATCAATTAATTGTTGATTACAAACCAAACTTAACCATACTTTGTGATACTTTAAAGTTAGGTTCCAAAAAAGAAGAAACTAGACTGTTGAGGGACTGGAATTGGAATCTTTTTCTGATTAATTTTGTGGGTATTTGATAAAACAAAGTTTCAGTAACTGGGTTGTGTTTAAATTGGGTTTACCATGGAAAATATTGCATCAAGAAGATCGTTATTCCAATAATATTATAGATACCATTATATTTAGTATGTGACTAGTATAAGTACGATTCTATTGTAAAGATGCTTCAATTTAGGGTTTTCTTGGGTTCTTTTTTATATACTCCGTATATAATAGGGAATGAAATTTGTATTGAAATATATGTGATTGGGTGATTAAAGTATAACATTTTGGTAAAACTAATTTTATTGGGGAACATGTAGTGCTTTTGTTTATGTATATATATATATATACTTGGACCCTTTACAGCTAGTTAACATTGATTGAGGCACCTTTTTAGTTTTAGATAGTGGTTGATTGATCGAAGTTTAATTAAGCAGTCACATTTGTGCTTATACAGACACACATAGGTTTAGGGTTACTTGGTGATTAGATACATAATCGGATAGTCGGTTTGGTTTGGGATAACTCAAACTTAGACCAAACAAATAAACGAATTGCACATGTGCTTCAAGGGGTTATAGGGTTAATCGGATCTGGACCCCGGCCTTCTTGGTATAAACAAAAACTCCAACCTTACATCAGCATTGTTTCAGCTATATAACATCACTTGTATCAACAATTTCTGTTAGCATGTTTTGATCGTCGCATTCTACTGTCAATTTGTAGCTTTTGGAGTCAAAAGAGAAGGCCTGATGATGGTGAAAAGTGATGATATAGCAAACAAGACGATAGAAGCAATGGAAAGTCAAACAAAGTCAGAGGCCAATTCTAAAGTTCAGGCAGATTCCACATTACAAGGAGGCGTGATAGTGGATGCTACACATCATACAAGGAGGATGAATGTAAACGTGGATAGACTAAGCAACTTGCCAGATCATATTATCCACCAAATTCTCTCTTATGTTGGGATCAAACAAGCTGTGGAAACCAGCGCTTTGTCTTCTAGATGGAGGTATACCTGGACTTCAATGCCTTATCTCAATTTCTCTACCGAGGAGTTTTCTAGGTTGACTCAGTTCTCCAGATTTGTTACTCATGTTCTGCGTTGTCGCAATAATCAAATGGAGGTGGCTTCCGTTGAGCTCAGATTTCGTGGAAAGGTTAGTCAAGTGTGTCTCCGTCGCATAATGGACTATGCATTTTCCCACAATGTTCAGAAAGTGAGTGTTACGTGCTTAGTTGATGCTATTACTGAGATTCCACTTTCCCTTTTTGGTTCTCGGAATATAAAAAATTTCAGCCTGACAAAAGAACTTGATGGGCCTAAGGCGAGATTTGCTGATCTATATTCCGTTACACCCACATCATTTTTGGAGCTCCCAGCTTTAACAACAATGCGTTTGAATCAAATCGAATTATCTACTGATAAGTGCAATGATCTTATCTCCAAGTGTGCCAACCTACAGAATCTCTCCTTAGAGTCAGATTGCTGTCCAACAAATGAGTCAGATGCCTTGAGTATATGTCACTCCAGACTTTCCAGTCTAACTATTAAATTTAACAGCTTCAACACTGTCAATGTGGATGCACCTTGTCTCAGGAGACTTAGCATATTACTGGAAGCTCAATGACGATTGGGATCTCTGCACCTGACCTTTCATACTTGCAACTTCAAGTTTCTCAATATTTGAAATTTTCATCAAATAGTTTACAGAATTTGGGGAAGGTGGATATTTGTATTGGCAGTCCATACAAAAAAGATCATATTGTCGGCCTTCTTCAGCAAATCCACAGTGTCAAATATCTTACAGTTAACTTGGAAATTCTCGAGGTATTTTGATATTGGTCCTTAATGTTTGCCATCTGCATCTTTGAACGATTTTTAATCTGAGCAATGGAAATACCCTTCTAATGCATTCGTTGCTGCTGATGACTAGTTATATAAATACAATACTATAGTCGTGTTCCCATATTAATATTTTGATATTAAATAGATTATATGATTATCATCTTATAAAATCCATGTGATTATTTTGCTTGCGGAAACAGTGAAAATGATGAAAGATCACAATTGGAAATGGCATTTCTAATTTCAGTGTTTCAGAGTAACTTTTAGATTTATATTGAACATCTTACCGGTAACAACAATATTGGTTTTCAATCTAAATAGACAAACATGCTTTGTTACTTTTGGAACCCTTTGGTTCTTGCTAACATCTTGGTTCTGAGTACCAAAATATGTATTATAGAGAAAGGACTGTACCTGGTAATTACTCTTTTGCCAAAGCACTTCAATGCAGATGAAATAGTGCTTCAAAGAAATATTTTCTCAAAGATTATATAAGCACTCATACGGAATATAAATAGTCAACTACATACATACTTATAAAGATATAATAGCGTTGACTGTTCCTGTTTTCTAAGTATAAAATTTTTCTTTTGTAAATCTTTCTGCAGCTTCTTTTTTCATCTGCTGAACTAATTGCACATCGACCTCAGTTAGCTAACTTGAAGAGCTTACATACATATCCAAAATGGATGGATAAGGAGGCGCTTCCAGAAGAGAAAGTAAAGTTTACTAAAATGGAAAGTAAAGAATATATGTATATGAAGATATACA
Organism: Pseudognaphalium luteoalbum; assembly: GCA_963422505.1. Taxonomy (NCBI): domain Eukaryota; kingdom Viridiplantae; phylum Streptophyta; class Magnoliopsida; order Asterales; family Asteraceae; genus Pseudognaphalium; species Pseudognaphalium luteoalbum. Next base: position 116,131,882 of record OY730195.1, on the reverse strand, counting down.
TATACATATATATATATATGTATGTATGTATGTATGTATTATATATATAAGAATATATGTATATGAAGATATACATACGCATAACCAATAACACAACTCGAGATACGCAAATATTTTCAATTCAAGAGACATTAATAATTCTCAAAACATCATCATCAACGAATCGATCATTTAACACAAATAAACCATTAACATAGTGTGACGATTTTTCAATTACTTATATTAATACATCTCTTATAGGTTGTTAAGAGACATTACTTGGTCGACATTACTATCGCCTGCTAAATCTCGCATTATCGCACCTACAGTGAGTCTCACAACCCCATTTTTACTGTTTTACTGTCTTTACTCTAAGGTGAGATGCATTACTTGTTTTACTTGAATACATGTACATACTTATTGTCTTAGCAACTTACCGACTTACTGTTTTACCGACTTATAGACTTACTATTTTACCGACTTATAAACTTACAGACTTACTAGTTTACAAACTTACAGACTTACTACTTTACAGACTTACAGACTTCCCGATATACTGAATTGCTTAAGTTACGTTTTAATCCAATGAAGTCCCCTGAATCATAGTTGTTAATTATAGGATAAGCGCGAGTTTTAGCATATGGATCCATATGGGACTGACAATCCCCGCCCGGGGTAACACGCACTACCACAAACCGTTCTCGTATAAACGGGCGTTTCTTACTCGTTCATATGAGTGTTTTTGGATTAGCACTCACGGGGACAAATTACTTGGTACTTGGTTGTACCTTACAGACTTGTTAAGCTTCAAATATGATGGCTCATGGCAAAGTATATCTACCCTATTTCATTCGTGCAATTATTGCTTACCGACTTATTACATTCGTTAAATCATCATTTACTGTCTTATTGTATTCGCGCAATAAATTACTTACTGGATTGTGTTCAAATTTCTATTAGTATTACTACAAACCTGTGAGATTCACCAACCTTTTGGTTGACCTTTTTAGTGATGCATTCTCAGGTACACAGCAACAGTAGGGTGCCCAGCAGGATTGCCTACTAGCTCGAGTCACATGCATTATATATATGAAGATTTACTTGCATTATCTTTTGTATATTGGTTATGTATTTAGAATCTTCAGGATCATTTGCGAACTCGCTATTAATGAAAACTTATGACCTAAACTATGTAACTACTTTTGTAAAATGTATAAACGTCTCATGTAGAGTCGTTTGCTTGTATCTTTGAGCTTTGATTACTTGATTAGTTGCACCCAAATGATCGCTTCCGCAAATCATGAAATCGGGGGTGCGACAATTCTTGTGTTTCCATTTTGTGTATTATTCTGCCTACCTGTTTTGTTAATGTTAAATTTCTAATAATAGTATAAATAGATTCATCCTTCATATTTGATCTTGGTCAACGATAAAATAACATTTGTTTGATTTTGGTTGCATTTGTTTTGGCTGGTAATGCTTGATTCTTTGTTACATACAGGTTGACAATGTGTATCTAAGGGAATGATTTCATCACTTGAAGGCGTATGTTGAACATTTGTAAATTTCGTGAACATTTATAGAGAAAGATTACTCAAAATTAATTCTCTGTTAATTAAGCTAGTGCTCTATGGTTTTTTCGTTACATATCATTTTGTATTGGTTTTTTGCTCTGGATGTCTTAGGGTTGGAACAATGAGAGTTTCGATTATAGAGAAGAGGTTGTATATGCTGATTGGGCTTTATGAGGACCAAATGAATCAATATATGGGATGATTAATGTATGTATCATCAATGCAACATTTTTAGAATATCTTGCTATTCATTTTCCGGTTATTCCTTTTGATTTTGTCCTTCCATGGGAGTTTCGGAGTCACTTAAGAAATCATCTTTCTTGTCTTTTCGTTCGGTACCTTATTTCTTCTCTTTCTTGGAAACATTGATTCTTATATTTGATTGGTTAAAATCTTTCCTTCATTCCAATGTGTATATGTTGCAAAGCCTGCAAATGTACTTTTCTAAAATTGCAAGAATTTGCGCTTTTTAGGTGATGTTATAGTGATTATAAATAACAACATATATGTTGTCCTCATGGTTGAATTTATATATATAGTGGACGCATGTTGCCGTAGTATCTCTATAAATTCAAAAACATGCTTTGGCCTTTGGGGGACCCTAATCCAAATCATACATACCATTGATAGTCGTTTACAAAATTTAATTATGCACATCATTCTTACTTTTCAAAGTCTTTACTCAAACGGTCCTCTACACTAATATTTGTTAAAATGGTCAGTTAAATAAAGTAATGCGAAAAATGCACATAAGGGTAACTTGGTCCTTCTCGTTCATGTAAGATGTCATTTTCTATTTTTGTCTGTGTATTCTTCTTACCTCTCAAATATCCATGGAAAATTATCTGATCATTTTAGTCGTTACTACTTTTAAGTTTCTATCACTACACTTGAATAATTTCATGGAAGCTCTCTCTCAAGATTTTTTTTACCGATTGTAGAAATCAACACACCCATCACTCCTTGAGTCCTTGGCGTTAATTTACAACCTCAATTTCAAATTTTTTTTTTCTTTTTCTTACATATTGCGATGAATCATTTTTTAATCACATCATTGAGGAAAGGGTATATTATGCAAGATGTACATGTGTTTATGGGTGAGGTACAAGTGAAATCACAAAATGGTCTTCATAGGATTTGAAGCTAACTCCGGCCACCAATCCATATATTGAAAACTGTTGTAAGTTTACGCCAGATTAGCTGTCTATGTATATACATGGGTTTAAACTCTAGTCATCAAAATATACACAATGTAAATAGTTTTATACATACGATAACGGTCAATTTTATTACACATCCACAACGAAAGTCAACGTATAGTTATTTACATTTACAAGCACACCCATTAAACTACTACTCCCTCTGTTTCAAATAATTGTCCTGTTTTGACTTACACAAACACGTTAAAGTCTTCAAGTTTTTTGTTCCATATATGCATACATTAATTCATATTAATCTTCATAATTACTTAAGTTATTTTAACTTTCTTCTAATTTTGTACTTGGTTTATATAAGAACATTTAATTATGGAATGTCAAGTTGTTAGGGAGGTGTGTTAGTAATCTTAATAATGTTTCAACAATTAGAATTTATAGGAGCAATTTAGTCACTTTGTTTTTTTTAAAAAGCTTTAAGATAACGGAGATGTTATATATATTAATATAGAAGATATAGATTATTATTTTTGTGTTTTTTTAAATAGTAGTAATAATTTATTCCATTTGTGTTTTTTGTTAAAATTTGTGTGGGCCACATATACTATGAATAACATAAGCAAATTTTTAGCTCAAAACCCACCATAAGTGACGGGTACATAAAAATTAACCCTCTTTTAATTTGATTCTATATCTTTATTTTAAATGTCTCTAAATCAGAAGTTCTTTTGCCTAATAGTATTATCAACAAGTAGTTTGTGGATTGAATGCTCATTTAAATTGGTGAATTATATATTCGTAGTGGTTGTATACAACATGTGTATTAGTTTGTAGGTTTGCCATTTTAAAATTTAAAATAAAAATTAATCTAAATGCGAAAACAATTATCACTTAAAAAACGGTATAGATATTGGTATTGACAAAATTAAATTGAGAATAACATAATAATATGAATGGAAAATCATAATAACATTGTGCTGTGATTCGTAGCTTTTTTACAAAATACTCTTCTAGGTGATTTATCACTTTTCTAGTAGATATTGGTTCATGTGAGGAAGAGGTTTTAGGAGGGAAGAGAGAGAAGTAAATGGGGAGGTGATAAGTGTTCTCCATTTCTCCACCTCTTTTATTTCTTCACTTTTTTCATTTCTATACGGCTATACCCTTATTATTTCTCCACCACTTTTTTCCTTAAATTCTTTTTTTAGTGATTTATTTTTTAAAACTAATTTATTTTTCTTATTATTATTTTTTATGTTTTTTTTTTAATTTTTTTTTACTATTTTGCATTTTTAAAGTTATTATTATTATTATTATTATTATTATTATTATTATTATTATTATTATTATTATTATTATTATTATTATTTTGCATTTTCAACTTTTTATTTAACCTTTTTCATGACTTATTAAAAAATAAATATTTATGCGATGCACCATATAGAGGTGTTATTAGGACGGATTACTCGAATTTCAGATTATTCGGATTTTTAACAATCCAAATAATAAACGGATTAATCAGATATGGATTAAACGGTTTCGGATTGATGTTCGGATTAAACGGATTCGAGCATTTGAGGTACTTACATATATTTATATTTTAAAAATGTGTGCTCTGGATATCTCTATACTTGGCTACCTGATTCAACTGATAATACTAGTATTTTCATATCTATTGTTTGCGCTGCGGTGAAATTATAGGCAACTAAAACTTTTAGTGTGAAATTAGACTCCAAGTTATACATTGGTTTGTCTCATCTTCAAAGTACTTACTTTGATTAGTTCTTTACAAACCAGTAAATCTATGATTTGAAGAATAATCACTTATTTGTCAGATCACTTGTTATTCATTTTCTAGTTATTCCTTTTGATTTTCTCTTTCAATGGGAGTTTCGGAGTCACTTAAGAAATCACCTATATGTCTTGTCTTTTCGTTGAGTACCTTATTTCTTCTCTTTCTTGGAAACATTGATTCTTATATTTGATTGATTAAAACTATGGATCTATCTCTCCATAACATTTTTTTAATCCTCATTGTATTATTTTTTAATTAAAATAAAAGAAAAAGTACAGAATGTAAGAATGAATGATTTAGAAAAGTACAAAAAAGTTAATTTAAAAATATATAAAAAGTAGGTAAAGCATGACACAATTTTTTTTTCCAGTCCAATCTGTATATGCTGCAAGCTTGCATATATACTTTTCTAAAATTGCAACAATTTGAGCTTTTTAGGTGATGTTATAGTGATTATAAATAATGACATATATGTTGTCCTCATGGTTGAATTTGTATATATAGTGGATGCATGTTGCCGTAGTATCTCTATAAATTCAAAAACATGCTTTGACCTTTGGGGGACCCTAATCCAAATCATACATACCATTGATAATCGTTTACAAATTTTAATTATGCACATCATCCTTACTTTACTAAGTCGTTATTCAAACGGTCCTCTACACTAATGTTTGTTAAAAGGGATTTTCTATTGTATGCCCATGACATATCATAAGAATTAATTAGTTACCATATTTACCACATGACAATATTAATATCTTATCCATTTTTCTCTAATACCAATTTTACCCTTCTAATTTATTCTTTTTTAACTTGAACAAAATCCATTCTCCAATTTCTAACGTATGTATCATGATATCTGTATTCAAGATTTTTTTTAAATATTCAATATTATCAAATAAAAATTGGTTTACTCCAATATTCCCTCTTTGTTCAATTCAAAAATTGCGTCGATTTTTTTTCTCATCTTTGATTGTAAACCTTCCTTTACGAACTGAAAATCCATTTGCTTTTGCATATTTTTGATAAAAGGCATAAGCTTCTTCTTCACTTAAAAAGGATTGACCAACAAATGGTTTATCAAACATTTCATTTGTGTATTGTAAATCTTCAAAAACATTGATAAAATCTTCCTCCAGAGGAGTTTCGTTCAAGTCAAAAAGAATGTTTGTGTTCATTTTTTTAAATAAATAAACAAAAATTAAACATAAGCTGGTTATGCTTCATTTGCTCAACCCTTGTAGTGAATGAGTATGAACAATTTCTTGTATATGTACTCAAGAAAACGTTTAGAAAAAAGAAAAAGTGAGAGAGAAATTGGTGTTGAAATTAAAGAGGGAATATTGGAGTAAACCAATTTTTATTTGATAATATTGAATATTTTAAAAAAAAATCTTGAATACATATAGCATGATACGTACGTTAGAAATTGGAGAATGGATTTTGTTCAATTCAAAAAAGAATAAATTAGAAGGGTAGAATTGGTATTAGAGAAAAATGGATAAGATATTAATATTGTCATGTGGTAAATATGGTAACTAATTAATTCTTATGGTATGCCATGAGGGCATATTAGGGTTTTATTTTTATAAGCCGTGCCTTAATAAACGTAAATATGTATATATATCTGGGATACAATGTCGGTCGAGGAATTTGAGGGATGATATCAAAAACTTTGTATCCTTTCCAATTTAGTTTCATGGTAACTCTATAATTTTACAAATGGAATACATCTACTTTTTGTGTTGACATATCTAACCCTTAGACTAAATTAAATATTTATTAACACTGTTCCAAACAGTGAGTTCTAAATATGTCCAACTCTGCTAGCTAATTTCGTGATACCAATAAAATTAAGTTATTCTATATATATAGTTTTGTATTAAAAATCAATATCAGGCACAATTAAAAGCTAGCAGTTTGAGAATAATCAATCCGTGTTGAGGTGTTCTTAAATCCCAACGTTAATTTAGTCTTCCTTGAGGGTTATTATTTTTAAAGGAGTTTTGGGATGTTACATTGTATCTTTTATTTGTTTCAAATTTACCCCTTCTTTATCTAAATGATTATTTAAATTGGTAAGTATAATATTTTGAATTTTTTTTTTAACATACCAAATATTTGGAAAAAAGGAAAAAAGAAAAGTAAAATATTTATTTTATAAACTTAGTATATGAGTCAATTACTCCTACTATATTGAATGTCGAGCATTAGTACGACACTACCTCACAGTTCTTGTATATTGACAAAGGTGACCACACAAGCTCATATAAAAATTTATTATTTGATGTAATAAAAATATATAAAATAGTAAACTACTGAGTATAAAAGTTAGTTAACCAATACTAGAAGAAAGCCCGTGCAATACAGCAAACAATACTTTTCGTTCGATGATGTGTTGAAGTATATATCTTTAATTAAGTTGATGTACGTTCAAAGATAGCAATATGGTATTTGAAAAATCAAAGCAAGGACATGATGGATGATAAGATTGAAAAATATTAGTTTTATGTTGAACATGTTGATGTTTCACGACTTCAATTTGTGATTCAAAATGTTATGGTTGTTTATATTGATGTGTTGATGGATTCAATTTTCTCACTGATATTTATATCAAAATAATCGTATCTGACAATTTGGTATGTCTATCAATATGTTTGTCGGTTACATAAGTGACTATACGATTAAGGAATTATGGGGTTAAAAATCTTGTAACATAAATTTATTATTTAATTGCATTATCTTTAGTTAATTTTGTAAAGACTAATTAAGATGGTTAGAATGGTAAAATAGTAACTTGTATTGTCCCCTTTTTAATTTTTTAAGACTTACGATCTTAATAAAAATTAAGTAGTATTGATAAGCAATGAAATAGATGCTAACTTATATATCTTTTTTAAATGTAAAAAAGCACCGTAGTTAGTTTTTACTATCAACATAGTATTCAAAATTAAGTAGTGGTTCATTAATATTATTTTTAACATCATCTTGTAAAAAATATTCAATCATTTAATATAGTTTAAGAAAGTCTTTTTGTTAATTTTTGATAATTTAACGAGCATAGTAATCCAGAAAATGCTTCATAGTAGATACAAGTATACAACAACATGATCGATCTAGCGGTTTGATTAACAATTTAATATGAATATACAGATTATAGAAATTTTTTAGTACTTTTAGTAATCAATTCTACTACTAGTTTACATTAAAATAAAATATTATAATCTATCTTTTTGAATAGAGAAGGCTCAACTACTAAGCAGCCAACCCTATGACCTTGACTTTTCTAAACGTTGACCTAGTTATTACTAATAGAGTATTCATTTTGAAAAAATACAATCCATTCAATTGTATTAAAGATGTTTTAGTTCGAAATCTTACTCTTTCATAATGTATTTCGTTTATCAAAATCCTTTCAATAATTCAAAGTGATTCTCCCACGGAAGAACCATATATATACAGAAATCAGAATCACCGAACAACCATATATACATACAGAAATCACGATCACCGAACAATGTACACCTCGTAAAGCACAGAGTACATCTCACCATAAATAAATAATTAAACAGAAAATTTTAAAATTAGTAGTAGTGTATGATTTCAAAATTACACACAGAGATTATTATTGTCATTATAATAATTGCGTATAAATGTAGGAAAAAATTATATAATTTCCATCATCATCATCATCATTATCAAACTAATATGAATTTAATCTTAGTTTCACATAATGTTGAATCCTTCTTATATTCTTTAATATTTTTTCTTCAGCAATTCCCATTTATATAATAAATATGATTTTAGATAAACTAATTAATTAATATCATATCATATTTTGCTTATAAAAAGCCAACAACTGAACTGACGATCATTGCGATCATAAGCTTGATAACTTGTAAAAATGAAGTCTATGCAACCAATAATTTGCTTTTCTCATATTGCATTGCTCTTTTCCGGTCTTGTTATACTTCTGACTACCACCATCATCTTAGCTTCCAATATCGGAAATGAGACCGATCAGCTAGCCTTGTTATCGTTCAAGTCGCTTATCACCCAAGATCCGAATGGAGCTCTAACCTCATGGAACACTTCTTATCATTTCTGTGATTGGAGTGGTGTTTCATGTGGCAAGAAACACAAAAGAGTGACAGTCATAAACCTCGAGTCGCAAGGCTTAACCGGTTCTCTGTCTCCTCATGTAGGGAACCTCAGTTTCCTTATCGAATTAATGCTCTTCAACAACAGCTTTGAAGGAACCATCCCAAATGAACTTGGTCGTCTATCCAGGTTACGTCTACTTCGTTTGACCCAAAACGGATTTAGTGGAGTCATTCCAACTAACTTGTCTAGTTGTTTTAACCTTGAAAAGATTGGCTTAGGCTTTAATAAGCTAGCCGGAAGCTTACCAAGAGAAATAAGTTTCCTCTCGAAACTTAACACTGTTGATGTTCATTTTAACAACCTAAGAGGTGGAATCCCACCTTCTTGGGGGAATATTACATCGATGGAAGTATTCTCTGCTTCCAGTAATTCACTCGGTGGGACCATTCCAGACACCTTAAGTCGTTGGACAAACTTACAAAATTTTTACGTTGGTGCTTGTAACTTGTCTGGTACCATTCCTCAGTGGATTTATAATCTCTCGCTTCTTTCTCGTCTTTCACTGGCAGAAAACCATTTTATAGGTAGTATTCCTCTGTCCATAGGTACAATGCTACCCAATCTTGTGTACCTTCAATTAAGAACTAACCAAATGACTGGAATTCTTCCACCCTCTATAGCTAACTTATCAAAATTATCATTTCTCGAATTAAATGGTAACAGTTTTAGTGGGAAGGTGAGTGTGGACTTCGGAAATTTAAGAAATCTTGTTAACATATCCTTATATGGAAACCTCTATGGTAGTGGAGAAGCTGATGAAATGAATTTTATTGATTCTATGCAAAACTGCAGCCTATTAGAGACACTGTATCTTTCTGATTGCAAGTTTCAAGGAGTAGTACCGAGATCAATCGGATATCTTTCTCAACAACTCCGAACTCTAGACTTACAAGGAAATAAATTATATGGTGACATCCCTTCAAGTATAGGTGACCTAACTGGCTTGACCATTTTACGTTTAGAAAATAATCGGTTCACCGGAAAAATCCCCTCTACCATTGGTAAGCTTCAAAACCTACAACTTGCTTCTCTGTCTCAAAACCAATTATCCGGGGCAATTCCAGATGAAATCGGAAACTTATCATTGTTGACTAAACTTTTTTTAAGTTCCAACAGATTGGAAGGGCTTATTCCTTCAAGCATGGGGAATTATCATCAGCTTTTGCAGTTGTCCCTAGATGATAATAAACTTAGTGGTGAGATACCTAAACAAATTCTTCAGCTTTCATCTTTGTCAATAATCTTGAATCTTTCTCAAAACAGCCTATCTGGTTCACTTCCAACAGAAGTTGGAGATCTCAATATGTTGAACGAATTGGATTTGTCTCATAATAATATATCAGGTAACATTCCTACCAGTCTTGGTGGTTGCACTAGTCTTTTGTCGTTATCACTTGAAGGAAACTTATTTCAAGGCATAATACCAACATCATTAAGTTCATTGAAAGGATTGGAAGATCTTGATCTTTCTAATAATAATTTATCTGGTCAAATTCCTCAATTTTTGGAAGAGTTCAATTTACAACATATGAACATGTCCTTTAATAACTTTGAAGGGCAAGTACCCACTAAAGGAGTGTTTGCGAATCCAAGTTCATTCTCGATCTTGGGGAATAGTAGGCTTTGTGGTGGCTTGGTTGAACTTGGGTTGCCCACGTGCAAAGAGAATGGGAAACACAAACGAAAGTTTCCATTGTATGTAATAGGCATTTTGATTGGCTCCACCTTTTTCGGAGTATCATGTTTCGTGTACATTTTGTATAAGAAGAAAAGAAAGAGCCAAGAGTCTCAGTCATCAATGAACGAACGATTCTTAAAAGTATCATACAATCAACTTCTCAAAGCTACCGACGGCTTCTCTGAAGCCAATTTGATTGGTGAGGGTGGATCCAGCTCTGTATATAAAGGATCCCTCGAACATGATGATAATTTTATTGCAGTCAAAGTGTTGCGACTTCAGAATCGAGGAGCTCTTAAAAGCTTTATAGCAGAATGTGAAGCATGGCGGAGTATTCGACACAGAAATTTGTTGAAGATTATAACTTCATGTTCAAGTGTTGACTTTCAAGGCAATGATTTCAAGGCTATTGTCTATGAGTACATGCCCAAGGGTAGTTTACATGATCGGTTGCATTCAAGTGAAAGTAAGTCTAGACTCAACCTTCTTCAAAGAATAGAAATTCTTATCGATGTCGCATCGGCACTTGATTATCTTCACAATCAGTGCTCAATAACCGTTATTCACGGAGACCTAAAGCCTAGCAACATTCTACTTGATGATGATATGGTGGCCCATGTTGGGGACTTTGGTTTAGCTCGATATCTTCACACTGATTCAAACCAAAATAACTCAACCGGGGTTAAAGGAACAATCGGTTACGCACCTCCAGGTACAAATTTTGTATTCCCATATGTCATATTTACTTACACTATGTCACTATTACCTTATTCTATAGTAATTTTTAAACTGCAGAGTATGGTATTGGGAGTCAGATGACAAGTAATGGAGATGTGTACAGTTTTGGAATATTATTATTGGAGGTGATGACGGGGAAAAAGCCAACAGATGAAATCTTTAACGAAGACCTTAGCCTTCATAAATTTGCTTATGAGGCTTTGTCTGACCATGTAATAGATGTTATTGATGATAATTTAATTGTTATTCAAACTACAGAAGCAAATGCAAAGAAAATGGAGGAATGCTTGGCTTTAACCGTCAAGATTGGAGTATTGTGCTCTGTGAATTCCCCACCGCAGAGGATGAATATCGAAAATGTTGTGCATGAGTTGCAGCGTAATTTGGATGTGCTTCAACATATTTGAGATTTGATATTCTCTCCATTTACTTGCCACGACAGAAAATCTGTAGATTGATTATTTGCATAAGTGTGTTTACATGTGCTTACAATTGTTCAATTTGTTGGTCATAGTGTGTATGCATTTTGTTTTATTTTTTTATTATATATATATATATATATATATATATTTGCAAAAACAAATATATATTAATTAGAAAACTTCAACAAAGTTGAAGGAACAAACATGGGCTAACATAGAGTAACTAGCTTATTGACTCGTGATTACTCGGGTTTAACGAAAATCGAATTATTAAATGAAATTAGTTGATATATTTTCTGTATGTAACAATAAATATCATGTCTTAAAGTTTGCGTTATGTATGAAATGATGGTTTTTAAATTTTTTGCCTCATATATAATGCAACTTTCTACCAAACATGCCAATGTTAAAGGAATACAATATCTACCAAACATGCCAATTGTAGTAAAAAATATACAAAAATTACTATTTCGAATATTATTATACATATAATAATATCGACAAAAAGACGGATGTAGAATTGGAGACACGAATACTGAAAGATAATCAAATAACGTAAATGAAAGACGATCGAGGCCTGTGTTGAACACAGTTCCCTTAAAATAGATTCTCCGTCTATTTCTCAGGGTACAACGATCAAAGCAGTTGTATTATCGGACATGACCTACTTGCCTGAAAGTATAACGGAAGGTGATGCGACATAGCCTTCAACTTGAAATCGAGTCGAGATGGCAGCTTCGTTTTCTCCTGTGTGTGTATGAATGTGTAATAGTTTTTTTTCAATATTTTCAAATGGATCCAAAGGCCTCCATTTATACTACTAAAAGTGTTGACTTCTTTTGCAAGGTAAATCTTAGTAATATCTCAAACGATTTACAAAATCTTTTTTATTATATTGACAAGATTTGTTCCATAGATAAAATCTTCCAAAATATGGAAGGTACAAAAATTGGCATGTAGAAATGAAAGTAAAACACAAGTCAAATGATTCAATAAGGATTGAATCCTTTCACTTATAAACCTTTCTCAAGTTTGTCTCCCCTCCAATGTGGAACAAAATCTACACAGTCTTCCATTTTTCATTTCAAGTCATCCACTTTGAAAGTCGATATATCATTCATATTAGTTACATTTTGGACATATGTTAGTTTGTTGCGAAGGTCTCGTCAAGGATTACGCAAACTCACAAAGTATTATCAATATATAAAATATATACACATACTTATTTATGTCCAAAGTTGGTGAAAACTTATGTTTTCAACCAATTTTTCCAACAATCCCCCACATGAATGAAGATCGACCGAAAACACACAAAATTTCTGATAAACTTTCAACAGTTGAACCCTGCAAAGGATTGGTAGGTGTTACCCTTTGAACCATCCCTTATGAAAATATACTTAGTCTCCTAGCTGTCAGTAGAACTAGTTGTCTTTTGTTCTTCTATGTATGTTGGTATAAAAGGATACGGGCTTTGGGTCGGGTTGGTCATAACATGGTTTTGCGTGGTTTCGGTAGTAGAAACATTTAGAGTTGCTGCAAGTAGAACCTGTTTACAGAATTGTATAATAAGTAGATATGCAAATTTCGACCCATTTGACCAAAACAGGTAAAAACTAGTTGTCTTTTTAAGTGATACAAAAAAATATTTAATGGCAGGGTCCTAAAACTTTTAATGCATAAAAAATAGAATTGTTATTTAATTAGCTCAACTATTCAGACTTCAGAAGTAAGTGATAATTTTTGTTATCATACTTATCTTTAGCGCAGACGATTTCGACCCAATACTTATAAAGTTATAAATGGGCTAGTCCAAGTTATATTTGAAGTTGGTTTAATGTTCCCCATTGTGTATTTTGTAATGCATACAATACAACCTCCTAAATCACATTTTTTAAATTTGTTAGAAAATTTTCTTATCTCATTAATATAGTTTTGCAGTCCGAAGAAAGTGTCTCTGGTCAACCCAAACTTATTCACTAAAAAATTGCCCATTTTGAACCCAACCACTTTGACTTGTTACCCAACCTGCCGGAGCTGCCCATTTTCCAAATCAATATGTAATACGTTTATATTTATAACATCTCAGAAGAATGGGCATAAAGTGTGGGTCAACCCAGCCCGTTTTATGACCAGTCCTTTTATCCAACATGTTTGACCCGCCTGTTTTGCCACCTTAGATTAAATAACTTCTACAAAAGCAGGGTTCTCACCTTAATCATGGTTGTAAGAGGACTTCCTTTGGGTACCTTGTAACGGTAAAAGAAAGAACCACCAAAAAGATTACGATCGACAAAAATATTGCAATGGCTGAGATTCCAAAACCCCATTGCCAACCTACATTGTCTTCAACCCATAAGACCAAGGTGACAGAAATTAGACCACCAAATGACAAACAAAATACAAAGTAGTTGAAGAAAGTTGATCGCTGCTTCCGTCCTTTAGGGGTATTCTCGTAGAATTGTTCAGCTCTTAGTGCTGGTAACGACCCCTTTATACCTCCAACACCAAAAGCCACAAGGTAGAGAGACCTGTAAACATCATGGCGGCTTTTCCACCATGAACCTTTTCACAAAGAGCGCTGTTGGATTCATGGCATGGTGCTGGTTTAAGGTGAGTGGAGCATGCTTGAAATGTTAACATGATCAAATCCTGCTTACACAATAAACTCATCAAGACTTGTAACCAAAAAACTCTCTAAGTCGTTCAATTTGACTTTTGAGGTCAAATGAACTAATATTTGACTTCTGAATAAGTCAATTGTTTGTTTTTTAAGCCAAACAAATTCATATGTACCTTACCCCCCCCCCCCCCCCCCCCCCCCCCCCCCCAAAAGAAAAAAAAAAAAAAACAACCAACAAACAGATAATGTTTAATTTAAGATAGAGTAATAAAATGACATTTTTGTCCTTATATTCAACGAATGTTTGACTTATAAACATTAAAGTAAAGAGTTATTGAGAGTAATAAAGGCGTAGCTATCTGCCACCTTTTTAATGATTGTATTCAATTCACAAAAACCATATTCATACAACTAGATGTGGCAAGATGTACGAGCTGGGTCAGTTGGGTTGGGTAATGGGTCAAAATGGCTTATTAATGTGTCAGTTGTGACTAAAAAGACATTTTAACAATAACAACCTTAACCTTAAGTAATTCATCAGGACACCAGGTTGTATGCAGTAGAGATAAATTTGATGACTTTCAACCAATTTTAGTAAGATGGGCAGAACTGTCTCCTCTGCAACCATGAAATTGCATACTTTCGCTTTTAGAGCAAACAAACTAATAATCACCATCAGACGTGCATAATATTTGGATCATGAATTTGTTTTAGATTTCGCAACAATCGGTTCATAATATTTGGTCAAGATAATCAAATCAGTTTAGTGTAATGTTTATTTAACTTCAAGGAAATGATAATCTGATTTTAGTTTTTTCAAGTCCATACCAAGTGAGATAAAAAGAACAATTACCAAGAACTCAATGCCTGCACTCATCAAGTAGATGAGGTAACTAGTAAAGAAAGCATCCGATAAGAAGCCACCAAGGAGCGCAAGAAGAAACGCAGTGCCCATAAAGTTTGTGACATCAATCGCCGATGTTGCAGGAGAAAGGTTCATATGGTTTGACAGATATCGAACTAAATTGCTTGCATTTGCTAAAAACGCCAAATTCTCTAGAACTTCCACAACTGCATACATAAAACACAACATAAAAATATTAACTTTTTAATGTCAAAACTCAAAATGACTCGAACTAATTTGGATTCTGCAAGTAGTAATCAACAAATTTTTGAACCTCAAAAGTGATCAGTAAGTAAGTACCTAAGACAAATACAGCAGCACGCATGCCACCATGACGACCTCTTAACGCAGGCTTGAACTTGTAATCGACATACCCTTCCCACACGTTGAGATTATTCTCTACTTCCTGCAACAAAATTCATTGTTAAAACTACACAAAAAAATAAGTACCAACTAAGAAGAAGAAGAAGAAGAATTTACCATATTATCACTTGAACACCCAAGTGTGGTGAATCAAGAAACGATGATTCTTGAGAAATTCTTATACCAACATCGAGAACTTAAAAGGTTCAGGTTTTTGTTACTCTGTATAGTATATTAATGTTGGAAATTTCATTTAATACATGAACTGAGAGTGATAAAAATAAAGATAATGTGCATGAGAGTGAGCAAAGCAATAGGTTGGAAGATGAACATATATTAATCTTGTTACCACAGCAATATAAATGAATTCTCATTTACTCCATTTGCATCTTTGATATATCCCCATTCTACTACATTTATGGCACCTCGTACTGTTGAGGTCAGGTGGCCATCAATTTTATTTTCAAGGCAATATCAAAATGGCCTAGCGGTATGTGGGACCCTCCAACATTGTGGTTGTGGGTTCAAGATAAACGTATTTGTGAGAAAAATTTATACAAATTCGTGGTAGATAGGTGTGTCTAAGTTTGTATTTCTAAAAAATAATTTTAATAATGTAGATAAATATTGTTATTCTAAGAAGATAATGATAAGTTTGTCAAAAGTGAACATCAAGTATGCACAAGAAGGTTATCCACTATGATATAAAAAGGTTTTAAAAGTCTCTTTTGTTTAAAAACTACCTAACCGAATTAGAAAAAATAGTTATTATCCAGACACTTATGTTATTCTGGCCTATGGCTAAAAATACTCACGTAGTTGGTAGTTGAACAGATTTAAATTCACATGATAATAGTTGATCTTGGACAAACGTTAGTGCTCGATTAGTTTCACGAGTTGAGTTTAAAAATTAATGTTTGACTCGTATAGATGTCATTGTTCAAAAACTAGATTAGCTTCTAGTTTAACGGTTCTAATTTAATTTAATGAGTTGAGCCGGTAGAAGGAACCTAGTTCATACGAGAATTTTATATTTTTAAATTTTTTTAGAATAAACGTAACTAAAGAAATTTGAACCTATAACTTCAAGTATAAAGTGAAGCTATGTGAGCTTGAGATCGAGCTATGAAACCAATTTAGTGAGTTTGAGTTTCATAGAAGAGCAAATTAATCTTGAAATTATTCAATTAGAAAATACATGTCTCCTGTTATAAGTGTCTTCATTTTCATTATTAAGTTATTCTAAAATATATATCTATTTTGTATGACAACCATTGAAATGAGGTTCTAGTAGAGTAAAAGTTAAAGATGAAATCTTAGACAACAATATATGATTACACTAATAATTTAATCACTCTATGGCCCAATACGTTCAAAAGTTGTATACGCCTTCCATGAGGAGAAAAGGCGAGGGAAGACCATTCCAATGATCTTGTAGCGTGTAACGTATAACCAATTTGGTATATGTTACCCTAAAGGAATAGTCACTTAATTACAATAATCTCCAAAGATTATATGTGAATATTTTTACATCTAGTACCGATTGTACATAAATTGTAAAAGTGCTCCTTGAATAACTTTGATGGTCAATTCTCTGATGATTTATTTTGCAAAACAAATGAAACACTACCATTAACGTGAAGCACAGGGGAAACCCCCGTGATTCACCATTGAGAATAAGCTCATGTATTTCAACCTAAAATTAGTATTGACAAAGTTTTGGTATGATTAACATAAACATACCTCAAATGTAAAATGAGCTCACTGTACATAACCGGAGCAATCTTCTACTTAACCACTAAGGTTTGAGCACTATGAAATATTCCTTTTCAACCAATCAGGTCATTGCACGTCACATGGGGGGCATGAACACTTTCCTGCCAGCAGTCTGAGCAGTCTGTCCCCACTATCATATCTCCTTTCAGAAGTTGTCTGCTAGGGACTAATTCTATGTGGAGTAGGGTTTTAATACTTCGATGTAGAGTTAACCTTGATAAACCTTGGAAGGTTTATTGTGATTCGGTGGCGATTCCCCTAGGGTAATACATGCGTCCCTAGCGATATATTGTACGCCACAAGATCGTTGTAACGATCTTCCTCGACATGGAAAGCAGACACAATTTTTAGGTCGGAAGAGTGGTTACACCATTAAGTACCTTTCTATAGAATAATCTTTTACCCTCATCATGAACTCTACGTGGAATAACGTCTCCCGACAAACTTAGACGATGTGCTCGTGGGGACCACTACATGGAGAAGCAATCTATACAATAATCTTCTACTCTCATCATGAACTCCACAGAAATGAAATTAAGTCTCCCGACAAAATCAATAGATATGCTTGTTGCCTATGGGGACCACTATACGGAGAAAAATCTTCTCCCCCACATGGCCTCCCGCATTCTAATTGGTTATACAAAAGTTGAAAAAATCCCATTGGTTGAAAAGGAATATATTCAAATATTCTCACCTGATTGGCTAGAGAGCTCGTTTTCTTGTTTAACATATGTTGATGTTGATATGGTCAATGATTCAGTCAATACAACGGTCAACGGAAAAGTCAACACAAACAATTACACTTAGAACATATTTTGCCGCTATAAATTTATGTGGTGGAATGGGCTTAAATTCGCATGGTAGCTCGAAAACGGCCTAACGATCAAGACTCATCACTTCACCATGAGCCATGTCCGTTCGGGTCGTTTAGAGCCATAAAATGGAAATATACTTTTTTCAGGGTCTTTTTTGAACTTTTTCATTATAGTTCATTTAAGATATTGTTTCCTTTTGTTAGCATAACTCCTCCTCCCTCTAAAGACGTTTTTTAGGGTTTATTATTCAATACCTTGGGAATACTTTGCTTTTGATTAATAAGAGAATTTCTCGCCTTGAAAATTCAGTTTAGTTCTTGTTGAGGTTCGTTTTATGTGGTTTCATTAATCAATCCTCATCATTCATTCAATAGTTTAAAAACAATCTAAATATAATTTTCATGTCGAAATACACGAGGTTATTCTCACGCCAAAGGTGAATCGCAAGAGTTATCCCCATCATTCATTTAATGGTTGTGTTTTCGGTTGTTTTAATTTGCATATTAGATCATTAAAAGAAATATTCAGTCAATCTATGCAACTTGTACTCATCATTTTCTAAATGAGCATTGAACTTGAGGTTCGAATAACAATAAATGAGTAATCATATATAGACATAATACTTAGATGAGCGTATAATAAGGTCTAATGCATTTATTGGTTGATATAGTTTTACTCTCATAGTGTTATTGGTTGAACACTTGAATTTAACTAGATGTCAACAGCCCACGCTTCGTGACGGGATTTTCTTATTCGATTTCGTTATTGTATTCGTCATTTAATAAAACATGTTTTAACAGTTGTTTACTTATATCAACTACTTATATTACAAAATAATAGTCGTAAGTTAAAATTAGCTAAATCCATATAAGTTAACTTTTGTTTAGATCAATTTTACAAATTGTTTTATTCTTAACGACTTATTAAAGCGGAAATATGAAAAAAGTAATAAACAATATAGCTTAGTTAATTAACAATATAAACAAAGTAATAACAACAACAAAAAAACAAATTATTAATTTACAAAAATAAGCAATATAAAAACAAAAATACACAACAAATAAATAAGGTTCAACAAAACAAATTATTAATATAAAAACAAAAATAAATAACAAATAAATAAGGTTTGATAAATAAATAAATAAATAATACAACAAAATAAGCAGTATAAAAATTAAAATAAACAACAAATAAATAAATAATAATATAAAAAGTATAATAATAATATGCTGACCATGAGGCTTCTTCCACATGTATGATAAACGCATAAACCATCAAGCTACAAACAATTTTGTTATTAACTCTATCAAGCTTATTATATTCGTAGAGCCACTCGATTGATATTATGGGTAATACATATCATTCTTATATTTTTAAATCTACATTCCATCGATCATTTTCCGTAATAATTATTCGAACTCGAAGTCTTCAACATCCCTTATTACATTTTATTAGAGTCCGAGTCGAAGTCCGAGTCCGAACTTAGAGTCCAAAGTTTGAAATACTAGTAAATATTCGGATCATTAACACTTCCCATGTTGTCTTCTTTACTTGAAAATTATATTCTTTTCTGAAAACAACTACTTGATGCCCTGATGGTCTTATCATCAATCAAAACGAAGATAAACAAAGGGGGAGATTCTATTTTGATCGAGGAAAAAAGATACCATTGAAAAATACCATCGGTCTCACTTCTGCTACTTTCAAGGTTATTACTTTTTTCTTGTTTCTTTCATCTATTTCTATATATATATCAGAAGATATGCAGATTATACTGCAAGTGCATCTCTATTACACACCCTTGTAAATTTGCGACTTGATTATAAGTTTTTTATACGACGGCTGTTGAAATCTGCCAATGTCATGTATGCCCACCAACTGTTTGACAAAATGCCTTAACCAGTAGTACAACTTTTACTGCAGAATGTACAATGATTGTTGTTGGATTAGTCTACTTTAGTTAACAGAAAAGAGAAATGGGTAATCACATGTCTAGATTTGCTCAAATTGGGCAAGAGCCATGACACACACCAAGTGCTCGACAAGATGTTAAAGCAAACCGTAGTGTAGTGCCTGTTACTTGGGACTGACCAAGATTAGCAGGCCCGGTGGTTGATCACATGGCCTGGCCTTGACCAGTCGACCCCCAGTTTCTGATTGAATGGCCTGGCCTGAAATCGTGATGCCTGATCACATGACCTTATGAGTCCTGATCGCATGGCGTGGTTAGGAGGCACGGTGCCAGGTCTTTCAGGAAGTTGGGCTACTGGGCGCCTGACCACGTGGACTGGTAGGAAGCCCGGTGATTACATAGCCTGGTAGGAATCCGGTACTGATCGCGTAGTGTGGTAGCCAGCGATATGTATGATCAGGTAGCCTGACGGCCACATTACCTAGGTCTGAGTATCTGACCTTGTTTCCATGGTAAAGTACTAAAGTCATGGTGCTGAATTACAACCCGTGATCTATAAATACTTAATTGTGTCTTAGTAAATGAGATTAATTTTGGTACTACTTTCAATGAAGTGGCATCGAACTAGGGGGAATAACCACAGTGCGAAATTAAAAAACAAAATTTAAAATAATTCAAAAGTATACATACGAACATGTCCTTTAATAACTTTGAAGGGCAAGTACCTACTAAAGGAGTGTTTGCCAATGCAAGTTCATTCTCAATCTTGGGGAATAGTAGGCTTTGTGGTGGCTTGGTTGAACTTCGGTTGCCCAAGTGCAAAGAGAATAGGAAACACAAACAAAAGTTTCCATTGTATATAATAGGCATTTTGATTGGCTCCACTCTTTTTGGAGTATTATGTTTCGTGTACATTTTGTATAAGAAGAAAAGAAAGAGCCAAGAGTCTCAATCATCAATGAACGAACGATTCTTAAAAGTATCGTACAATCAACTTCTCAAAGCTACCGACGGCTTCTCTGAAGCGAATTTGATTGGTGAGGGTGGATCCAACTCTGTTTATAAAGGATCCCTCAATCATGATGATAATTTTATTGCAGTGAAAGTGTCGCGACTTCAAAATTGAGGAGCTCTTAAAAGCTTTATAGCAGAGTGTGAAGCATGGCGAAGTATTCGACACAAAAATTTGTTGAAGATTATAACTTCATGTTCAAGTGTAGACTTTCAAGGCTATTGTCTATGAGTACATGCCCAAGGGTAGTTTACATGATTGGTTGCATTCAAGTGAAAGTACGTCTAGGCTCAACCTTCTTCAAAGAATAAAAATTGTTATTGATGTCGCATCGGCACTTGATTATCTTCACAATCAGTGCTCAACAACCGTTATTCATGGAGACCTAAAGCCTATCAACATTCTACTTGATGATGATATGGTGGCCCATGTTGGGGACTTTGGTTTAGCTCGGTTTCTTGGCATCAATTCAAACAAAAATAACTCAACCGGGGTTAAAAGAACAATCGGTTATGTACCTACAGGTACAATTTTTGTATTCCCATATGTCATTTTTACTTACACTATGTCACGATTACCTTAATCTACAGTAATTTTTAAACTGCAGAGTATGATATTGGGAGTCAGTTGACAAGTAATGGAGATGTGTACAGTTTTGGAATATTATTATTGGAGGTGATGACCGGGAAAAAGCCGACAGATGAAATCTTTAACGAAGACCTTAGCTTTCATAAATTTTCTTATGAGGCCTTGTCAAATCATATAATCGATGTTATTGATGGTGATTTACTTGTTGTTCAAACTACGGAAGCAAATGCAAAGAAAATGGAGGAATGCTTGGCTTCAACTGTCAAGATTGGAGTATCGTGCTCTATGGATTCCCCATCGCAAAGGATGAATATCGAAAATGTTGTCCATGAGTTGCAGCGTATTCTGGATGTGCTTCAACATATATGATATTTAATATTATCTCCTTTTACTTGCCACGACAGAAAATTAATTCTGTCGATTGATTATTTAAAAAAGTGTGTTTACATTTGGTTACAAATGTCGTTCAATTTGTTGGTTACATATTAGAGTACTTTAAACAAAAATTGGCTAACATATGTGTAACATCCGTTCTAAGGACCCAAGGGTATTCTGGTAAATTCTTTAGTTTTAAATTGTTATTTATTTATGTTAGGAAAATTGTGCTCAATTTGAGTAAATGTGACTAGTAACTTATTATTTGTTTTAGTTGTCTATAGTTAACGGTAAAACAAAAATGTTAGAATCGCAAATGGTTTTTAGGTTCTAGACAATAGATTGAAAGGGGACTAGTTATAAGTGAATACAGATTCGGTTAAATATTTGGGCCGACATGTTATAACTTTCCAAAAAGGGAAAGTTCTTCATTTCATTTTATTTGAAAACCTAAACAAAACCTACAAACTTAAACTTAGAAATTGAGAAGCATACACTAACAAAGCTGTGAGTTGATCCTTGTTCTTCTATCATCATCATAACTAACATGTAAGTTTGATCTTGTATTCTAGTTTGTAAACCTTAGCTTTCTTAAATTGATGTGTTATGGTGTATGTTAGGAATTAGTTGGTGATGTTGATAATAGATGATATATGATACTATGTACTGGTTTGGTTGTGTTAAATTGATCATGGAGTTGAGATTTTGGATTTTGTTATCAATTTCAGACCTGGGTTTTTGTTCTGGCGCAAATCGTTAGAAGATGGGTAGTACCCGGCGGGTACTACCCTTACCCGGCGGGTAGTATGCCCTAAATGGGAACCCGGCTGCTAAAATAGTTACCCGGCGGCTTGTATAGGCTTTAAAACTCGTTTTGCTTCTGTTACCACCTGAATTTAATTCACCCGGTTGATTGGGTCATTACCCGGCTGCTTCAGGTTACTACCCGGCAGGGTAATGTGGGTACCCGGCGGGTACTAGGGATTTACAGGAATTTTAGTTTATGTTGACATTTGATGATTCATGTTAATTCTAATATTGTAATAAATGTGATATGCATGATTAAATGATGTGATACTATATTGTACTATACAATTGGTATACTTATTAATATCGGGTTAATGTTACATTTTAAATAAAATGTACGATTATGGAATGAATTACTAATTGTGATTCTATTGTGTTTTCAGATCAACCAAAGACTTAGTAATATAAGAACTCAGAGTTTGGATCCTGTGATACTCAGGTGAGTGGACTTGTGACTCTTAGTGTAAATTGGTGTAACATATTTGGTTACCATGAGTAAACCTGATCATGATGCTTATGAACTGTTAGCCTGAATTGATACACGTGATTATGTGATATATGGCCTTTGAGGCATTTTGTTATGAGAGGTCAACTATGGTTGGACTTGATTGTTATAGGTTAGTCAACATAGGAATTGTGAACATTTGTTGTGAATGAATTCTATGTTGATTAAAGATAGCAATGAGTTATTGATAAAACCACTGCGTGGCCTGTAGTTGGTTATAAGTGTTGCTTGGAGGACCACCGCGACAATGAGGATTCCTCAAGGACCACCGATCCTCTGCGATGATTATGTGATTGTGATGATTTGTTGTAAACATATTGTTAAGCTGAGTTAGACTGTTAATTGCTTGTCTATTCACTTAGCTTCGTGCTAATTCCACCACTCTGCTTCTTGCAGGTTATGTTATGTTATGTTTCTGACAAGAATGTTGATATTGAAGGAATGTTTGACATTGGTGTACTCTGATCATGTTTATGAACTTATGTTATGTTTTATGAAAGTCTTATAACGCCCAGTTCTGTATAATGCTTATAACACATTAACTTTTGTTATGTATGGATTATGTTATGTAAATTAATAATATATATGGGGATTTACGCTTTCGTTATAAAAAAAATTTGGCTTCAAAATGAGGGGTGTTATAATTTGGTATCAGAGCATAGTTTTGGGTGAATTGAACAGTTGTAAGTTGTTCAATCCCAAAACTATTCATGTCAGTCAAACATTCTGAAATGTGGGATTAGTTGTGATATGACAATTGGTTAGTATGTTAGGTACTAACAATTAACGAACTGTGAGATGTGTTGTGATTAGCGATATGGCAAATAATGAACAACTGACCAATACTCTCAACAATGCCTCTAGGACCGATGTTCCACATTCTGAAACCCATAATGAGAGACATGGCCATTCTGGTACTTCTATTCCATCTCGTGGGGAAACTGACATGAATGATTACATGTTGCAGTTAGAGGATGAATTGCAAGAACTGCACCGATTTAGACAGAGAACTTTGGAGGCTGAATCTTCACGGCTAGTTGAGAGCAGTATTCCACCTCCTGTGGTATCTTCTACTCAAATTCCGGTGTCATTACCGTTTTACTACCGGCCAGCAACCCTGTGGTACATCTTATCAAACTACTATTCCTTTTACGTCGTCTGGGCTGTATAGTTATCAGTTACCTGTATTTCTACCATTTCCTCAACAAGAGCAGAAGGTGTGTTCTTTTAAAACTTTTATGGCCAGTAAACCCTCTGAATATTCTGGTAGCAGTAATCCTTCTGTTACTTTAGATTGGTTGAGAGATATGGAAAGAAATTTTGAAGTTTGCAAGTGTGAGGAAGAAGTCAAAGTCCCTTATGCTACTCAGCTTTTGAAAGGGCAAGCCATGACATGGTGGGATTCTATTACTGCATCCTTAACTCTACAACAAAGAGAATCGATTGGGTGGTCATAATTTTATAATGAAATGTGTAAACAGTTCTGTTCTGAATTTGATATGTCTAAAATTAGACGAGAGTTTATGGATTTACACATGATAGATCAAATGTCGATTGATGATCTTATTAATCAGTTTTCTGAAAAGTTGAGATTTGTACAACAATGGGTCCCAGATGATAAAACTAGAGTTGAGCATTTTTGTTGGAACCTTACCTCCCCACTACCGAACGACTGTCAGATTAGCAGGTTCTCTTCCCCATGCTTTTAATTTAGCTCGTGCTGTTGATAGTGATATTCGAGCTAGAACTTTACAGAATAAAGAGAAAGCTTTTCAACGATCCAAAAGTGATTCATGTAAAGGTAAACAGAAAAGCCAAGATAACTAACCAAGCCGGAGATCTAATACCAGTAGTGGTTCGAATGACAGACCTTGGTGTGTTAGATGTAAGTCCAGTCATTCTGGATGGTGTACATTACAGACCTCTCGTTGTATTAAATGTGGTGAATTTGGACATGCTGTGAAGGATTGTAAGTATCCTAATTTTGTGTGCTGGAATTGTTATAAAGAAGGGCATCGATCGGGAGCTTTTCCAGAGGCTAAGAAATTTAGAACGGGTGTGTTCGGTGGGTCATCATCTACAGGTCAAAAGCGGAAGAATCCGCCACCTACTACTTGGAGATCCTTTCAGATGACAGTTGATGTGGCTGTCGCTACTGAACGTCATTACTGGTACTTTTCTTATAAATTCTGTACCAGCACGTGTGTTATTTGATTCTGGAGCCAATTGTTCTTTTATATCTGTGCATTTCTGTGATAAGTTGAAATTGACTCCGTCTTTAATTGCTAATCCTCTAGAAGTTGAAATAGCTGATGGTAAATTGGTTCCTGTTACCACAACGGTGACTGGAGCTAATATATTGATAGAGGGTTATAGTTTTCCAGTTTCTTTTCTTTTGATGCCAATTCCTGGCTTTGATGTGGTTATTGGTATGGATTGGCTGAGTTGTAATAAGGCTGATATTTCTTGTCATAAAAAGTTGATAAAGATTCCTGTCTTTGATGAGTCATATGTCGTGGCTCGAAGGGATCGGGAAAAAGATAGTGTTCCTTTAATTTCTTTGATGAAAACTAGAAAATCTTTAGCTAAAGGTTGTGATTCTTATCTGGCCTATGTTGTTGATGCTAAGTTAGAAAAGAAATCTATTTCTGACGTTCAGGTGGTTTCTGAATACCCGGAGATTTTCCCTGATGAGCTGCCTGGTTTACCACAAGTTAGGGAGGTAGAGTATCAAATTGATTTAATTCCTGGTTCAACCCGTGTAGCTAAGGCTCCTTATAAATTAGCTCCTTCTGAAATCCGGGTAATGTTGAACCAAATTCAGGATTTGTTAGATAAGGGTTTCATTAGACCCAGTTCTTCTCCTTGGGGTGCACCTGTTCTGTTTGTGAAAAAGAAAGACGGTACCCTTCGTATGTGTATTGATTACAGGGAACTGAATAAAAGAACTGTTAAGAATAAATATCCCCTGCCTCAAATTGATGAATTGTTTGACCAGTTGCAAGGATCTTCTTACCTTTCTAAGATTGATTTGAGATCAGGTTATCACCAGGTACGGGTTCGTGAGGAAGATATTCCTAAGACAGCTTTTCGTACAAGGTATGGTCACTATGAGTTCGTGGTTATGCCTTTTGGGTTGACTAATGCTCCTGCTATTTTCATGGATTTAATGAATCGGGTATGTCGGCCTTTTCTTGATAAGTTTGTGATTGTCTTTATCGATGATATCTTGATTTACTCTAAAACTCAAGTTGAACATGAAATACATTTGCATATGGTTCTTGAGACTCTTAAAAGAGAACACTTGTATGCTAAATTTTCTAAATGCGAGTTTTGGCTTCGAGAAGTTCAGTTTTTGGGTAATGTGATTTGTAATGATGGGGTAAAAGTTGATCCTTCTAAAGTTGAAGCTGTAATGAATTGGAATGCTCCAAAGACTTCCTCTGAAATTAAAAGTTTTTTGGGATTAGCAGGTTATTATAGAAAGTTTATTAAAGACTTTTCACAGATTGCTGGTCCATTGACTAAATTAACTCGCAAAGATGTAAGGTTTCAGTGGGATGAACATCAGGAATCAGCTTTTCAAACTCTGAAGCAGTTATTGTGTCAGGCTCCAGTGTTAGCACTACCTGATGGTTCTGATGATTTTGTGGTATATTGTGATGCTTCTTATGCTGGTTTGGGTTGTGTATTAATGCAGCGAGATCGTGTTATAGCTTATGCTTCTCGTCAGTTGAAAACTCATGAAAGGAATTATCCTACACATGATTTGGAGCACGCAGCTGTTATTTTTGCGTTGAAAATCTGGAGACATTACTTATATGGAACCAAGTGTGTTATATGTACCGATCATAAAAGTCTTCGGTATATGTTTTCTCAGAAAGAACTTAACATGCGTCAACGTCGATGGTTAGAAATAATTAAAGATTATGATTGTGAAATCCGATATCATCCCGGGAAAGCCAATGTAGTTGCTGATGCCTTGAGTAGAAAAGGTACTTCTGACAGGATTTGTTTTATGCGGTTAGAAGTTTCTTCTGATTAAATAGAACAGTTAAAGGCTGCTCAGTTGGAAGCATTGCAGGATCAAAATTTAAAATCAGAAATCATGTTGAAAAGAAAAGACTTGTTGATTGATGATTCTCGAGGTTTGAAGACATTTCAGTCTCGAGTATGGGTTTCTTTGATTGGAGGACTTCGTGAGTTAATTTTGACTGAAGTTCGCAAGTCTCGTTTATCTGTTCACCCTGGAAGTACAAAGATGTATAATGATTTGAAACCGCTATATTGGTGGCCGACTATGAAAACTGACATGGCACGAATCGTTGAATCTTGTCATATATGTTCACTTGTCAAAGCAGAACATCAGAAACCTTATGGTTCTTTGAGATAGTTGGAGATTCCTGAATGGAAATGGGAACATTTGACTATGGATTTTGTAACTAAACTTCCACGCACGCCACGAGTAAGTGATATGATTTGGGTGATTGTTGATAGATTGACTAAAAGTGCTCATTTCTTGGCTACCAGTGAGACTGCATCTTTGACCCGATTGACTCAGTTATATGTAAATGAGATTGTCTCGAGACATGAGATTCCCTTATCTATCATCTCTGACAGGGATTCTCGATTTATATCTCGATTTTGGCAAAGCTTACAGCATGAGTTGGGTACACGAGTGAACCTGAGTACAACCTATCATCCTCAGACAGATGGCCAGACAGAGCATACTATTCAGACTCTTGAGGATATGCTACGTGCTTGTATATTGGAGTATGGTGGTTCTTGGGATTCTCACTTACCATTGATTGAGTTTGCTTATAATAAATATTATCATTCTAGTATTGGTATGCCTCTGTATGAAATGTTATATGGTCGTCGTTGTAGAACACCTACATGTTGGTTAGAGGCTGGTGAGAAACAGTTTGCGGGCCTAGATATTGTACAGATTACAGCAGATAAGGTTGCTATTGCACGTGAAAAACTTAAAGTGGCCAGAGACAGACAGATACAGTATGCTGATCCTCGTCGCCGACCGGTTTCTTTTGTAGAAGGTGAATTAGTTTATCTTAAAGTTTCTCCTTGGAAGGGTGTGATTCGATTTGGTAAGCGTGGGAAACTTTCTCCTAGATTTATCAGTCCGTTTAGGATTCGACAGGTGGTTAATGATCAGACGGATTCTTTGGATCTTCCTTCTAAATTATCTGGTATTCACGATACTTTTAATATTTGTTATTTAAGGAAATGTAATGTGGAGGATAAATCACAAATCCTTCCATTACAAGACTTGAAAGTTGATCAAAGTCAGAAGTTAGTAGAAGAACCCGTTGAACTGTTAGATAGAAAAGTAACCAAACTGCGCAGGAAGGAAATTCCTATGGTTTTGGTTAAATGGAAACATAGTTTGGGTCACAATCTAACGTGGGAAACTGAGTCTAGTATGAGATCACGATACCCTAGTTTGTTTGAACCAGAAGAGATTTCGGGGACGAAATCCTCTTAAGGAGGGAGATTTGTAACATCCGTTCTAAGGACCCAAGGGTATTCTGGTAAATTCTTTAGTTTTAAATTGTTATTTATTTATGTTAGGAAAATTGTGCTCAATTTGAGTAAATGTGACTAGTAAATTATTATTTGTTTTAATTGTCAATAGTTAACGGTAAAACAAAAATGTTAGAATCGCAAATGGTTTTTAGGTTCCAGACAATAGATTGAAAGGGGACTAGTTATAAGTGAATACGGATTCGGTTAAATATTTGGGCCGACATGTTATAACTTTCCAAAAAGGGAAAGTTCTTCATTTCATTTTATTTGAAAACCTAAACAAAACCTACAAACTTAAACTTAGAAATTGAGAAGCATACACTAACAAAGCTGTGAGTTGATCCTTGTTCTTCTATCATCATCATAACTAACATGTAAGTTTGATCTTGTATTCTAGTTTGTAAACCTTAGCTTTCTTAAATTGATGTGTTATGGTGTATGTTAGGAATTAGTTGGTGATGTTGATAATAGATGATATATGATACTATGTACTGGTTTGGTTGTGTTAAATTGATCATGGAGTTGAGATTTTGGATTTTGTTATCAATTTCGGACCTGGGTTTTTGGTCTGGTGCAAATCGTTGGAAGATGGGTAGTACCCGGCGGGTACTACCCTTACCCGGCGGGTAGTATGCCCTAAATGGGAACCCGGCTGCTAAAATAGTTACCCGGCGGCTTGTATAGGCTTTAAAACTCGTTTTGCTTCTGTTACCACCTGAATTTAATTCACCCGGTTGATTGGGTCATTACCCGGCTGCTTCAGGTTACTACCCGGCGGGTAATGTGGGTACCCGGCGGGTACTAGGGATTTACAGGAATTTTAGTTTATGTTGACATTTGATGATTCATGTTAATTCTAATATTGTAATAAATGTGATATGCATGATTAAATGATGTGATACTATATTGTACTCTACAATTGGTATACTAATTAATATCGGGTTAATGTTACATTTTAAATAAAATGTATGATTATGGAATGAATTACTAATTGTGATTCTGTTGTGTTTTCAGATCAACCAAAGACTTAGTAATATAAGAACTCAAAGTTTGGATCCTGTGATACTCAGGTGAGTGGACTTGTGACTCTCAGTGTAAATTGGTGTAACATATTTGGTTACCACGAGTAAACCTGATCATGATGCTTATGAACTGTTAGCCGGCATTGATACACGTGATTATGTGATATATGGCCTTTGAGGCATTTTGTTATGAGAGGTCAACTATGGTTGGACTTGATTGCTATAAGTTAGTCAACATAGGAATTGTGAACATTTATTGTGAATGGATTCTATGTTGATTAAAGATAGCAATGAGTTATTGATAAAACCACTGCGTGGCCTGTAGTTGGTTATAAGTGTTGCTTGGAGGATCACCGCGGCAATGAGGATTCCTCAAGGACCACCGATCCTCTCCGATGATTATGTGATTGTGATGATTTGTTGTAAACATATTGTTAAGCTGAGTTAGACTGTTAATTGCTTGTCTATTCACTTAGCTTCGTGCTAATCCCACCACTCTGCTTCTTGCACGTTATGTTATGTTATGTTTCTGGCAAGAATGTTGATATTGAAGGAATGTTTGACATTGGTGTACTCTGATCATGTTTTTGAACTTATGTTATGTTATGTTTTTATGAAAGTCTTATAACGCCCAGTTCTGTATAATGCTTGTAAGACATTAACTTTTGTTATGTATGGATTATGTTATGTAAATTAATAATATGGGGATTTGCGCTTCTGGTATAAAAAAATAAATAATTAAATTTTGACTTCAAAATGAGGGGTGTTATAATATGGATCTTGAATGAGTAAACTACTATAAAACTAATGTTGGAAAATTTGGTTGAAAACATGAATTTTTCACCAAACTTGGACATAATTAAATATATGTATATGCAATATTTATTAGTAATGGTTTGTGGGTTTATGTTCGCAACAAACTAATATATGTCCAAAATGAAGATAATGTGAATGAGATATCGACTCTTGAAAGAGAGGCATTTGAAACGGAAAAGGGAAGGAAAATTGAGCACAATATTTGATTTGCAAAAGTCGATACAGGTCAAAGCTTGGCGTTTCGGTTCAAAGTCGATATATTCTCGGAGGTAAACCTTAACCATCACTCGTATATAATCATGTAATACTCGTCTGTATCTTCTCTTTGTTCAAATTTAAACGTTTTAATTTTGTTTTGAGTGACCGAAAATCATCTTTGACATCACTGGTTATGTTAACGAAACGCAAACAACGGATAAGTATAAATTAGCGAAATCAGGATCCGAAAACGATAGTAATATAGTTAACTAATAAGATTATATTTCAGTATGTTTTTCTATATTCGAACTAATTAACTGGGTTGAATCATACGTAAACGGGCATCGGGTACACTTTGGATATGTAAACGGGCATCGGGTATACTTTGGGTATGTACGTTACTGAAAACAAGAAGTCTGCTTCATGGTGTTTGTATTATAATCTTTGAAGAAACACGTTTAATCCTTGACACTAAATTATAAAACACTTATGTTTTCTGCTTTCGTCGTTAAGAGTGTAACATAAAATATATGGTTTTATGATAGGTCATGTAAACGTATTAAGTATCTCAGTCATGAGTTTATAATATAGAGTAAACTGTGTTTTCTAGTAATTAAGCAACGTTAAGTTAAATATAGTATGTGTAGACGCACGTGAAACTACATTGATCTAGCAAAGTAGTATGGGTGTATGGGGTGTTAAACCTGATTGAATTATTAATGGGTTTGGGTGTATGGATGTCGACACAGAGAGGTCATAAATAATAAGGAATAATCACTACTACACAAACCACTATAAACCAACCCTAATACACTACGAAAATGGTGAAAATCACATAAAACCCGTGATTCATTTGCAAAACTTCACGCATTTTTACTTTCCTTTCCATTATCTCCGGTTCAAAGATTTGGCAGTACACGGATATATCTTTAAATCCGTGGTCCATTTTTTTGCAAACACAAACCACGGTTACATATAACGAGGGGGTGGTCCATCTTCTCTAACGATCCACGGTTCCTAATTACAAACCGTAGGCAACTGAATCCAAGTACGAACTTTATGAACAAACCATGGTCCTTTCGATAATGTTATATAGTAAACAAATCATTACCAAATTGTTCTGTAATCGTATGTAAGCACCTGTGGGCCGTGGGCTATAGACCGCGATGTAAGTTGTTTACATGAATACGGACCGTATTGAATTAATTTTAGACCCATATAAAAATATACGAGAGTTTTTATTTTATTGCAAGACAGTATGATACTTGAACTTTATATGATATTTCATTTCCAAAACAAAAATTAAATTAAAAAATTTATTTATCATCCCAAGAACAACAAACTAATTAAAAAAGTTCGTTGAATTTACCACGTACATCTTTATGACTTTATCTATTGTGGAGGATTTGTGGCGGGATATAAAGGACCAAGTTATATACACGGTTCTTATGCTTTCCATTTACATCACGTTACCAATTAAATTACAAATCTAATTGGTACATGGGACAAATACTCCTAGCTTGGTGTATGTTTAAAGAGGAAACCATTTAATGTGTTTTTATCTTCATAACTTAGATGTATCAATATTAATTGTATATGTACAAGTTGGAGAAGTCGTTATCTTTAACTTGTCCCCTGGTAGCTTGATCTAGATGTTAAAAAGATTGTTATTAACGCGGGTACGAGTTTGTATTATTTTCGATAAGTAGTATCTATTTGAATAAAATAATGATTATGTTATCATGTGTATGTTTTCATGTTATAAAAGTATTTTTATACGGTTTTATTTTATATTTTTAAAAAGAAAATTGACAAAGATGATCATGAGAAAGGGATATGATCAAATAAAAAGAAGGAAAGTGTTCTTTCATGAGAACATTATGTGTACATAAATTTGGTCCTATATGGATCCAAAATATATAAAGTTATAAACACTACTTTAGTCAAAGAAGCTCAAGATTTCATAAGCACTATTTTAGTCAAATATATAAACTGTAATTAAAAAATTGGAAAGTGGAATTAAGCTAGATGACATTCATTTCAGTACTTTAATATTGTCGATCTATATATCTGCCCTCGTTAGACGATAAATATACACATACACATAAGGTCACTTCTGCATTCAAATTAACATCCAATGTTCAAATACATAGATCCCAAATACTAGTTATGTTTTGTCCCCATTATCAAAAATGGAAAAATATAATGCAGTTCTATTTTTCTCATTTAGACATAAAAGTATCAACACTCTCTTATCAACCACAATTTCCCTCTGTTTAAATCCTTCCGAAGTTGTTTCATACCTTTTGTTTTACGTCTGAAAATCTTATTGGTAAGATTGTGAACCAGAAGGCCATTTCAGATATGATACATCAAAGGAAGAAAAAGAAATGCGGAGATGGATCCACAATGATTTACTATGTAGAGTTTGAAAGCTATCAATGCGCATTTTTCTCGCGCGGTATGATGACTGTTATAATTTTAGCACAAGATTGGCTGTTAATCGTATAAATATCTTACGATCCCTCCAAGAGCCAAACGTGCAGTACAATATAATCCTTAAGAACTTATACGAATAGTAAGATATATCTTCAACGGACTTCAGTGATGCTAGCACACTTCACTTTGCTTGTCAAATATATGTTTGATGCTTTTTTGGTTCGATTGTATATCATTGTACTGTGTGTTTCCGTTGAATTTTAAATGGTAATTAATTTTTAGGCTTCCTTTTCCAAAAAAATTACGTATTAAGTGAATAAAGCGGCAGAAGATCAATTGTATGTTTTTATAAGAATTATCATGATTGCCATATGTTAGAGCATCCACACCAAAGAGGCAAAGAATTTTAATTTCTAATCGGTACATAGAACAAATATATGAACAACGCTTCTCCAGTGAACCATGGTCTACAGATTCATTGTGTGGCAAATCAAACGTGTTATTAAAAAAATTAATATTATATTAATTCGTTCTGTGATGTATTTAATTATTTATGGTAAAACATAACATGCATTAGATAGTGGTTTACACGGAACAAACAACCTCAAGTGCAGAAAGAGCAGCAACAGCGTCTATGTTTCGTATAACATTTGTAATTCTTATTTGTATTTGTAATTTTGTATTCTGACCATCACCACTTATTTTTCAATATAAATTAAGTATTACTCTCGTTAACGCGTAGAACTAGTTATGGTTGTGTTGGGTTATGGCTGGGATCTTATCTTTCACTCGTTTATTCCCCTGGACTGTAAAGACAGGAGGAAGGCGAACCAAGAAGCATTTTATGCTGGTTTGTAAACGGAGAAACTGTGTGGTTTATGTTTCGATTGATGAAAAGGAGATAAGCCTCAGGTGAAGAAAGTTGCATTACTCTGGCCCTCGAATCGCTATTCAAAGTCATTGTGTTGGCAGACTTGGATTAGTAATTCTTTGGAGTTTGGATGTGTTTCATAATATGATTCTTATGTGGTTCTAGATTTATTTTTTATTTGCTTTTGGTATATTTTGGTGGAGTTGTGTTAGCAGGCTTTCCAGCTTGAAAGCCTTTCTTTGGGTTGTATATTCTTTGAGACCCTCTTCTTCTCTTTGGTTGTATCATGAAAGTCCATAATGTTTCCCTTCTAAAAGTGAAACAAAAAATTAAAAAAAACCAAACTTATTGTAAATTGAATGATTGAATATTAAGTTTCCCTTAAATTGACTCTAGATTATCTATTAGTCTGAAACAGTTTCTAAAATTTGTTGTAAACAAGGTTTTACATACCCCTCACTCTCCTTGAAGAAACTATTAAACTAACTAACCAAAAGCTAAAGACTTGCTGCGATTTTCTCTTTTCTCGTTCAAATGCGAACGTTGCACACTTGATACTAGAAAACAAAACACCTACTGCCCTAAACTTTGGAGAAATTGTAACGACCTCAAATTTATTTAAGTTGATTAATTTTGATAAATTAAGTATTTGTTACTGCATTTGGGGGTGAAACTTTAATTCTAACAAGTTGGATTGATTATTCGATTTAGAATTTTATGAAGACATGGCATTACTTATATTATTATGAAATGTTAAATGTATTCAAATAAATAAATAGTTAGATTATGTGTCTTGCTTAAAGTATGTGACGACATGCACCTACACTTTACGTATGCATCAACTTTGGGAATAAAAAAAGGAAAAACAAGATAGGAGGATGTGTATGCCACGTACTTATCCTCATCTTGCGAGTCATTCCCTATTACATATACGTACGCTGGTATTCTCATTCTTCTATATATCTTTCACGATTAAACAAAATCATCATAATACCAAATTGAGAGGAAGATTGAACGAGGAAGATAGCTAGGAAGGCTTGCGGTGTTTTTACGAGTAGGATTTTTGGTGTCAATTACGGCCACGAATCAAGGTAACTATATCGCTATAATTCGATTTTAACTCGTCAATACAGTCATATATACGTAGCAGTTGATTGGTGAAGTTTCCGCCGTGTCAGTTCGATTTTTAATATCGTCACCGTATTGATATCGGGCTTGAGATTTTTTTTACATATCAAACATGTAAAGAAAATGAGAATGTTAAATGATAGTATGTAGAACATAAAATGAGAATGTTAAATGATAGGATGTAGTTCACGTAAAACATAAACTGAGATTGTTAAATGATAGTATGTAGTCCATATGATTCATTAAGAAGATCAAAATAAATTATTGAGTTTAAATATTTTTGGACCAAAGTTATTTAATAGCATGTTCGTAGATGTGAAAGTGGTTAGCGTTATTATATAGATCGATCAAGTGGTCTCGGGTTCTACATGTACCTCGTGATCTTGGATTATCTTTTTAAATGACTGAAAGTTGTTTTATATATTACGTCTAGCTATTTGATCCAGGCTTTACATTTAAATTTCAAGTACATAAAAATTGGTTCATAAATGGTTACATATTTAGAGGTTGGCAAAATTAAAGATCTTTTTATATTTTGACATGATTATATTAATTGGCTTAGTTTGTATGCTACTACAAGATTTAAAAGCTACTTTTAGTAGCTTATTTTTCTAGAGCTTATTTTTTTAATAAGCTCTTAAAGTTTTGTCGACTAAACAATGCTACAAGCTTAATCTTGAAAAAAATAAGTTTAAGTTCCAATAAGCTAATGTGCCAAACACACCCTTTATAAGCTACTTTTAATAGTTTTTTTTTTTTTTTTCAATAAGCTCTTAAATTTTTATGTAGCAAACAATGCTAGAAACTTAAGCTTATTGAAAAAATAAGCTTAAGCTCCAATAAGTTAGTTTGCAAAACACACCTTTTTATATATAATTATTCAGTGAAGTTGACCAATATTGAGACACAATCTATGAAATTTCTAAGAGAAGATACAAACTAATTAAAATGTAACTTATCAACATCAGTTGGTTGCAAAGGTGATCAAAATGAGATTTAAATCGACCAATTAAGTGAAGATACAAACTAATTAAAAGCCATTTTTTTTTTTTAATATGAGACTATCGATGTGTCAAGGAGGCCCACGAGAATGCTGAATAACAAAACAATCAACACCACTCTTATGACTTATGAGCATAATAACGTAATCCACCGATAATTAGACTAAAGTCAAGCATCCGTTTACTTGGCTTATTACAAAACTACCCTTTTTTTCCTTCGAAATCCGTTTACTTGGCTTATTACAAAACTAATTAATTAGTACCATATCATATTTTGCTTATAAAAAGCCTACTACTGAACTGACGATCATTGCGATCATAAGCTGGATACTTGTAAAAATGAAGTCTAAGCAACCAATAATTTGCTTATTATTTTTCTCTCATATTGCATTGCCCTTTTCTGGTCTTGTTATATTTCTAACTACAAGCATCATCTCAGCTTCCAATATCGGAAATGAGACCGATCAGCTAGCCTTGTTATCGTTCAAGTCGCTTATCACCCAAGATCCAAATGGAGCTCTAACCTCATGGAACACTTCTTACCATTTCTGTGATTGGAGTGGTATTTCATGTGGCAAGAAACACAAAAGAGTGACAGTCATAAACCTCGACTCGCATGGCTTGACAGGTTCTCTGTCTCCTCATGTAGGGAACCTCAGTTTCCTTAACGAATTATGGCTCTCGAACAACAGCTTTGAAGGAACCATCCCTAGTGAACTTGGTCGTCTATCCAGGTTACGTCTCCTTTATTTGTTCCTAAACGGATTCAGTGGAGTCATTCCAACGAACTTGTCTAGTTGTTCTAACCTTGAACAGATTGGCTTATACTATAATAAGCTAGCCGGAAGCTTACCAAAAGAAATGAGTTTCCTCTCGAAACTTAACACCGTTGCTATTCATTATAACAATCTAACAGGTGGAATCCCACCTTCTTGGGGGAATATTACATCGATGGAAATATTCTCTGCTGCCAATAATTCATTCGGTGGGACCATTCCAGACACCTTAAGTCGTTGGACAAACTTACAACGATTTGGCGTTGGTGGTTGTAACTTGTTGTCTGGTACCATTCCACAATGGATTTATAATCTCTCGCTTCTTTCTTATCTTTCAGTGTCAGAAAACCATTTTCTAGGTAGTATTCCTTGGTCCATAGGTACAATGCTACCTAATCTTGTGTACCTTCAATTAAGATCTAACCAAATGACTGGAATTCTTCCACCCTCTATAACCAACTTATCCAAATTATCATTTCTCGAATTAAGTGATAACAGTTTTAGCGGGAAGGTGAGTGTGAACTTCGGAAATTTAAGAAATCTTGTTTACATATCCTTAAGTCGAAACCTCTATGGTAGTGGAGAAGCTGATGAAATGAATTTTATTGATTCTATGCAAAACTGCAGCAAATTAGTGAGACTGACACTTGAAGATTGCAAGTTTCAAGGAGTAGTACCGAGATCAATCGGATATCTTTCTCAACAACTCCAAACTCTAGAATTTAGAGGAAATAAATTCTACAGAGACATCCCTTCAAGTATAGGTAACCTAACTGGCTTGACCACTTTAAGTTTAGAAAATAATCAGTTCACCAGAAAAATCCCCTCTACCATTGGTAAGCTTCAAAACCTACAAATTGCTTCTCTGTCGCAAAACCAATTTTCAGGGCCAATTCCAGATGAAATCGGGAACTTATCATTGTTGACTAGAGTTTTTTTAAGTTCCAACATATTGGAAGGGCTTATTCCTTCAAGCTTGGGGAATTATCATCAGCTTTTGCAGTTGTCCCTAGATGATAATAAACTTAGTGGTGAGATACCTAAACAAATTCTTGAGCTTCCATCTCTGTCAATAATCTTGGATCTTTCTCAAAACAGCCTATCTGGTTCACTTCCAACAGAAGTTGGAGATCTCAATATGTTGAACGTATTGGATTTGTCTGATAATAATATATCAGGTAACATTCCTACAAGTCTTGGTGGTTGCACTAGTCTTTTGTGGTTATCACTTGAAGGAAACTTATTTCAAGGCATAATACCAACATCATTAAGTTCCTTGAAAGGATTGGAAGATCTTGATCTTTCTAATAATAATTTCTCTGGTCAAATTCCTCAATTTTTGGAAGAGTTCAAATTACAACATATGAACATGTCCTTTAATAACTTTGAAGGGCAAGTACCCACTAAAGGAGTGTTTGCCGATGCAAGTTCATTCTCGATCTTGGGGAATAGTAGGCTTTGTGGTGGCTTGGTTGAACTTGGGTTGCCCAAGTGCAAAGAGAATGGGAAACACAAACGAAAGTTTCCATTGTATGTAATAGGTATTTTGATTGGCTCCACTCTTTTTGGAGTATTGTGTTTCGTGTACATTTTGTATAAGAAGGAAAGAAAGAGCCAAGTGTCTCAATCATCAATGAACGAACGATTCTTAAAAGTATCATACAATCAACTTCTCAAAGCTACCGACGGCTTCTCTGAAGCCAATTTGATTGGTGAGGGTGGGTTCAGCTCTGTTTATAAAGGATCCCTCAATCATGATGATAATTTTATTGCAGTCAAAGTGTTGCGACTTCAGAATCGAGGAGCTCTTAAAAGCTTTATAGCAGAGTGTGAAGCATGGCGGAGTATTCGACACAGGAATTTGTTGAAGATTATAACTTCATGTTCAAGTGTTGACTTCCAAGGCAATGATTTCAAGGCTATGGTCTATGAGTACATGCCCAAGGGTAGTTTACTTGATTGGTTGCATTCAAGTGAAAGTACGTCTAGACTCAACCTTCTTCAAAGAATAAAAATTCTTATTGATGTCGCATCAGCACTTGATTATCTTCACAATCAATGCTCAACAACCGTTATTCACGGAGACCTAAAGCCTAGCAACATTCTACTTGATGATGATATGGTGGCCCATGTTGGGGACTTTGGTTTAGCTCGGTTTCTTGGCATCGATTCAAACAAAAATAACTCAACCGGGGTTAAAGGAACAATCGGTTATGTACCTCCAGGTACAATTTTTGTATTCCTATATGTCATTTTTACTTAAACTATGTCACGATTACCTTAATCTACAGTAATTTTTAAACTGTAGAGTATGGTATTGGGAGTCAGTTGACAAGTAATGGAGATGTGTACAGTTTTGGAATATTATTATTGGAGGTGATGACCAGGAAAAAGCCGACAGATGAAATCTTTAACGAAGACCTTAGCTTTCATAAATTTGCTTATGAGGCCTTGTCAGACCATGTAATCGATGTTATTGATAGTGATTTAATTGTTATTCAAACTACAGAAGCAAATGCAAAGAAAATGGAGGAATGCTTGGCTTTAACCGTCAAGATTGGAGTATTGTGCTCTGTGGATTCCCCACCGCAGAGGATGAATATCGAAAATGTTGTGCATGAGTTGCAGCGTATTCTGGATGTGCTTCAACATATTTGAGATTTGATAATCTCTCCTTTCAATTGCCATGGCAGAAAATCTGTAGAATGATTATTTTCATAAGTGTGTTTACATGTGCTTACAAATGTTGTTCAATTTGTTGGTCATACTGTATCTGCATTTATTTATTTATTTATTTTTTATTTATTTTTTTGCAAAAACAAATATATATTAATTAGAAAATTTCAACAAAGTTGAAGGAACAAACATTGACTAATGTTAGTCCCGTTTGACTAGATAAGTATATAACTACTTAACACAATTAATTGTAGAGGGGGGTGAATACAATTTTTCAAGTTTAAAGTAGATTTATTGATTGAATCAAAATAATACTTTAAAACAATTACTTGCGGAAAAGAAAAGCCACACTAATCTAAGTAATTGTAACTTGATGACAGATTTAAATATAACAAGTCACTCAGCCAGAGACGCCGATGACTATCAGTGATCTCAACACCCAAGTATTGGCACAAAGCTCATTGACTAACAGGAGTGGCTGCAATAGATAAAATGTTATATTTAATGCGGTTGAAGGTGTATTTAATACGGTTGTTGGTTTGAGTATTTATAGGCATAAATCCTCAATATTATCTTAGAGATAATATTTTTTAACCGTTTGAATAATCTTTAAAGATTTGATAGATATGGTTGGAAAGTATCAAATCTTTAATGACTTATTCATGGGGAAGGTGTTTAAAATATAATAATACTTTTTTACAGAAAAAGCATGGTACTTTTTCTGTAAATGAAGGTTTGTTGACTTCGTGCATTATTGTACGTCGGTTATACGGCTATTATCCACCTTGTAGAATACGCCTTCTCAAGTACACAGGTATCTGACAGACCCATGCGCTTTCATAGTGAATAGTTGCTGGAGTAGTTAGGATAACTATCTATCTTCCACTTCAATCAGAAATCTTCTATCTATATCTTTAGTCTTTGACTTCAGATATAGGTGTCAGGTGTCTTCCAGCATCTATGGATAACTTGCCAAGTCTTCAAGGTATAATCAGTGTTGAAGACAAGCTGATGAAAGCTTGCAAGTTATAAGGGACGCTACTACACATGCAGCGAGACCACAAAGGTAAGGGATGCTGAGTACGTATCAGCGTCCAAGAACTAGTTCTGTCATACATAAATTATAGAGGCAGGGTCAGTGACCCAACAATCTCCCCTATTTATTTGTGGCAGAACATGTTATTTACTAGCTATCTATTAATAAGACTTTACACATTATGCATAAATAAATAGCAGAAAGTAGACAACTTTGATTTTATATCATAATCAAAAGTTTTACAAAAGAGACACTATGACATTACATTTTCTTATTCTTGCTTGATTTTTACATATGAGTCAGTAGTGTCTTGAGCCATTCTCAGTCTCAGCTCCTCATCGATTAGCTTTAGAAATTCTTCATCAGCGTTGCTGAATCTCCCTATGAATCTAACAGCAGCAAGATGCTCTATCTTGGCGATGGAGATTTCAGAGTCCCTTTAAAAGCTTTGCTTGGTGATAGGATACATGTAGAACATTCCAAATTTAGGACTCCTGATCACTCTTCCAGGCATGAAATGAACACCAGCAGGAAGAATATGGTTTGTTCCTCCACAATCAGGAAGAAAGCTCATCTTTTGAAGCAGCTTTGTTTCTTTCAGCTTGTCTTCTTTGGTTGGTCACTTGGCCATTTTTCTGCTAGAGCTGCTGGAAGAACCTTTAAGC
Organism: Pseudognaphalium luteoalbum; assembly: GCA_963422505.1. Taxonomy (NCBI): domain Eukaryota; kingdom Viridiplantae; phylum Streptophyta; class Magnoliopsida; order Asterales; family Asteraceae; genus Pseudognaphalium; species Pseudognaphalium luteoalbum. Next base: position 116,090,529 of record OY730195.1, on the reverse strand, counting down.
TCAACTTGAGGATGAGAGATTGGTAGTTTCAAGGTCTTCTCAGCTTCATTTAAGTTGGCGAAGATTTTATCTAGAAGCTGTAGCAAGACTGGTTTGTAGGAAGTGGAGCTGTTCTAAATGCAGGTATAGAGTTCACAGATTTCAGAGAAGCCCAAGGTTGTTTTTATTCTGGATAAGGTAACAATATCAATTTTGTTCTTATCTTCTCTGGATAATTCCAAGTTATTTCTTGCTCGCTGAGTTTTGAAAAACCTTGGGATAACTTTGACAATCTTATGTGGAAATCTTCTGAAGAAAGCTCATCTTTTGAAGCAGCTTTGTTTCTTTCAGCTTGTCTTCTTTGGTTGGTCACTTGGCCATTTTTCTGCTAGAGCTGCTGGAAGAACCTTTAAGCTCAACTTGAGGATGAGAGATTGGTAGTTTCAAGGTCTTCTCAGCTTCATTTAAGTCGGCGAAGATTTTATCTAGAAGCTGTAGCAAGACTGGTTTGTAGGAAGTGGAGCTGTTCTGAATGCAGGTATAGAGTTTACAGATTTCAGAGAAGCCCAAGGTTGTTTTTATTCTGGATAAGGTAACAATATCAATTTTGTTCTTTTCTTCTCTGGATAATTCCAAGTTATTTCTTGCTCGCTGAGTTTTGAAAAACCTTGGGATAACTTTGACAATCTTATGTGGAAATCTTCTGAAGGAGATGAACTTCTGAATGAACTTTATTTGTTCATTCTTATCTTTAAGATTTTGCGCTCCCTGCTTCAGTACTTGTTCTTGAATTTTTAGAGCATCAGTGCCCTTCTTTTCAGCTTCAGATTCCACTCCTGCCTTTAGCTCAGAAATTAGCTTTTCAGTTTCAGCAGCCTTTTCTTTTTCAAGCTTTCTTGATTTTTCTTGAATATAAGCAGCATGAATGTCTTCTAGTGGAAGATTTAATTTCTTAGTTGCTTTCTTTAATCTTTTTTCCTCTCCCATTATCTCATCAGAGGTCGATCTTTCCAACCTAATCTTCTTTCCCTTCTGATTGATAATATCATCATCAGATTCTTCATCATCCTCATCCATGATTAATTTTCTTTTTCTTCGACTGGATGACTGCACTGGATGTGAGCTTGTTGCTGTAGTGTCAGATGAAGGCTTCACAGAGATTGAAGGATCTTCGGGTGTTGCATGAATTTGGCTAGCCAATTCTTTATCAGCTTATGTAGTTTGCATAGGCTGAGCATTTTCAACACCTTTATCAGGTTCAGCTTCTGCAGTATGCTCCCCCTCAGCTGGTAATGAGGTGGTTTCTGTTGCTTTCTTTAAGCGCTCCCCCTCAATTGGTAATGAGGTGGTTTCTGCTGCTTTCTTTAAGCGCTCCCCCTCAGCTGTTGCACCAGTGTCTATAACTTCAATGACAATGGATTTCTCCCCCTCAGTTGATGGAGGAGTTGCTCCAGCAGCTGGAACTTTGGAGATCAGCTCAGAGACCATACGCTTGAGAACTCCTTTCAGTGCCTCAAGATGTTGGCCAAGGTATTTGAAAGCAACCATGGTTCCGAGCTGAAAACCTCTAACATCACTAAGAACTCCTCTATCATCAGAGGTGAATCTGGTGTCATTTAATGTTTTCTTGATTTGTGCCTCAAATGTAGTGACACTCGAGATTATGGATTCAAGCTTGGATGGAACAGGGTTAACAGCAGTGGTCACTTCTTCAACCTTATACGCAAGATCTTGAAGCTGTGTTGCCAGGTTGGAAGGAAGCAGTCCTGTAGCTTTTTCAGCTCACTCACAAATTCACTTGTGGATTCTTTGATTGATGAAGTGATGGGGCCACTGAGTGATTTTACTTCATTTCGAAGCATTGAGAGTTCAGTAGTGAGGGATACAAACTTCTGATTTAGCTCAGAGAATGACTTTTCAGTGGCAATCCTTTGATTTCCTTGTATTGATGCCATCTGATCAAGCTTTTTCAAAATGTGAGCAATACCACTATCAGGTGGTGGATTAAATGATAAGGTGGTGTATGAGGTGGTGTGTTGTATGGTGATGGTTGTGATGGAGAAGGTGAAAGCTGTTTAGAAATATGTACAACAGGTAAACCAGGTCTAAATTGATCATAGGTAATGTTGGTTACCTGATAATCAGAGTCAGTGTCTGTTTCTGATGATTGAGTTCCATGCACAATATCATCAAGTATGGTGTCTTCTGTTTCTGTTGCTGATCCAGAGAGATCACTGATGTTCACAGTGTCTTCGAAGAATGCAGTAGTGGCTTCAGTGGGCAACAGACCATAGTGAGACAGCCGTTCCAGGTATAGATTTGCAACATCAGTTTCCTCTGGTTCTGAAGGTGATATGTCCATAGGAGTTACTTCAGATGACAAACCAGTGGCATATGTTTCTTTTGGTGCCTTGGTGCGTGGTCGTCGAGGAATGTTGGAGAGGACTGATGCTGAAGGATCAGGTACAATGGAGTCTTCAGGTTCAGGTACCGTGGAAGCTGTAGGTTCAGGTTCCACATTCTCTTTAGTTGGTTGTGAAGATTCAGTGGTTTCTGCAGCCGGCCTATGTGCATCAACTTCATCTTCTGATGCTGGTATGCGAGCAAGCATTGCTGCTGGAATGGTAGATGCTGCAGGTTGTTCATTTTTCGTTAATCGAAAAGCTGACTTGTTCATACATACAGATGTACCAATCTTCCAGACAGGAAGAGTAGCACCAACCCCGTATGGTTCTCCAGCTAGATTCTGACCATATGCTCCTTCCATGATTCTTTTAATGACCAAAGATAGAAATCTTGGATAAGGGATAGTTGTATCTCTCATTTTGGCCATTACTCTGGCCTTCAGATCATCAAAGAGTAGCTTTGCAAAATCAACATCACTGCCTGTAATGAAGGCATGGGCAATCTGACGCTGAGTGGCATTTGCTTGGTCATGAGAGACCACATTGGTTCCCAAGCACTGAATAATGTGAGCAAAGAATAAGTTCCATTCTCCACTCATTCTACTTTGAACAACTTTTGCATTTGCACCTTCATGATCATAGTCAATTAGATCAACTACCCTCTTTGATGCTGCAACACTTACATGTTCTGCCAAAGTTACTACCCCTTCTGTAACCCTTTTGTAATTTAAGCCCAAGGCTGCCCTGAACCGACCGAGCTGAAAAAAGATCTCCGTGTTTCCCTGATTTACAGTGCCCTTAAAACCTTCATATTGATCTTCTTCTGTTCCATCTGCCCACCGAAGAGTATACCAAAGCTCATGAAGATAGGGGATGTACATTGGTTTAGGATCTCTGGTAATTGCCTTGGAGATAGGAGAAAAGATTAGGCAATTAACCATATCCTCATAGTTTGGAATGCCGGAAGGAATATGTATATTAGCAACATAGTTGCTGGGCTTTATTGCAATTGAGCCAGGTTCAAATTGCACTTGCGGAGCTTTGAGGGCTTTAACTTTAATGCTTGGCACAAATGGGATTCCATCAGTAGGCGAAGATTTGGCACGAGACATGATTGGAGTTGTTAATTTGTGAAATTAGGGTTTTGGAGAGAATTTGTGAGTGAGATATTTGGGAGTGATGAGGGGAAATGGAAACGGAAGGGGTATTTATATGTGTCTTGGGGTGTTTTGATTGGTTAAGAAAGTGGGAGAGAGAAAATGAAGAGAGAGGAAAAAGTGGGCTGATGGACTGCCCACGTCTTTTCAAAAGATATTTTTCTTTTTCAAATTTTTTTTGTTTAATTTAAAGATATTTTATTTAAATGAAGTAATATATATGAAATAATATTACTTCGATTTTATTTAACGATAAATTAAAACAAGTACAAGAAAAGGCTCGAAAGTTATTCTCGCTGATAAATCAGTTGGAGATAACTTAACAACCTTTCAAGGATACTTTGTTTTCTTGAATCGTTTTGAAAAAGATAAAATAAGAACAAAAGATGCTTTTAAGGTAAACCAATTCCTAACAACCTATTACCTCATAGCCCGTTATTTGGATTTGTAAAGTTCCATTGATGAATTAAGATCAATTACAGACCAATTACGTGACTAGAGATAATATTTCGCTTGGAATAAGAAAAAAAAACTTACTAGAGGTGAGTCTTGCTGATGAATCTGTTGAAGAGGCCACTGACTAGATCAGTGAATTTTGATCAGACGTAGATGTGCGCTGATAGATCAGTTTTGGAAGGCCACTGATGAGATATCAGTGACCTTTTTTTTTGTTTTTAATAAACTTACAAATCCTCTGAATCAGAGAAAGTCATGTCCTGAGGATAGTAGCGTTCTTCAAGTCCTGCTCCAAAGCGAGCAGCAGAAAAGTAGGTCATAGGTACATCAATGGTGGGATTAAGTTTTCTTTTAATCCACGCTGATGCAGTTTTCCTGGATCGCTTCACAACTTTCTTCCAATGACTAACTCTATCCTTGACACAAACTGAAATAGAACGCTTGACAATCCTTCGTTGAGTTTCTATGACTCTGCATTTGTGCATTAGCTCCCAGTTTCATTGATTTAACTGAGTAACTTGTGCTTGCAAGGTTTCGTATGCATGAACATTTTCATGATGTTCTAATATTGCTCCAACTTGATCAAAGAGTCTGACATCTCCAAATTCGTCCATACTAATGAATTCAGGATGAGGTTCCTCCTGAATTTCATGTTCTGGAGTGGTTGAACTGGATTGGTATTTCATTTTTTTTTTTTTGATATGTGAGAGTAAAGATGTGATACTCATTGTGCAAAGATACATGCCCTTTTTAAAGAACAAGATGTACAGAGAACATTTTGAAAATTGTGGATTGAAAGACGTATCTCTGTAAAGAAGTACTGTTTTTATAAAAAGATGTGAACAACTTGTTTTAAAACTAAACTAATTATGATATAGGATAATTTGAGAAAAAGACAAATATTCAAAGTGAAAAAGAAAAGTAATTTACTGTACGACACTGATTAAGAGGTGATTTTGAAAAGAAAAGAAGTGCATAAACTCATTATGCATTCAGCATTCCGAGCTCACTGATTAACAAGTTTAATCTGGTTTCATCCATAGGTTTGGTAAAAATGTCAGCGAGCTGATGTTCAGTTGGAATAAAGTGTAGTTCCACATCACATTTCATCACATGATCTCTAATAAAGTGATATCTTACATCGATATGCTTGGTTCTCGAGTGATGAACATGATTGTTGGTAATGGCTATTGCACTTTGATTGTCACAGAGAATGGGTGTCTTTTCTAGTATAATACCGTAATCAGCTAGCTGATTTTTCTTCCAGAGAACCTGAGCAGTGCAATGACCAGCAACAATATATTCAGCTTCAGCGGTGGAAGTTGAAACAGAATGTTTTTTCTTGCTGGACCAGCTGACCAATTTTCCTCCAAGAAGTTGACAGCCTCCTGAAGTACTTTTTCTATCAATTTTACAACCTGCATGATCAGAATCTGAAAAACCAATTAGTTTAAACCCTGAGCCTCTGGGATACCAGAGACCCAGGTTGGGGGTACCCTTTAGGTATCTGAAAATTCTTTTTACAGCGATCAGATGTGATTCTTTAGGATTTGCTTGATAGCGAGCACAGAGACAAGTAGAAAACATAATGTTAGGTATACTTGCAGTGGGATAGAGGTTAGTTCACCCATCATGCTCATCCACTGATTTGCCATCTGTGTCTGCATCCAGTTTAACAGGAGGAGCCATTGGAGTTTTCATGATTGAACATTTTTCAAAGTTAAATTTTATAAGGAGATCCTTTATATATTTACTTTGATTTATGAAAATTTCTTGTTCAGACTGCTTAACTTGCAACCCTAGGAAAAGGTTAGTTCACCCATCATGCTCATCTCATATCTTTTGGACATAAGGGAGGAAAATTCTTTGCAAAGTTTTTCATCAGTGGCACCGAAAATTATATCATCGACATAAATTTGTACTATGATAAAATCCTTGTTTACTCTTTTGTAAAACAGTGTTTTATCAATAATGCCACGTAAATAATTTGATTAGCAAAGAAATTCTGAAAGTGTTTCATACCAAGCACGCGGAGCTTGCCTAAGACCATACAAAGCTTTGTTCAGTTTTAGAACATAATCAGGATGCCGAGGGTCAGTGAACCCAGGTGGTTGCATAACATAAACTTCTACTTGAAGATCACCATTCAAAAATGCACTCTTTACATCCATTTGATAGACTTTGAAGTTCTTATGAGCAGCGAAAGCCAGGAATAGGCGAATTGCCTCTAGTCGAGCAACAGGAGCAAAAGTCTCGTCGTAATCAATTCCCTCTTCTTGTCGATACCCTTGAGCTACCAATCGAGCTTTGTTCCGATTTACAATGCCAAGCTCATCCATTTTGTTTCGAAACACCCATTTTGTACCAATTATGGTTTTCTTTGAAGGACGTGGTACCAGATTCCAAACGTTGTTTCTTTCAAATTGGAGCAGTTCTTCTTGCATGGCACCGATCCAATCAGGGTCCCTGAGAGCCTCGACTATCTTCTTGGGTTCCATCAGTGACACAAAGTTCACATAGAGACAGATATTGCTTGATGCACCTTTTCTCGTTTGAACACCAGTGTCCCTATCACCAATGATTTGTTCTATTGGATGATTTTTGGTCCACTTTATTGTTGATTGGAGCAGAGTTGATTTCTTCTTCATCAGCTTCATTTATCTGTGTGTGGACATCGTTATCAGTGACAGTTTGATGGGATTCAGCTGAAGTATCATTTAATTGAAGATCAGATAGATTAAGGTCTTCAATAACTTCAGGTGAGGATGGTGGAGACGGATCAGGTATGGATAAGACTGGATTTGTGGGTGTTGACAACACAGAATTAATCAGGGGCATATCAAAGGATTCCTCTGTTTGAAACATATCATCTTCATTTGATTCAATTCTCTGAGAATTGAAACTTTCTTCAAAGGTAACATGAACAGATTCTTCAATACATTCTCTTCTAAGATTGTACACTCTGAATGCTTTGGATACTAAGGAGTATCCAATGAATATGCCTTTACCAGCCTTTGGATCAAACTTTCTAAGTTGATCATGAGTGTTAAGCACATAACATGTACTTCCAAAGACATGAAAGAAACTGATATCAGGTTTCCTACCTCTCAGAACTTCACAAGCTGTTTTGTTGTGTCATTTGACAATGATTGATCTATTTTAAGTGAAGCAAGCTGTGTTGACTGCTTCAGCCCAAAAATATCATTTGAGTCCAGCTTCATTGAGCATGGTCCTAGCTACTTCAACAAGAGTTCTATTTCTTCTTTCAGCGATTTCATTATGTTCTGGAGTTCTAGGAGCTGAGAAGTTTTGGTCCATTTCTTCACAGAACGATTCTAGTGAGCCGTTTCTGAATTCTGTTCCATTGTCACTTCTCATCATTCTAATTCTTTTTCCATTCAGTGTCTCCATTCTTTTTACAAAGATGATAATTTCATCAGCTGCATCACTCTTGTTTTTTAAGAAGAAGACCCAGGTATACCTAGAGTATTCATCGACTATTACCAAGGCATATTCCTTTCCTCCTAAGCTGGTGGTGCTGACATGTCCAAATAAATCCATGTGGATTAATTGGAATACTTCAGTGATAGAAGAATATTGTTTGGGTTTAAAAGATGATTTATGATGTTTCATTTTTTCACATGCAGAGCACAGTTTGTCTTTTGAATAATTCATGAAGGGAAGACCATAAACTAGCTCATTTTTGCGAGTTTGTTTATAGTTTTGAAGTTGAGATGAGAGAGTCTTTTATGGCATAGCCAATTCTTTTCAGCTACAGATCGAGAATAGAGACAGAGACCTTTTTGAGATTTTGCCTCAGCCATGTTGACGGTGTACACATTTCTTTTTCTTTTAGCAGCGAGAATTGGCATTCCTTCCTTATTTAGAATGGTTCTAGTGTATTCATCGAATAACACTTTGTTTTTCAATGAGAAGATTTGACTTACAGTTAGTAAGTTGTGTTTCAAACCTTCAACATATGAGACATTTGAGAAAGAGACATTTCCATTGCTAATTGTTCCATGACCTTTTGTAAAACTGTAAGTCCCTAGTTCTAGGATCGATAACTTCGTTATCTGTAGTATTAAGGTGCGGAATTCCTCAATACGATGTTATCTTACTAATAACGATTTAGTTCGCGTTTAGGTTAACCAATTGCTTTATTTTATACGAATATACGTCAAAGTCTAGCCTTTAGTATTTGTTTCTCTGGAAATACTGAGTTCGCACAAATTGCAAAGATCCTGATCTCCAAAAGTTATGCAAAAGTCTATTCTCCAAAAGTTATACCAAAGTTATATTTTTCTCGTATGAAAACACATATATATATTCTCGTCTCAACTCGCAGCCACTGGGCCTGCGAGTTGACTCGACTCGCTACGCATCCCAAGCCCATAATGAACTTGGCTCGTTTGTCTCTGTTGAATTCTGCGAGTTCAGATCTCATCTCGCATCGCAAAGCCTTGCGACTTGAGATCTCGACTCACAACAACGTCTAAAACAAATAACTCGACTCGCAGTAAATGTATATATATATATATATATATTGTTAAAATCTATATTCGTCTAACACTTTATCATAATAATATATTTAATGAATATTAATATCAAAACAATATCAATTTACAAACCTAAACCAATATATCAACATGATAACAATTACACTAGTCATATTGCAAAGATAGATCTGTTGTCACAAACTATGTCTCAACAGACTCCCCCTTGACAATAGCTCTAGCGTCTTTATCTTCACATTGTCTTTGATTTTAAGAGTAAATCTTACTACCTGCAAAAATCTTCATCTTCATACAAGTCTTAACCATCATTTGATAATCTCGTGCTAAGTCACCCCATGCTTCAGTACAAAAGATTCTGTTCTCATTTAACTTCAATAAATCTTTTCTTGACATGTTCATAAGATGACGATGGTCATAAACTCTGAAGATCTCTCTTTCACCACCTTCAACCTCATCATCAGCTTCAACAATTACAGCTTCTCCAGTTTCTGAATCCACATGCCAACTCTTCATATTTCCCAGAATATCTTGAGGCATTTTCTTCAGTGGAATCTGCTGCACACATTTTACAGCTGGATATATCTTCTTCCTTCTTCTTCTACCAGTTCTTTGACTTCTTTCTTCCAACTTAATTATCTTTCCTTTCCTTGGCTTAATCTTTTCAAACTTATTAGCTCTAACCTCAGTCTTGATTATGTGTTCAACATATCTTCCAACAAAATCATCACTTGGGTTATTCAATGATAATCGAGCCAAATCTCGAATCTCAAATCTAGGCAAAGAACTAAAAACTGCAAGCTTTCTTTCAAAATATTAAACTCCATCAAATCTCTTAATAGCAAACAGTTTTAGATCAGCATCAAAATACCATCCTATAATCCCTCTTTTTGCTATACGCTTACCTGTAATATCAATTTCTGATATACCAAGCTTTTCTTTCTTTTTCTTTGGCAAAGGCTTGAATATAGGATTATCTTTATGCTTATCAAGAAGATCTTCTCCATCTGAATCAGTTGAGTCATCGATCTCTTCATCTACATCGACAACTGTTTGACCTTTATCATTTTCAATAATAACCTCTGTTCTAGATGGGCTCACATGGTGTTCATCAACATTTGTATCTGAATCTACACCAATGTCATGCACTATCTCAGAAACAGCAGTCCAATCTGTAGGCGGTTGAAATTCTCCCTCTTCAAGATCATAATTAATCTCTTCATCTATCTCATCCAAAATATCATTATCTGAATCTGATAGATCTAGCATTTCCATTCCTAGAGAAAACAATTTAAACACAAATAAATTAATAAGTTAAATTCTCTTATTGATTTTCTTGAATCAATCTAAGAATTCCAATATTAAACCTTTTGTGTAATTGATATAAACGCGAAGTATATATATATATATATAACTTATAAATCTTTTATTGATTACCCTGAATCAATCTAAGATTTACTAAGTCTTATATCAACACTTAACAAACATCAGTTAAATTTAAACTCTAATATACTGTGAATAATCACCACACATTTAAGTTTACAATTAACCAACTTATATAATTTCCAAGACTTAATTGAACTGTTATATCATAAAAACTTAACTTTCAATTATATCTTTAAATTATATATCATTTGTCTAGTTAAAAATCATACATTTTTAACTTGTCAGTTATAGAAACTCTCAAGTCTAAAATGTCTAAGTTAAAATAAATTTTGACCGCTGAAATATATCAGAACACGCCGCTCGACTTCTCAATGAGTCGGAAGACTTTCGATCACTAATTTATTTAACCTTTTAGAATCAAATAACTTAAACAATTTCTAATATATTTAACTTGTAATAATAATAATAATCTCAAGTCGAATATATTACCAAAACTATTAAGTTACAAATATTCAGTTACAATTATAAATTACAATTATAATTCAACTAAATTCTAAATACAAATAACTACACAAGTCTAAACTGTCTTACCAGCTTCACTTGTTCCTGCAGCACTCGTACCAGCACCATCACCACTTGCACTTACACCAGCAGACTCCCCCTATTTATTGTCTGCTGACCAGTCGTTGAAGGACCAGCCAGCTCACTATCCTTCTGAGCATTGGGATCATCGTCTTTGTCATCATATCGTTTCTTCCTCAACTCATCTTCTTTGCAAGACTCTAGATATACCAATATCTCCCCCTGAGCTGACTGTCCTGAATTCACTCTCAACACTAACCGTTCTAAGTGTTCAAGCTTCAGTCGCTGGGCAGTAAAATCATCAAGCAAAGTATTATGAGTGTTTAGCAGAGTCAAATATGATGCACTCATATGAACCATCTGCTGAGCAAGAGAAACATTCTCAGCTAACATCCCTGGAATCTTAGAAGTAAGTTTCTCAAACTCCTTAACTCTAGACTCTAAGGATGTAATCCTTTCAGTATCAGTCGTAGGAGTAACAGAAATAGTATGTGGTCCAGGTGGTGTCACTGAAGCAATGTATGAATCACGTGTAAGTGATGGAATAGCTTGAGATAACGCTTCTTTAAGAAGAGTAGCTGCAAATCTACTAGCGTTATAGGTCTCAGCCTGTTAAGTTAAACAAAATTAATTAAGTAATTGTTACAGATTAGTCTGTCTCAATCTCTAATTAATTATATAACACTTATAGAACTAAACTTATATCCCTTACCTCAATAGGTACAAATATCTGTTCAGTAAACACCGGTGTTACATTCTCCACCCGCGGTGTATCTCGAGCAACTGTCACAGAATTAACTGTCTCAGTTTGAACTCCTGATAAACAACAAGTTAAGATTATCTAACTTTTAAATATGACATACCATCCTGAATGGTCAAAGTCCTGGAACGCTTACGGCGTCGAGTGATAAGAGGTGTATCCTCTTCCTCAGAACCTTCATCAATAAGACTGAAGTCAGGATCGACTTCCTTAGCCTTCCTCTTCTCCTTCAGTGCTGGATCTGGAATCATCCGAGATCGATATCTAATATAACCAGCATCTGGAGGTGGAGAAGGAGTACTATCATCATCATCTGAAGCCGATTGACCATCACGGCCTCCAGATGGACCAACATCAGAATCCTAAATATGAAATATATTAAACATTTATGATTAGCTAAAAGCTCTATCATACAAGTTCTATATATTTATGATTAATCTGATAAATACCTTAGAAGGTAAAACCTCAGATCCATCTAGCTGTCCCTGCTCACCCTCAGGACGAGTGACCTCTGGGTCTGCAGTCTCAGCTCCCTGATCATAATGATATTTATACTTTATAATTAGAAATATTATCTAATCAACTAATTATCAATATCATTAACATTATATAATAAAATTTTATGAAATATTTATCATCTAAGAACATATATTATTATATAATTTAAAGTATACCTCAGACGGTGCAACATAACTATCAATCTCCCGTAACAAGGAATCAGTAGCACGATCATGCTCTACAAGCACCTCCTGTAGCACCTTTTTAACAACATCTGGGTTCACCTGTACCCCAGCATGTCCAGGTTGTTCCAAAACATCCTCAATCAGCTCTTGTGGATCATCAGCATGAACCACATCAGCTATCGGTTCAGGAACCACAACCTCAACACCAACATCTAGCCAACCATTGTTCGGTGACGTCACATAGGTAGGATCAACAAGAAAACTAAAAAGTTCTCTCTCCTCAGGTTTCACTACTCCTTCCTTTCTCACTGACTGCAAAAACATAGCATTGTATCCTCTGAGACCGATAGTATCTACATGTAGATATGGCCCAGGAATAACAAGCTCTGGCAAACGAGCGAGAATAATCAGCATGCAAAAACGTGGATAAACCAGAAAGCGTGATCTAACAGAACCCGAAATCTGTCTAACCAACTCTTCAAAAATATAATCACAAAAACTATATGGTTTGTTGTAAACCAGGGACAGTGCAGCTGATACAAGGGCAGGGCTCAATTCGTCAAAGCCTCCCTTCTTTGGTGTAAAAACTGTAACAATTACATGCCACAAAAACCTCCATTGTCCAATAACCAGAGGTTTTTGGAACTGACGTCCTCTCCTATCTCCTGTATACCCCATACGGTCTATAGCACCCTCAATAAAGTCACTAGGATACTCCGTCGGACCATCCTCCTGGTCTACTGTACCCAAGCGTAAAATCTGACGTAGATCGCCAGCAGAGAAAATAACCGGTCGATTGTTGACCGTTGTGCGAATAACCGGTGGGTTTATCGTCTCATCAAACTGAATACCTTCCCAGAAGTCATTCAGAATAGACTGAGAAATCTGTGGAGACTCTGTAAGTGCATATCTAATGCGTGAACGTGCAAAGAATGTAAGCACTTGAGCTACTCGATTAGCTCCACGTGCACCAAGATCTAGATCAACAAGGATATTGTGACCTTTATCGAACTGTCTCGCCATATCTATAAGAACACAAATGACAGAACACAAAGCACGTTAGTAAGTTATAAACTATAGTGTTTATGAATCAAAATGATCATCTAACACCTTAGTTCGTAACAAAATAAACACATATATAACTTATAACTAAAAACAGTACGTAAGTCCAATATGTATTTAACGTTAGGTACTTGTAAATTTAAAAATCACAAGTCATTAACGTTTTAAGATATATATATATATATATATATATATATATTATACCGGTAACTAAAAGTCAGAACACGCCACTCGATTACTCTTTGAATCGGTAGACTTTCGATATAATTATATATATTACTACATATGTTATCACGTATTAATATAAAATTCATACGTCGAAACATATAATAATAAGCTTTCAAAGTGACATATTTCTTGTAAACACAAATAAATGTAGCTTATTATTATATTTTTTAAAGAAATTAAAATTGCATGTTACATTTTATTTTTACAAGTTATTGAACTCGCAAAAATCAAAAGTGAACTCGCAACTCAACTCGCAACCATGTCAACTCGCTAAAAAAAATCAATCTGCAACTCGACTCGCAAGTCGATTCGCTAATCTACTCGGTCCGCAAGGTCAACAAGTCAAAGAATGAAACTCAACTCGCTAAATGTAATCTGCGAATTGAATTGAGACTCAACTCGCATGGTCAAATAGTCAAGATCAGAAACTCAACTCGCAAAGTCTGCGAGTCGAGTGTTCAACTCGCAGCATGAACTGATGTTGCGGGTTGAATTCAACATCGATTAACTTCTCAATTTTATTAAGTTCTATCGATTGATTTACGTTCATTAAGGTTCGTTTAACATTAATCTACAAGATTCTTGTCAAATAACACCTTAATCTACGTTAGTGGTTTAAATTTTGAAAGAAAACCCTAGATTCATAAAAGCTTCGATTTCGTGTAATTTAAACGGTGAAATCCGTTGATTTATACCTCAAAATGTTCGTAATTTGAAAGTAGATATAAGCTACGGATCAAAAACTCTTCCTGGTAACTAGGCAAATTGAAATCAGATGAAATACTCTGTTCGACTCGTTTCGCAATAACTGGATTCGCAGAGCTAAAGTGAACTCGCAAATCAAATGGGTTTGATGAGGAGTTTGACTCGCTTGACCACCCTTTTATACCCTGTACTCGATTCGCAGTGCATCTCGATTCGTAAGTTTGACTAGTCAAACTCACAAAATAAAATGCGTATTTAATACTAAGTATAAATTGAAAACCCCGTTATGTGAATAGTTATCTCTGTAACTATTTAGCCTAAACATTTAAAATAAAACGTTTTCGCATAATTTTTCCTCAATGATAATCTTCTTACATATATTAACCGACTAAACCCGTGATACAGTTAATCTTGTATAAAGAAAAATCTTCGAGCTAAAATTATTCACTTATATACCTGATGGTCTTAAGTATATATAAAAATATATATATAGGTTATAATAGAAAAATTAACCGCTGATATAAAATCAGGACACGCTGCTCGACTACACTGTGAGTCGGAAGACTTTCGATTAATATGCCACGTAGCCTATATAATATTTTCAATTTTCAACAGACATTTGTTCAACATTTAAAATAAATATCCAGTATAATTCAATTCCAAAGGGTAAACAAGAATAATAATTAAAACTCTTATTAATTCAAAGAAATAATTACAAACGTTAAAATTAATAGAACTACTAACATTCTACAAAAATAAAATAGCTTAATATAACAAGCTTAAAGTTTTAACTGCTTAGGAATCATATTAGAGAGAATAAGCGGTACTTATTAGATTGTAATAAGCCTAAGATGATTGTTAGTATACATACCTCATGAAATTCATATAAGCACAAGAAAATCACAACGTTAATCAGTAATAAACTTATATTTATAAAATTGTATCTTATGTACCTTTATCCACATGATATAACACTTTATTGAGAAATAACTTATTATTTCTTATAATTCACAATAGTGAATATTCAAATATCATAGACAGTTCAAGACGATTACCGATATTATGATCCACATAAACAGATTACACACAGATCTCTGAGCTAAACTTTTATTGTTAATGTGCATAATATCTAGTATTTTCCACTATACAACATACTGAAGAATTCAAGTACCACACATAACACTGTATCTTGTATTAAGAAGGTAGAGATTACTAAATGATGTTCTTTTAGAAGCATATAACATACACTTGACACGAGATACTGTGTATCTTTCATATGTAAGGTAGAGGTTACTAAATGATGCTCTTTAGAAACATATAACTCACCATTTGACATTATGATACTTTGTATCATTTCATTCATTTTTTATTTTAGATCACAGTGCACGACAGTACTATCATTCAACAATTAAGACATAAGTCATACGTTATATAACAGAGCACAAAAGATACAACACATGAAATTTATACTTCTTAACTGCTCGGAAATCATAGTATAAACTGCCTACCAATAAATCGTATGATGAAGCTGACTAGACTTAAAGTATTCTTATCACTTGTTAAGAAAAAGGGCAAGTTATAAGCAGTGGATATAGGTGTATAATAAGATAAATATAAGTGTAATCCTAATTAACAATCATCAATTTGATGCAACTTATAAGAATCTACTAACATATCATACTTAATACTTAAGGTTATTATTCTTAACCGTATTCTCCTAATGTACTATCATTTTCCAAGTTTTTACAGCTAAAAACTTAAAGCTTTTTCTAAAAGAACTTCTTTTGTTCTTTTATTTGAGGCGATTCCCCGCAGGTAACAAGCACATGAATGCCATACGCCATTTTTTTTTTAACATAACACTGACTATTAACTATTACAAAAATACCCTTGGAAGACTAATCACTCTGGATTTCTCATTCCGTTAAGTTGAACCAACGTCTCAAATCTAGCTCTGTCAAACGCCTTGGTGTATAAGTCTGCTAAGTTATCCAAAGATGGAACCTTAACTAACTTTATCAAATTTTTCTCAGCACAGTCTCTAATAAAATGATGTCGAATATCAATATGCTTAGTTTTACTATGCTTTACCGGATTGTTGGTGATTGACATTGTAGATTCGTTATCAATCATCATAGGAGTATTGGTTATATTTAACCCGTAATCCCGCAGTTGCTGTTGAATCCAAAGAACTTGAGAACAACAGCTGCCAGCTGCAACATACTCAGCTTCACATGTAGAAATGGCTACTGAGCTTTGCTTCTTGCACTGCCAAGATACTAATCTACCTCCTAAGAATTGACATCCTCCGGTCGTAGATTTCCTATTTTGATTGCATCCTCCATAATCCGAATCAGTATATGCTACTAGATCTAAGTCTCCATCAATTGGATACCAAAGTCCCAGCTTCGGTTGCCCTTTGAGGTAACGAAAGATCCGTTTAACAGCCTGCATATGTGACTCTTTCGGATTAGCTTGATATCTTGCGCATAAACAAACAGCAAACATAATGTCAGGCCTAGAGGCAGTCAAATACATTAGTGCTCCGATCATCGCTCTATAAAGAGTTAGATCCACATCGCTATCACTCGATGTATTTGGATCAAGGTTATGATTAACTAGAATTGGAGTATGATAGACCTTACTTTCATCCATCTTAAAGCGTTCCAATAGCTCATATGTATATTTAGATTGATGAATAAAGAATCCATCCTTCTTTTGATCAACCTGTAATCCTAAGAAGAAATTTAACTCTCCCATTGCAGACATCTCAAACCTTTTTCTCATGACTTTCTCAAATTCTTGACACATCTTTTCATCCGAAGATCCAAAGATAATATCATCAACATATACTTGTACTAATAGAAAGTCATTCTTGTTCCATTTTACAAAAAGTGTACTATCAATTGATCCTCTTGTAAATCCATTCTCAAGTAGATAAGTTGATAGCGTTCCATACCATGCCCTAGGTGCCTGATGTAATCCATATAGAGCCTTATTCAAACGATATACTCTATCTGGATGTTCAGAATCGGTAAACCCTGGCGGTTGTGAAACATACACCAATTCTTCAACTTTGCCATACAAAAAGGCACTCTTAACATCCAACTGATAAACTTTGATACCCTTAAAAGAGGCAAATGCTAAGAATACTCTAATTGCTTCTAGCCTAGCAACTGGTGCAAACACTTCATTGTAATCTATCCCCTCTTGTTGATTAAACCCTTGAACCACTAGACGAGCTTTATTGCGAGTAATGACTCCCCGGTCATCTCTCTTACACTTAAATACCCATCTAGTTCCAATTGGATATTCTCCCTTTGGAAGATCAACCAACTCCCATACTTGTAATTTAGAAAACTGTTGCAGTTCTTCTTGCATAGCTTCAACCCACGAAATTTCTTTGAGAGCCATTTGCACATTTTTAGGCTCGACTTGTGAGATAAAGCATGAATATAGACATTGATTAGGAATCCCTGTCTCTTTCATAGCAGTATACAAGCTTTCTAAATTTGCAGTTGTACTAATTTTTGATTGAGTCCTAGTTTGAACAGGACTATTAATATCACCGATGATATTTTCAACGGGATGATTCTTACTCATTCTCGTAATTGGTATAGGATCAACTACTGACTCATCTCCTAAGTTAGTACCAATCTCTTCTAATGAAGGAATATCTTCTGAACTTGCTGAAGATAACCTTAAATGATTTAAAGAAGTAAGTATATCATCAAACGTTGTTTGAAGATCCTTTTCAGAATCTTCAGTTTCTTGATACTTATCCTTTGAAGGTTGTTGTGACCCACTTGAAGAAGCTTCATTTGAGTCATTTGGTGTCCTGATTCCAGATCTCGGAACACTCGATGTTGAAGAAGGACCATTGTCCGATTCTTCAGACAATAAATGTGTAGAGATCTCTGAATCACTGACAAAGTCACTTATTGGAACTTTAAATGACTGAAAGAGATCTGAATAGTCAAATTGCCAATCTAATCCCTTATGTACAGCAGGTACATAGCTCGTAACTTCAATGTTATAAACAATTTCCAGTCGTCCTGTGACTTTATTGAAAACTCTTTTATTTGGTGAGTTGGGCATATAACCTAGGGAAAATCCTTCGTCCGCCTTTTCACCAAATTTAGCTTGATTTCCTATTTTCAATATTGAACATGGAACTCCAAAGGGTTCAAATCCCTTCAGATTAGGTTTCTTATTATTCGATAATTCATAACAAGTCTTGTTATGCCTTTTGACCGTAAGAACCCTATTTAGAACATGACATGCTGTATTCACCGCTTCTTCCCAAAAGAAGACCGGAAGCTTTGAATCTGCAAGCATAGTTCTAGCAGCTTCAATCAACGTTCTGTTCTTCCTTTCAGCTACACCATTCTGTTGAGGTTCATATGGTGCACTGAATTGATGAATTATCCCTTTGCTTAAGCAATAGATATTCAACGTTGAATTTTTGAATTCCGTTCCGTTATCACTACGAATACGCTTAACTCTAGTTTTATAGACATTCTCTACTAGATCAAAGAACTCTATTAAAATTCCTGAAGTTTCATCTTTAGATCCCAAAAAGAATACCCATGAGAATCTAGCATAATCATCTGTGATAACTAAACAGTACCACTTGCCACCTAGACTTCTCTTGCTTATAGGGCCAAAGAGGTCCATGTGCAGCAGTTCAAATGGCGAGGAGATTGAGTTTTCAATCTTAGACCTATGTGGTTTCTTGTGCTGCTTTCCTTTGAGGCAAGGAACACACTTGTCTTCAGACTCGAAACGATTTTGTGGTACACCTAGAACTAACCCATTCTTGGTTATAAAATTCATTTTTCGAAAGTTCAGATGTGCCATTCTCCTATGCCATAAAAGTGCATCTGCTTCTGAGGCCTTGGATAGTAAGCATGTCGACACTATTGAAGAATTAGAGACACCCATGTTTATAGCATAGATGTCCTTCTTCCTTGGTGCCCTCATCAGTATCCATTCTTCAGGAATTTTGAAGTCTGGCTTCAGAACTAAAGCCTCCTTTTCATTAAAATGAACTGGATGACCTTTATCGCAGACTTGGGAAACACTCACTAGGTTATGAGTTAGTTCTTCAACGTAATTCACATCCTCTAGAGTCAAAGTTCCATTTGAAACTTTTCCTTTCCCTGTAATTACTCCTCCTTTGTCTCCTGCAAAATTTACTTTTTGCTTGAAACCTTCTTTGAAGTCCTTCAGTAGACTTCGTTCACCTGTCATGTGCCTTGAGCATCCACTGTCTACATACCACCAACTGTCCTTGTTTACAGTCTGCTCCTACACATAACAAGTTGTACACAGTTAGTTATCAAGAGGGACCCAAGCCATTACGGTCTTGGTTTGTCCCTGATCATCTACAATCTGAACCTCCTTAAAGTGACCATAACTGTTCCCATCGGGAGTCTTGGTAACTTTCACAGGAGTTTGAGACTGTTGATGATTTGTAGTCTTAGACCTATGAGGAGAGTGAGTAGAAAACCTCCTAGGCACATACTTAGATCCCTGTGCACTCGAAGTAGAACCATTCTCAAATTGACTATGGTTTCTACTTGGGGTCCTAAACCTCGAAGGTGTCTTATCTCTTGGCTTATTGAAAGTATTTTCGTTTAGAGTATAAGCCCTTTTAGGTTTAGGTGGAGAGACACTATAATTACCATCTCTTTTCAGAATGTTTACAGGTTTGCTTCCTAATCCCGGTTTAGAGCCTAACCTATCTACAATCGAACTAGAAGTGGTCGGTGTCTTTTCAGTATTCACTAACTTATGTATAGCTTCCAACTTCTTATTTGGGCAACAAGAAGATACGTGTCCTTTTTGGTGACACTTGAAGCACGACATCTGTTTTCGTGACTTATTAACTTTGGCAACCGCTATTGGAGTCTTAGGCACTAAAGGGTTAACAACATGCTCTTTATTAATCAATTCATCAATCTTAGTATCATGAATTACTCCACCCGGTACAAACTGTACTTTGGTGAAAGAAACTCTCTTACTATCATTAGATGAAGGATTCTTAATAAACTCCTTTTGTGCCTCTAACAGATCAGGTTTAGCTACTGTTTTCTCAGAACTTACTTCAGTCATTTCTGTATCTTCTGGAAGCTTTGTATAATTCGAATTGGAAGGAGGATGTGTCTCATTGTAACCTAATCCTGACTTATCCTTTACACTTCGTTGAGCATCAAGCATCTTGTCCATCTCAGTGGTCCTATAATTTTCTATCTTTTTATTTTGCTCAACTAGCTTCAATTGACAGTCAGCTAACTCTTTCTCCTTATTAGCTATTTTCTGATTTAAGTCTTTTAGATTAATATAGAGACCATCTATGATGACAACTTTTTCATTAATGGTATCTCTAAGAGCACTCCTATCAGAAGCATCAGACTTAATTTTATCTTTTAAATCCTGTTTATCATCACTTAACCTACGCACATCAATCTTGGCTAGTTCAAGTTCAGATCTAACAGCCTTACTAGGTTCAGTCAATAAGCTAACTTGAGATGTCAGGTTTTTATTTGCTACATTTAAAATACTAACCTGTGATTGCAAATCGGTAACTAAATAACAGACATCAGCAAGAGTAAGAATATCAAGACATACCCTTTTCTTGTCTGTTTGGACTTCAGCCATGCGTGCTACAAAGTCTTCAGGAGTCATGTTTTCAGTTGACTCCATATATAGCACATCTTCATCACTTGCTTTAGCTGCAACCTCTGGCACTTTTACCTCACCCTCTGCATCAGTAGGCATATAGGATGTAGATCCATCAATCTCAGCCATGAAAGCTTCCTCAGATTCAGCTTTCCATTCATACGATCCATCCAACTGTTTCACAACTAAGGCTTTGGAAGCGAGAGTACTTCCCGAACCTTGTTGTCCATTGCCAGCTTCTACCTTAGGTCTTTGGCACTCTCTAGCAAAGTGTCCATAACCCTGATAGTTAAAACACTTGATCTTGGTCTTATCAAACCCTGATCTATTGCCAACTACCTTTCTACCTGTTTTCTTCAAGAAATTCTTTACCCTTCTTGACAACATAGCAAGTTGGTCCTGAAGGTCTATTTCTTCTAGATAATCAGGGTCTATCTGATCGTAATCTTCGTCAAACATAATTGGATCATTGATTTTACCCTGAAGGTAGTTTTCATAAGAAGCTACAAAGGAAGCAAGAACAGATAATTGCTGTTCAGCAGATTTCACACTCATAGGCATCTTTTGATGCTCCTGAGGTGACTTCTCAGTTGGTTTGCCCTTTGCATCACTACCAGATGATGTAAGAAGACACAGATCATCGGTAATCATTTCACCTTTTCCTTCAGCATTACCAACAAATAAAGCAGTTGTCGAGCTCGAGGAAGCAGTAGAGATAGTAGATTTTCCATGATAAAGTCCCGGATCCTGAGCCTGATCAGAATCAGTATCTCTAGTTTTCTAGGTGAAATCATAACCTCTGAGCTTATCAATGGCCTGCTCTAAGGTCATGGTTGCATACCTCTCATCGTTGTCTTTGAGCATTATGCCATGCATTTCCCACTTAGACGGTAAACCCTCAATAAACTTGTCGGTTTTCTCAGTCTCTGTAGACATAATCTCATGATCATCTAGCTCACTCAGCAAATGGTAGTATCTTGTGGTATAAGCATCAAGATCTTCTCCTTTCATAGCTTTAAACACAGTAAACTGCTTTTTCAGGAGATTTTTCTTGCCTGCTTTAACTTGTGGACTTCCTTCACATCTCTTTTCAAGAGCTGTCCACAAGGATCTAGCCGTATGGAAGGATTTGAGTTGATGATTGAGCTCCTTAGGAAGACTCATCTTGATTGATGAATGAGCCTTGTTTTCAATCTCAAATTCCTTCTTTTGTGCTTCACTCATCTGTTGATAAGTGAGAACCACAATTGCATTTTCAACAGTCTGGGTAGGTGCCGTGTATCCATTCTTGATACACATCCAGATAGATAGATCATGGAATCTACAGTAAGATTCAAACCTATCCCTCCAGCTAAAATAATCCTCAACTCTCAACAATTTAGGTGGGACATTAGATTTGCCAATCTCGTGTTCCATCTCAATCATTTTGCTAAGGTCTGACATCGTGAAATTTAAAGTTAAAATGTATTTGCGAATTTAGACAAAGTAAAAAATCTCGACTCGCAAAACTCAGTTCAACTCGCAATCTCAGCTCGACTCGCAAAATCTCGGTTCGCAAGTCTCAGTTCGGATCGCAGTGATGTCAACTCGCAAGTGATCTCGGTTCGCAAGAGATCTCGGTTCGCAGAATATATCAACTCGCAAAGAAGTTCGACTCGCAGAATGTCGACTCGCAAGGATTTTGACTTGCAAGTTCAACTCGGTTCGCAAACTTATTCTGAAACCCTAATCTGGACTCGCAAAACGGCTGAAAATTGCGAAAACAGAAATTTTTGGTATTTTTACGATTAAAACTGGAAATTTCGATCGTAAACAAACCCTAAATTGTCCAGAGAGTGATTTTGATCGTTTTTACACACTAATGCACGTCAAAACAATCCTAAATCACACGCGATTAACCCGAAAACTTTGAACGACACTCGTTATCTAGCCCGAAAGCTCTGATACCAATTGTAAGTCCCTAGTTCTAGGATCGATAACTTCGTTATCTGTAGTATTAAGGTGCGGAATTCCTCAATACGATGTTATCTTACTAATAACGATTTAGTTCGCGTTTAGGTTAACCAATTGCTTTACTTTATACGAATATACGTCAAAGTCTAGCCTTTAGTATTTGTTTCTCTGGAAATACTGAGTTCGCACAAATTGCAAAGATCCCGATCTCCAAAAGTTATGCAAAAGTCTATTCTCCAAAAGTTATACCAAAGTTATATTTTTCTCGTATGAAAACACATATA
The DNA here is from genome assembly GCA_963422505.1 of Pseudognaphalium luteoalbum. Lineage (NCBI taxonomy): Eukaryota > Viridiplantae > Streptophyta > Magnoliopsida > Asterales > Asteraceae > Pseudognaphalium > Pseudognaphalium luteoalbum. The sequence continues at coordinate 116,067,691 of OY730195.1, read as the reverse complement.
TATATATTCTCGTCTCAACTCGCAGCCACTGGGCCTGCGAGTTGACTCGACTCGCTACGCAGCCCAAGCCCATAATGAACTCGGCTCTCTCTGTTGAGTTCTGCGAGTTCAGATCTCATCTCGCATCGCAAAGCCTTGCGACTTGAGATCTCGACTCGCAACAAACGTCTAAAACAAATAACTCGACTCGCAGTAAATGTATATATATATTGTTAAAATCTATATTCGTCTAACACTTTATCATAATAATATATTTAATGAATATTAATATCAAAACAATATCAATTTACAAACCTAAACCAATATATCAACATGATAACAATTACACTAGTCATATTGCAAAGCTAGATCTGTTGTCACAAACTATGTCTCAACAAAAACCTTTTGAGTTATCACCGAAAGAGACAGAGGGACCTTCTCTTTCTTGATAATTTTTGAGGAGAGCTTTTGACCCAGTCATATGTTTAGAACACCCACTGTCTAGATACCAAGTGTTCTTCCCCTCCTGCACACAAAACAAAATTAATTTCTTTTGGGAACCCACTTTTTAGTGGGTTCAGATGCCTTTTTGGCAGTTATGTTGAGTGTAGATAACTTAGACGTATCAATGGAAACACTAAGTTTTTCTTTTGATATCTCATTGCAGATTGATACTTTGGATCGGACAAATCCGTCAGCCTTGCAATCATTTGCTAGGTGTGACTTTCCCCACATTTATAACATTTCCTGCGTTTAAAGGAGGTGGAAGATGATGGTTGTGTGGGAATAGGTCCAAGGATTCCTTTTTGCTTCTCACTGACTACATAGTTAGTAAGAAGCTGAAGCTGATTGCTCAGTGAGTCAATTTGAGAGTTAACTCCTAAGGATGAGGTAACCTCAGTTTTCGTGTTTCTTTTTATGGATTTTTCTTTATTTGCTTTTTCAGAAATCGGTTTTTATGGGAGTTAGAGTAAAAGTAGGTGAAAGAATGTCATCACGTTTTGTTTTCTCACTACTTGTGCTCAATGATTTTTCATCATCAGCTTCCTCACCAGAGGTTTTTGAGGCATTGACAAATTTATTTGGTCTGTTAACATCCCCCCAAGTGTAACTGGTCATGGGACAAGAGTTATCAGCGGATGTATCATCATGAGAGATCACTGGCTCATCAGCTATAGTAGCAGCGAGCTCATAATCTCCTTCGATGATAGCTTGAACTTGTCTTGGTATTTGATTGTTGAAACACTCAGACACCATTTGAGCTGATTTGCACCATGACTCACAGACTCGCTTGAGATTAGCAGAGTCCTTTTGAGCTTGAGTTGTTTCTTTCATGAGAACAGCATTAGCATGCCGTTGTTCAACTAGCTAATGTTTGGCACTCTTAAGTTCCAGTATTTCTCTATGACATGCAGAGAGTTCATTTGTCAAAAGATAAATTTTTTCTTTTAAATCATTTTCAATTTTGTGAGCACATTATACATCACATACTAGAGTTTCAAGAGTGTCAACTTTTTCTTTTTCAGAAAGCAGATGAAATTTATGTACCTTGATAAGAGTTTCCTTGTTCCAGATAGAGGCAGATGTTGTATCAGCTTCAGTGGATGTGCTGGTGTCTGCTTCAGTTTGAGCCATCAAACACTCTATTTCCTCAATTTCTTCTTCAAACGAAGATGATATTGATTCGGGAAATTCAAGCACAGTTGTAGGTGAAGCAGCAAGTTCTTCAAACAAGTTCCACACGTCATTTGTAGTTGCTTGGCCGGATTCATCAGAATCACTATCATAATTGAGGCCACTGTCTGAGTCAGCCATGAGACATAACCCAGGTATTTCTGAATCAGATGACGACTCATTGGTTGTTTCGTTAGTGACGCTGATTGTTGTAACATCTCTATGCTCAGCTACAAAACCTTTTTCTTTTCTTTTGGTTAGTTCTTTCAGCTTTTTGTATTTGGTTTTGTATTTGGATGCTTTATCTGTTTCCTTTGTATGTTTGTTATCAGTTGAAGCAGATTTGCAATCAGATGCGAAATGACCAAGTTTTTGACAATTGAAACACAAAACTTCAGATTTGTTAAGGTTTTGTTTTCCATAAGTCCTGTTTCTGTAGGACTCTTTTGGATATCTGGAAAAAGAATTTTGACCAGATTTGGAGGAAGAGCCCAGTTTTGAAAACCGTTTGAATTTTCCAGCCATCATGGCCATTTCCTCAGCGAGTGATTCGAGATCACTTTCATCGTCATTTACAAACACATCACCTTCATCACCGGATGGATCAGGAATTTCCTTAGCTGTGTCTATATTGGATGAAGAGGGTATATCTTCGATTGATACACCCTTTGCCACTAAGGTTGTGTTGTTTAGTTTGTAACTTTCCGTTAAGGCCAGCTTTTGAACACGATTTTTTTTCTTTATTGAGAAAGGTGCCAAAAAGTGATTTCAAAGTCATGTTTTTTTATGTGTCCAGTGTCTCTTAGGATGTCAATTGAATGCCAGACACTGGGAAGGGAATCCATAAATTTGTTCATTACGTCCAGTGGTTCCTTTTTAATCCCAGCAGCCCTTAAGTCATTCATTAAACAGTTAAACCGATTATATATAAGTGTCAAGGTTTCACTTTTGCTAGCCATAAACAATTTATATTGTCGGTTAAGAAAAACACGTCTATTTTCAATGACAAGATCAAAACCTTCATACATGGTACACAAAGTATCCCACATTTCCTTTCCATTTGTACAATTAATGATTGAGTGGTAAACGTCATTTGGTAAGCACATGACAATGAAGGATTCAAGTTGGGCATCGAGATCAACCATTTTCTTATCTTCCTCTGTCCATTGATTTTGAGGTTTCATGATACTCCTAGGGGTATCATCCTCAGTTTCACCACCGCTTGCGGTGGGATTTCTTTCAACGAGTATTCGAGGAATATAAGGACCTTCATTTAAAATGTTAATTAATAGTGTGTTTTGAGCCCTTAGAAAGAGTTGCGTACGACCTTTCCATAGAGTAAACTGTCCAGAGTCAAATCTGGGTGGTTTACCTTTAGATCCATTGTCTAAGTATGCAAATGAACTTTCTTGAGTAGGGTTAGTAGTCATTGCAGATCTGAATATTGATTTATTCAAAATGCTTTGATACCAGTTGTTGGTCTCGTTTGACTAGATAATTATATAACTACTTAACACAATTAATTGTAGAGGGGGGGTGAATACAATTTTTCAAGTTTAAAGTAGCTTTATTGATTGTATCAAAATAATACTTTACAACAATTACTTGCGGAAAAGATAAGACACACTAATCTAAGTAATTGTAACTTGATGACAAATTTAAATATAACAAGTCACTCAGCCAGAGACGCTGATGACTATCAGTGATCTCAACACTCAAGTGTTGGCACAAAGCTCGCTGACTAACAAGAGTGGCTGCAATAGGTCAAAGGTTATATTTAATGCGGTTGAAGGTGTATTTAATACGGTTGTTGGTTTGAGTATTTATAGACATAAATCCTCAATATTATCTTAGAGATAATATTTTTAACCGTTTGAATAATCTTTAAAGATTTGATCGATATTGTTGGAAAGTATCAAATCTTTAATGACTTATTCATGGGGAAGGTGTTTAAAATATAATAATACGTTTTTACTAAAAAAGCATGGTACTTTTTCTGTAAATGAAGGTTTGTTGACTTCGTGCATTATTGTACGCCGGTTATACGGCTATTATCCACCTTGTAGAATACGGCTTCTCAAGTACACAGGAATCTGTCAGACCCATGCGCTTTCATAGTGAATAGTTGCTGGAGTAGTTATGATAACTATTGATCTTCCACTTCAATAAGAAATCTTCTATCTATATCTTTAGTCTTTGACTTCAGATATAAGTGTCAGTGTCTTCCAGCATCTATGGATAACTTGCCAAGTCTTCGAGGTATAATCAGTGTTGAAGATAAGCTGATGAAAGCTTGCAAGTTATAAGGGACGCTGCTACACATGCAGCGAGACCACAAAGGTAAGGGACGCTGAGTATGTATCAGCGTCCAAGAACTAGTTATGTCATACATTAATTATAGAGGCAGGGTCAGTGACCCAACAACTAACATAGAGTAAACTACTAGATCAAGAACTTAAAATCTTGACAATTAATAAAAGTAAGACACTACTTGAAAACATTGAAAAGTGAAGGAATATCTTCTCATGATGGAACCAATGCATGGCCTAAATGAAATGAACAAATTAAACCATTGATAGATGGTGCTCTCTAAAACTCGATATACACTCAACATTGCCACTTCCTGCATCACTGAAATACATCATTGAACAAGACAATTTATAACAACATCCCCATTGGAGCGACAAACATTAAACCCGACCATGATGATAAAATACTTGACAATAATACCCCATCCATCCTTGAGTACCAAAATGAATGACCACTTGAGATTTCATACTAGCATGGCTAGCTCATTCGGATTAAACTTTCATTTTTTGCTCACATCCTTAAGATCTAGCTTTTGATTGATTCCTTTTTGTACCTGGCCATGTCATGCATAAATTCTGGAAATGTTTACTTTTTCAACTTCTTTTTGTTGCCTATCACTATTGCTTTTGATTTACCCAATTAAAAGGGGTTAAGTTATGGTAACGAGGTCTTTGCAATTCGTTTTCAGGGATGATTTATCCGAATATCCAAATAAAAAAAGATTGTTTTTTTTCAAATATTTTAATTATATTTTTAAATCGAACATATTGACATTTATAACTATTTAAATGATGAATTTAACATTATATAAGTATAAAATATATGTATAAACAATCAAACTTTGTTTTTTTGGATCTAACATACTAAACATTTTCTACCTACACAATAGTTTTGTTTTTAAACATATAAACAAAATTCATTTATGTCACCAAATAATAATGAAGTTTTATGTGCGTTCACTCAAAGTCACCCTTGCTTTTTTTGACTTACCAAATAATAATAAAGTTTAGTAAGTGTTCAATAAAAGTCACTCATACTTCTTTTGTTTCGATTTAAGCACTTCACTTTCATTAAGTGTTCTTATTAATTTAATTTTGTGAAATAAAAGGCGTACAAGGAATTTTTTTTAAATAAAAAGTCTGACAAGGAATCGTAAATACTTTATAGCACTAACATGCAAAATATACCATTGCAAAATGTGTAAAAGAGAAGCATATATGTTCAAAAAGGTTTCATTGGGAGCCCTTGTTACGTACGAATGGATTGCAAACGTTATTTCAAGGAAATAATCCAAAATTCTCGTATGAGTCCAACCAGGGATGGAGCTCGCGCTTCGCTGCGAGATCGTACACATTAAAATTATATAAAATGTTAAAAATAGTTGAAGAGCAATCAAGTTTGAGTGTTTAATTCGGATTGACACATAACCTACTCTGCTTTTGGGTCTTATTGAAAATTTATGTAAGTAGTATTATTTATCATTTTTCTGTATTTAATTTTATAGAATGATCTTGAAGAATAAAAGTGTCAAATATTTTATTTTGTATAAAAAATTAACGCATGCTATTATGTACAATAAAATATACAGGTGTTTAAAAAGGCTGACGCTAGCACTTATTTGTTGGAAGATATTTCTATTTTTTTTTTGACAAAATAGCACATATAATTTTTTTATTATTTAGTGTCATTTTATATATTCTTTATCCATCATTTTGTTATAACATGTTCCCAATAAAAATTTTTGTTTAATTTATTTAATAGAAATGTATTTATAATTGAAAAGATGGGAGTTAAAAGAAAATGATAGTTTTATACGGAGTATGTAATAATAAAAGTGAAAATAAATATTTTGATTAATTATAGGGTTAAAGGTACGGATCGCCAACAAAATTTTTTTTCTTTCCGAATTAGGTAACGTACCCATTTTATTACTAATGTACATAACTAACTTTTGAATTTTGTTCCGATGTAGGCAATTAACTTTTATTTTACCGGTTACGATTTGAAATTGCTGACGTGTATTTGACAACTTATTTAAGCAAGCTGACGGTATTGACACGTTGTTATAAAAAATACATGTAAACTGACTATACTGCTGATATGGCTTTTCTTTTCTGACTTGGTTATTTCTATTTAATTTTTAATATTAAAAAAATAGAAAGTAAATATATACATGTATCTTCTTCGTCAATATTTCTCGCTATATAGCAGCAGATTTATTTCATCGTCATTCATCATTAAATAACTCTAGATTTAAAACTACTCTTTATTAATTTGAATGATTATGCTTATTTCTTATACACTATTTATATTTAACATAAAGGGTGAGGTTCAAATGAGAATAGGAATTTGTGTGAGAATGAGGGAACCAATGATATTGTGACATGTGTACAAAGAGAATGCTCCACATGTACAAAACCCATTTACCCCCAACATCAATTATTGTGAGTGCCCCTAGTCGTGGATCTAAGTGATTGATGACAGCGATTGAATGGCGGAAACAAACAATCACAATAAGCAAAAGTAATCGCAAACCGAAATCGAATAAACGAATCAAAATCTACTTTGTATTGATTATCGTAACCTATTTGCTTGTTTACAGGATTGCTATTTCGACAAATGGTGCTAGGGTTTCGTCAACCCTAGCTTGAAACCCGTAGATTTGCATTTATACTAAAACTAAATCGGCAGACATGCGACACTTGGCTAGTGACGCATGTCGCCGCCTTCATGCGTCACTTACCTAAGTGTCGCTATGCGTCACTTAGGCAAGTGCCGCCTAATACTAAAGTTAAGTGTCGCTGTACATATAAATGAATTTTCTATCACGATCAACTAACGACACTTACAACTCGATAGACCAACTGACTGACAAACTAAATGTACCAACAAACTCCCCCGTGTCATCAGCTTGGTCTTCAAAATCTTCAATCATTTCTAGCCAGCTGGGAATACACCACCAGCGTGTATCCCATTAGCTACACAAACATCCACAATCTTCTGAAACTTGATAACTTCATTTCTGTCTCTTGCCTTGAACTTCATCTTATTCTCATGTAGTTTCTTCATGTCATGCTCCGAAAGATTTATTAAACTCAAAGGATCAAAAACACAAAATCTTTTATTTTTCAATCCCCATGTTGACCTTTTCTTGGGTTTCGAAACCTCCCACGCGGTCTTCTCTCCTGATCCCAAATCACTTGTGGAATCGATACTGATTGAAGGTTCTGGATCCGTTGACGTATCTGAATCAGGTTCTGAATCAGGTTTAAAAACAAACACAGCTTCACCTGTAATATTGTCATATTCCCAATACAACAATCTTCTGAGAAAGTCCAAAGGAATGATCTCTAAAGGAGTCTTCTTTAAGCAGTTTGCTGGTGGATAGATCATCTTTACAATTGGTTTCCGAGTAACAGGATCCAATTTCTTCTTGAACTTGTATCTCATACCAAGCGTCGGTTTAATCAAATTATATTTCTTGATTTTCATCTCACGACGTATGATGACCTGAAAGAAATCCGCTCTTGAATCTCGAGAGCGATTAATCAAAGGTATTTGAGATAATCTCTGAAGTTCACACTTAGGCAATGTACTTATTCGATAAAACTTGAGATTGAAGTACTGAATGCCATCACTTCGCTTAATCAAAAACACTGAGTTGTTTTCATCAAACTTCCAACTCTTGATCAAAGCCATGTAATCAGTTCTGACTTTGTAGTGTTTGCACGTAACGGGTATCTGCTGAATGCTCAGTGGTTTCTGCTTCATGATCTGCTTCATCTTCTGATGAATTAGATTCAATAATGGGAGCATCATCATAACGCTCGTCACTTTGCAACTCCTATCCCTCAACTTCAACATCATCATTATCCTCAAAATTAACATTTTCTTCGTCAGGGACAAAATCATTTTCATTCATCATTCTTTGAAGAAAAGTAAGATCTGCATATGAATAATCAACAGCAATTGGTCTTGACTGACACTGAACCTCAACAAAATAATCCAAAATGATATTTTCATTAACAACAGAATCTTGTACATTATCCGATTCTTGGGGAGGAGTTACATTTGTTTCTAACTCCTTGGGATCATCCTCCCCGAAACAACTGTAACCGACTCCAACTCTAACAACCTAGACTGTAGATCTGTCACTTGAAGCTTTAAGTTGTCAACCTCAGCAGCCTTGGTCTTTAATTCCTTGATCTCCGCAGCCTGAACTTCAATAATCACAGATTGAGCATCAAAACGCTTGTTCATCCGTTCCATCTGAGCCAAAAGCTGTTGAAGAGAAGGAAGTTGTGGCTGTTGTTGTGGAGATCGCTGTTGTTGTTGAGTGGTTCACTGACTAGGTTCTTTTATTACTATTCCAGTTCTCTAGCGTCTCCTCAGAGGTAAATCTGAATAAGATGGAGAAGACCCAGCTAGTCGCTTGCCTGTATTCCTGGGCACGTGAACTCTGCCCGCAGAAATCCGGCACAAATTACGCTTAAAGCGTCTAGGATCGGCTATCTGAATACCGTCCAAAGCAGTCGGTGGGGGCACATCACCCTCAGAGTCGGGTGGTGTGGGCCCACCATCATCATCATCATCTGCCTCGACATTCCCAACCTGATCAATATCATCCAAGTCCTGAGCAACTTCATTGTCAACCAAATCCTCATTCACCGGAGGAATCTCATCATCCTCAAATCCATCATTCGTCGGCGCAACATAGTTTTCATTGACTATGTGCCCAAATAAATCACGATCAGCCAAAATTGCTTCGCCTTTTGGCGCGAGTCTACAATCGTTGAAGACTCGTAAAAGCATCGGCGTCGGAATTAATATAGACCTCCGATCCGGAGCAATACCCAAATCCAAGTCATTTAGAAGTAGTTGCAAAAATCGTGGATATTGCAACCATTTATCTTTCCCAGCTCGCATATTCTCAACCATGTTTCCGAAGATATAACCACTGAATTTGTATTGTTTGTTGTACACTAAAGCCAACATCAAGGATAGAGTTGAATAACTCGCAGCGTCATAACCACCTTTCCGTGGAGATAAGCAAACTATAACAATATGGCACAAATATCTCCAAACTCTGCAGAGATACTGTTTCCTGAAATCAGAGAGCTGATTCGCGGGATATCCCATCCGTTGTAAACCACCATAGATAAACGTTGTCTCGAACACGGTCGGCATCTCGTGCGTGTCGTTTAATTGTAGAACCCGACGAATAGAATCCTCTGTTTTCTCAATCTGCTTACCAAACATGGTAGATACAATTCTCGGCACATCATTCTCCGTTCGAATAAGCGCATGATCATAAAACTCCTCGATTTATTCATATAAACTGGAGTAGATGCAGTGATAGCATAATGAATCCTCGATCTGCGAAGAAACTCGATCATCGGCCGGAACGGTATTGAGTTTTTGTGCATTGAATCCAGAAACGCAACTATGTTGTGGCGAGTATTCGTACGACGGTGGTAATCTTGAAGATCTGCCATCTGGATGCTAAAATACATAAAAAATAACCATAAACATCGTTACAGAATAAGCTCAAATATCCAAAATTGATAATCTGATTTTAGGCATCACTCATGGAGTGACGCATGAACTAGTACCGACACTCGAGAAGTGCCGCATGAACTAGTACCGGCACTCAGAGAGTGCCGCATTCAACAGTGTTTTAAAATCAGAAATCAACCATAGCGTCACTTAGGGTAAGTGACGCTATCAAGGCATCACTGGTGTAAGTGACATTACGAAAGCGTGAGTCATTAAGTACGACACTTACAAAGTGTTTCTATAAGAGTATGCATCAGTAGGGGCGTCATTTAACAAGTGACGGAAACACAAAGGCGTCATTAATACAGTCACTTAAGGGAGTGATGCTTAGTGAGGCGTCACTCGGAAGAGTGCGGTACGAATGACGGTATAAACTTAAGTGTCATTTAAGGGAGTCACTTAAAGAAGTGACGCATACAAGGCGTCACTTAGATGAGTGACGGTATAAGTGACGAAAAGGTTCAAACCCAGAAATCACGACGAACACATTTTGGGGTTTTTGCAAAACAAGATGACCAAAAGTTGCGCATATACTAAACGAGCAAAACACACCAAGTTTTAACACCAAATAATAACAAATAAAAGCTTAATTCGTGTGATTTCGTAAAACCCTAAAACCCATAACCCTAACTTAAGATTAAAACTTGAATACGTAAAGATAGGGGTTAAAAGTTATACCAATCGATGCGAGATGATGAAGGGAATAAGAAGATGTAGGCCGATTGCATGAAAAAAGCTTGAAAATCCACAGAAAACTCGCAAAACTCACATAGTGGAAGTGACGCAAAGACGATCACAAGTGACGCTATGTCAGAGCAAGTGACGGGTATTGAATAGTGTTGGTGGTGATTATGAGTGTCGGTTTGAGAGGTATTTATACCAAAACCCTAATACACGTCACTTACCCCGTCACTAGTAGCGTTACTAACATCGTCACTAGTAGCGTCACTCAGGAAGTGACGCGTCAATTATTAGCGACACTTAGTGAGTGACGCATAAAGACAATTTGTGAAAAGTTTTCAATCTTTTTGCGTTTCGATTGCGATACTCAGATTTGATAGTGATTGTAACTTGGTTAAAGCTAAAAAATTAAAAATTAAAAAAGAAAGAAAAAGAAAAGTAAACTTTACATTTAACCATAGCTACTAATACAGAATAAACACATTCTTTTTGTTGACGGAGTTGATTGAGTCTGATTAGGGATCATATCGGAATAACATGCAATTATTAGGAATAGTAAGTGTTATTTCGATCATCAGTATATTTGTCCACTTTAAATTTACTTGGCATATTTAAAACCCCTTTTATAAAAATTATTTCAAGATGATTATTGGTATTGTTTGTCCACCTAAAGATGATACATCCATATCTGTGAGTTAACCTTTTATTGTTAGTATGAAAATTTCATTGTGGTCCCCACCATAGACATACCCCTATAACCCAGACATGAACATAGTTTCCAAATTTAGAAAGAATATAAGAGGATCAATTTTAAGAATCAAGCCAGCGGTGATAGGTCTGTACAGACGTACAACAAAGCAACATACACTTGATTCAGGTTTATGCAAAACTGATCGCAGCCAAACCAAACTTGATTTATTCAATTGGCGACCTTGATCAGTATCTTAGAATTTAAGACTTTTAAGTACATTGACTTGGGTTTGCTTAATTTTGAGAATATAATGAATTGACACCAGGTCTGTACTTACGTACAACAGAGGTAACAATCATTATACTCCCCCAAAAGATCTTAGATATACAATCCAAAAATTAGAAATATATCAAGCTACGCTAAGGAATTAAGACATTCAGTCGTACGTCACAAGGAATGTATCACAAGATCATAGACATGTATTTACGTTACTTCTTAATAACCCAGAGACTGGTGTGTATCATGCCTACCAATACATCATATGATGAAGCTAATTTTCATAAAAACTGTTTTAAATATGTCAGATAAACCTACTGACACATCCAAGATAAACCTTAAAATTTCATTTTGTGCATGTCACCCGATGTACTATCATATCCCAAGTTGTTTACAGACACAACTCAACGTCTATTTAAAATTGTAGCAATCGTGCATTTCTTTGATACTAATGAGTATAAAGAGTGGCTGTTGCCTTATATCTATATCTATATATCTATCTATCTATATATATATATATATATATATATATATATATATATATATATATATATATATATATATATATATTAACACACTTAAAAACAGATAACTTTACGTTCCAAGTTACAAATTACTTTTTAGTTACAAAGATCCTTAAACCAATCATATTGATCAGTTCATCAAATCGAGCACGCGAAAAAGCTTTTGTGAATAGATCGGCGTTTTGCTTTAGGGTGTTTATTTGGACAAGGTCTATCAGGTGTTTTTCATAGCAATCCCGTATAAAGTGGAACCTAAGTTCTATATGTTTAGTCTTAAAGTGCTGTACGGGATTGTGTGTGATAGATATGGCAGCAGTGTTATCTATATGAATAGGAGTAATAGTAAGAAGTAACCTGTAATCACGCAGTTAATGCTGAATCCACAGAACCTGAGAACAGCAACTAGCAGCAGCAACGTATTCAGCTTCTGCTATTGAAAGAGAAACTGTAATCTGCTTCTTGCACTACCGCGATCCGAGAAATTGACATCCACCAGTTGTGGACTTGTTGTCTATGCTGCAGCCGCCATGATCAGAATCCAAATAGGCAGTAAGAGCGAATGTTTTCTCATTCGAATACCATAGACCAAGATTGGGTCTATGTTTGAGATAACCAAAAATTCGCTTTACCGCCTTCATATGAGACACCTTGGGCCTAGCTTGATAGCGTGAGCAGATGGATACGGCAAACACGATATCCGGTCGAGAGGCAGTCAAATACATAAGAGAACCTATCATTGAACGATAGTCCTTTTCTTTGCAGTCATCTTCATCCTCATCAAGTCTAAGATTGTGATTAGTCTCGATAGGAGTCCCATAGGTTTTACAATTGAGCAAGTCATACCTAGTCAACATGTCATTGACACCTGATGAATATAGATACCTTTAGCAGACTGCTCAACTTGTACACCTAAAAAGAATTTGAGCTCCCCCATCGCACTCATCTCAAACTCAGACTTCATTATTTGCTCGAAGTTCTTGCACATTGCCTCATTTGTAGAGCCGAAAATGATGTCATCCACGTAAACCTGCACAAGTAACATATCTTCTCTATCCCCAGTCTGTTCTCTACGGATGAAAAGAGTACTATGAATGTTGCCCCTCACAAAACCATGTTTATCAGATGAGTAGTAAGCCGCTCGTACCAAAGCCTTGGAGCTTGATGAAGACCATATAGCGCCTTGTTCAATTTACAGACGTATTCTGGATGCACGGGGTCTTTAAATCCCGGAGGCTGCTTAACATACACATCCGTATCCACTTGTCCATACAGAAAAGCACTTTTTACATCCAGTTGATTAACACGAAAACCTTTGAAGGATGCATATGCTAGGAAGATGCGAATTGACTCCAATCGAGCAACAGGAGCAAATACTTCATTATAGTCCAAACCCTCAATTTGACTAAAGCCTTGAACTACCAAACGTGCTTTGTTACAAACCACAATGCCCCTGTCATCCATCTTATTTCGATATACCCAACGAGTTCCAGTCAAGTGAGCACCCTTGGGTAATGGAACTACTTCCCAAACCTGTAGCTTCTGAAATTGATGTAGTTCCTCTTGCATGGCCTCAACCCAGGATGGATCTTTTAAGGCCTCATCAACCTTCTTTGGTTCAACTTGAGATAGATGACACGAATTTATCTGAGCAACAAGAGTCAACAGTTGCTAAGTTTGAGACTGTTTCACTTGTTGTCGTGTTTGAACCGAAGCATGAGGATCACCAAGAATATTTTCAATGGGATGATCCTTATGTACACGAGTCACTGGAATTGCATCCGGTGCAAGGATCATTTCCAAGTTGTTCATATCACCCTTAGTGGCAGGAACAGCTGTAGACTCCGGAACCGTAGAACTTTCAAGAAGCAAGGGATCTTGTGGAGTTTGTTCTTCTGCTTCATGAGTAAAGAAATGAGAATGAACCATTTCTTCTTCTTCTCCATCTTCCTCTAAAGGAGGCATGTCTGGATCATCAGGAAGATCCGTTGCATTGATCGTTCCTGAAGTTGAAGGAACATCCAAAGATGGGGTAGTGGGAGATGGTACAATTGGAGTAGGTGATGGAGTAGGTGTTGAGGCAGATGGTTGGTTGGGATTTAGATCGGATGGTTTAAAGGAGGAATCGGTTTATTCTTGAGAAAGACTGATTCCATGAAGTAGGGTGACCAACTCTTCCTCTTGATCTTCTTCTGGTAAGTTGAAAGAATTAAAGACATCCGCATAATTGAAAAACAAATCCGGACCCGTTCCTTGAGGAGGATCCGTATAACGCAAACATTTGACCTCAAAATGCTCCTCTACCTGGTGTGTTGATTTGATGTAAACTCTTTTATTCGGTGAATTAACCGAATAGCCAAGAAAAATCCCTTCAACAACTTTCTCACCAAACTTTGAGACTTTATCTTTTGTAATCATTACCATGCACGGACACCCAAATGGATCTAGAAATTGCAGATTTGGCTTACGGTTATTGAAAAGTTCATAACATGTTTTGTTCTTCTTTTTCACCGTGAGCACCTGATTCAAGACATAACAAGCAGTGTTAACTGCTTCAGCCCAGAAAATAATAGGTAATTTAGAATCTGCTAGCATAGTCTGAGCTATCTCGATGATAGTTTTGTTCTTTCGTTCTGGGACTCCATTCTGTTGTGGAGTCCTTGGAGCACTGAATTGATGATCAATGCCTTTTGAAGCACAGTATAACTCGAGAGTAGAATTCTTGAATTCGGTTCCATTATCACTACGCAATCTCTTCACCTTTAAGTTGCACAAATTTGCCAACTTATCCAACAAGTATACCAAAATATCCGCAGTCTCACCCTTCGAAGCCAGAATATACACCCATGAAAATCTTGAGTAGTCATCAGTAACTACCAAGCAGTAAGATCTACCACCAATGCTCTTTGTAGAAATAGGACCAAAAAGATCCATATGTAAGAGCTCCAGTGGTGCAGCAATAGAATTCACTGTCTTAGACTTATGGGACTTTTTGTGAAGTTTGCCCTTGTGGCAAGAAATACAGTCATCTTTTAAAGAGAAAGACTGTTTTGGAACTCCATTCACCAAATCGTTCTTTATAAGATTATTCATTTTGCGGAAATGAATATGTCCCATCCGTCTGTGCCAAAGAAGTGATTCTTTTTCGGAAGCCTTTGAAAGGAGATATGTATATTCATTAGTTGTCTCGATAGTTCACATATTCAAAACATAGGTGTCATTTCTCCTTGGTGCACGCATTAGCACCCATTCCTCAGGAATAACATAACCCGGCTTCAATATCACACATTCAGATTTTGTGAATGATATGGTGTAATCCTTATCACATACTTGTGAAACGCTCAACAAGTTGTGTTTACGTTGTCCCACAAAATTCACATTTTCAAAGCTAACTTTCCCATTGATTAGCGTTCCACGACCAGTAATCGTTCCTCCCGTATCTCCTGCAAAGGCAACATGTCCTCCAGCGTATGGTTTAATATCCATAGGAAGAGACACATCGCCAGTCATGTGTCACGAGCAGCCACTATCCATATACCATTCGTTATCTTTAACACGTTCAGACTGCTGCAACACAAAAGAAAGAGATAGTAGTGAGAAACGGAGACCCAAGCCTTTACAGACTTAGGTCTTCCAGAGTCATCAACAATAATCACATCAGACAGAATTTTATTTTTAAACAAATCAGTACTTTCATCTGATGTGTTATTGTTGGCGACCGAAGAGTCAACGGTAGACTCTTTTCGCTTCCAAACTTTAGATGGTTCAGAAGATGAATTGGAAGTGATGTTGGGCTTTTGTTTTGGAAAAGTATTTTGCCCAACATCCTTCGGTTTCTCAACAGGCTTTTCAACTGGCCTGGGAGAGTATGAAGTATGCCTAGATGGTGAATTTGAGAAAGAATTTCAATAAACTGATTTTCTAGGCATATCTCTCCCATAGCGCTGATTAGAAAGCTTGGGACAATCACGAATTAAATGTCCCTATTTCTTGCAGTAGAAACAGGAACGGTTCTCAACAAATGGTTGAGGCTGAGGATTTACTACAGGAGATGGCGAAGCAATTCTAGAACATGCACATTGTGTACAAGTTTTAGAAGATGTTTGCCTCGGTTGATCGGTTGAAGTTGAAGGTTTATTACAAGAAACTTTTTCATTATTAACATGTAAATTACGTTTCAAAATCTTTATAGGTGTCTATAAAGTTTGAGGTTTCTCATTTAAAACCTTTTTCTTGCCCTTATCAGTTTGTACTTTAGGGGCAGGTTCCTTTGTCAAAATCACCATTTTAGATTTGACCTCAACCTTCTCGACCTTAGGATATTCCTGATCAGTAATATCCTCAATCTCAACAATCTCCTCAACACAAACTGGAGATACATTTTCAGGCTTAACAAACTTAGGTGAAGGATACTCTGGCCTCTTGGTTTTGTCCTTTGCCAGTTTGTTATTCTTAGCTTCTTTTGCTTTCATACCATAAATCAATGCATAATCGACTGGAATCTCTTCAGTGCCTTCCTTAACAGGCAAAGGATAGTATTCTGTGGGAGGTGGGACTACAGTATAACCGAAACCTGCCTTACTATTTCCGTCTGTCCTTTGCTTATTAACGATTTCATCAAAGACAACTGTTGCTGAAGAAGAGCCTAAAATTTTGTTCTTATAGTTATCATACTCAATCTTTAAATCAGAAAGTTCTTTATTCAACAATTCAATTTCAGTAAGATAGCTGTTAATAGCGTCTTGTTGACTAAAAACTTTTGCCTTATACGTTTGAGTATCTAACTTATGAGCCTCAATATGCTTATCATAAAGACGTTCATTTTCTTTTAAAAATTTATTAGACTCATTAAGTTTCACAACTTTTTCTCTTAAATCTAAGTTTTCTTTTTGAAAACTCTGCAAAGATTCAGTCAATTTAATGCATGAGATACAGTTTAAAGGTTCTTCAGGTTCATTTTGTACCCCATTTGTGATGTGAGCCATTAAACAATGTTGATACTGAGAAGCTTGAGCTGACCAATCAAGATTTGTAGGCTCAAACACGATCAGGGCATTATCCGCAGACCCAGCTTTGACTGTCTCCTTCTCTTGAGCTTTAGGAGGAGGAGATGACGTTGTAAGACCCGATGGTGGCATTTTAGGTTTCTCGCATTCCCTTGCAAAATGTCCCAAATTTTGACAATTGTAACAATGAACCTTACTCTTGTCAAATCCGAAACCCTTTTTACCTTCTCCATCCAAATTCTTTCTGCCAGTTCGCTGCAGAAACTTCTTCACCCTCCTAGAAATCATTGCAATACTCCAGCTAAGGTCCATTTGCTCAAGATCATCATCATCTAATTGAGCATAATCCTCTTGGGCCATCTGCAGAGTCATCAATTTGGTTGAGAGACCAAATCTTTGTAAGAACTTAGAAAAGCAGCATAGATTGCTGCTTGCTCTTCAATGGCAGGTGAAACAAAAGCCTGCTGTTGTTGAGAACTACCGGATACATAAACTGAATGAGTCCCTCCAGTATTATTTGATGAAGATTTTGTATCCAAAATAAAGGCCATTCCACCATAAGACTTTCCTGCATTGACCTTTCCTCCATAAAGTGTCGGATCTTGAACAAAACCACCCAACTTGCACTCCTTCTTCTTCAACTCCATTGCATGTGCTTGAAGAACTCCGATCAAGTTATCCAGAGACATGTTTGGTAACTCCTGACTTTCCTTTAGAAGTTGAACTTTTACATCCCAAGCACTCGGCAATACATCCAGAAGCTTTTTGTTTACTTCTAGAGGAGGAAAGGTATATCCTCCTTCAGTCAACTCACTAACCAACTGTGAGTATTGTGTAAAGAGTCCAGACGCAGTTTCATTCGGGAGAATATCAAACAAGTCATATTGTTTCTTGATCAGCTCCAATTTAGCCTCCTTATACTTTTCATTGCCACCGCATCGTGTTTCAATGGCCTTCCACAAGTCATAAGTGATGTCATGAGTTTTAAAAAGACGCAAGACATCTTTAGTTAGACACATACAAATTGCTGAGTGAGCCTTTCGTTCAGTGTCATATTCCTTTCTTTCTTCCGGAGTCATAGCCTTATATGTCTTGGCCGGAGGAATGCCACGATAATTTCCTTCAGCAACTGGAGCCACATACCTTTTGTTAAGTGGACCCCAAAGCTCTGGACAATGAAAATCTACGTATTGTTCAAACCTATCACGCCAGTAAGCATAATCCATATCAGCAGTAAACAAAGGAGGTTTACTGCTAGAACCCACATCATTACTTTGTTTAATCATTTCTCGAATTCCCCGAATATCTTCTTTATCAGAAGTCATTTATAAGAACCTGAAAAATAACTTAAACCAAACTAGAAATCTGACTAGTAACAAAGGCGTCACTTAGTAAGTGACGCACAGAAGTGTCGCAAAGACTAGCGACACTCAGTAAGTGACGCTAGTAAGTGACGTATAACAACACTAGAGGTTAGTGTCGGTAAAATCAAATAAGTGACACTAGAGGTTAGTGTCGGTAAAATCAAATACTGCTAGAAGTGACGTGCGTAAGTGACGCACGGTAGTGTCGGTATGCAATAACAGACGACACTAGAGATAAGTGTCGTGTAACACACAAGTGACGCTCTAAGTGATTCACTTGAGTGTCGGCAAAACCCTAATTGGAACTTACAAAGTGTCGCCCGAAGTGACGCTGCGAGTGACGCTTGAAGTGATGCAGCGAGTGACGCAAAAACGATTGTGAAGTCCCAAAAACCCTTAAAATCGAATTTTCGTAAACCTAACGAAAATTCTTCGATCCCAATCGAACGAAACCTGTTAATATTGATCAAAAACGTTTGAATAGCACATAATTCCTTCAAATAACTTGATAATCCTTGATTGTCTTCACGAAGCAAACTGAAAACTCGCAAATACGTGATCAATTCGTCAATCAAACCACTCTAAAGGCTCTGATACCAGTTGTGAGTGCCCCTAGTCGTGGATCTAAGTGATTGATGACAGCGATTGAATGGCGGAAACAAACTGATGTTACTTGTGAAAGCATCTAGTTTTATTATTTTTAAATGGAAATACCTAATTAATACTTTTCACACAACCAGGCAAGAATACCCGATCCAATGTAAGTATAGAATCGGTAAGACCGAGTCGATCACAGGAACGGTGGTTATTTATAAAAACAGAAAATACTAATTAACTAGAAAATAGTAAACTGGGGGACGTTTTAGTTCCGTGCGAACAATTGTTTTTAAAATATTAAATTAATATAAAATAAAACTTAAAACTAAATTAACCAATAGGACACAGTAGGAAGGAACAAGTAATTGTATAATCGACCTTACTCAGATTCATATTTCCCAATTCGTTGCATATTGATTATCTAATTGTGATTTCTTTTATATCAATTTAGTCACTAATCAAAGATTCCAAATTGAATGTGAATTAACCAACAGTTCGAGTCCAACTAATTCCTACAACTTAAGGTCCAACATTAAACATCAATACAATGTCACAAGATGATCAGTCTATTGTGAGTTTTTCCCTAAGTCATGCATTAAACATTTCACAACTCATTATAATTTACTCTAGTGGTATGAATCAACAATACCCAATAATTTCTCATTGTCTCATTCATTTTAAATTATATAATCATTACTTTCTCAACCTATCAAACTCAATATGTCTAACAATGGCTAAAAACCTAAGGCATTAACCATCAATAATCAACGACATCAAAGGAATTCAATCTCATCAACATCATTAACCACGTTGATCAATAACAATTACTAATTACCAATAAACAAGGGTCCACGAATAATATAATCATTTTCAATTAAATAACTTGTCCAATACGCAACTATAATCATTCAATAATCATAATCCGAGTGTAATCTATTACACAACTACTTTAAATATTCAATTCATCATCAGAAATCTAAAACTCAGATCATTCAATACCAAAATCATCAATGAAATCGAAATAATCAAAGTATTACAAACCGAAATAACGAATCATAAAGAGAATAAAGTGAATTACCATCAACCTTAGCTCTTTATGCCTCCAAAATAGCCCTAAAATTCATACCAAGTCGTCTGGGATCGCCAAAGTTTGAACAACAGCCGAACTCCTTGTTTTAGGGTTTTTATGCATTTTTATACTTTCTGGAAAATTGATCCATACGGCGTATGGATTGAAAACAAGCCCGGCCCAGCTCCACATTCACTGGGCTTCCACCGCCTCATTCCATACGGCGTATGGAATGAAATTACAGCCGATTTTCACTTTTCTTCTTTAAATCCTTCGGCTTTACTCGTTTTTCAAAAATACATCATTTAACTTGTTTATCGATCGTATTCTGTTTCTTTCTCCAAAAACACTTCATTTCCACATCTAATTGCAAATATTAACGAAATCAGTACCTAAACTCAAATACTTGCAATTAAAACATACAATAATAGGAGTAAAATACTACTAAAATATAGTACTTTTGAGCGTTTATCAAACATCCCCCACTTGAATCCTACTTGTCCTCAAGTAGACTATCAATTTAAATATCAAAAATTCTTAAGATAAACGATCATTGTCATTAGCCTAAATAACTAACGAAGGAATTACACATCATTACCCAATTTTCAATTCAAATTTTTATATTTAAAAAAAATTCCGTTAACTCTAAAAACGATTATTAAGAAACTATGAAGATATAAAAGTAATCTACACACAAACTTATTATTCTTAAAACATTAAATAGTTCACTATGATTACTGATATTGTTATCCACTTAAACAATCTATATTTAAATAATTGAGCTCAGTTTATTATTATTAACGTAAATGCTCCCTTAGACTTCCAAATAGCTATATACTTTCACACTCATAATATACCAATATACAATATTAGAAAATTTAACCAAAAATCATTTTTCAAATCAAGACATAGGTGACAGGTATGTGCCTCAACACAATAAAGCAACATAACTTGACTTTGGTTTAGCAAAAATTATTTTTAGTCAAATCATTGGTGAAAGGTCTGTGCTTCGGCACAACAAAGCGACTTAATTTGACTACATGTTCATGAGTTCTTTTAAACTCTATTTGCTCTTTTTCATTTGATATACTGACGGAGATCAGGTATGTACTTACGTACAACAGAGGAAACAACACCCAGTATATCCCCAAATGATATTAATTAAATTTCAAAATTATTGCATATTGCACATTATAAATATGAAAATTAAGACAAACGTCATACACAACTAAATTCCATCTACACCTTAATTTTCATTTCTTAAGAGCTCAAAAATTCTTATATAAATTGCCTATCAATACATCATATTATGAGACTAAATAATATTATTCACAATTTAACGTTCATTAATAGTGTAGCAAAATTCGCAACTAACCTACATAGTCACAAAATACATCATTTCTAGAAAAACAGAAACATTAAATTTTAAAATTTTTATTGAAAAATGGGCAAAACTTGTAACCTCCTAGTTACGTATTTTAATGAAATAACAATTAATCTAAATACATAATTATCTACTTATGAACGGGACAAGTATGTGGAAACTTCGCTCTTTTCTCTCACATCCCCCCTTAAAGATTTACAATGCCCTCATTGTACAGAAAATTGAAAAAGGAAAAAGAGAAAAGATTATGAACAGAAAAACTCCCCTGGAATAATGTGTTTAACTGCCGAAACAAGGTTGATATGATAATCTCACACTCCCTGAACGCAAATCGCTAAACTTACTGCCAGCATAGCACGTATTTGCACAATAATTCTGAGAGACCATCAACAAACAAGATTAATAATACCACATAACCATCCTAATAAAACAAACATAAACAATCCTAATTACTAGCAATCCAAACACAAATAACAATATCCAACAAACATAAATAATTATAAAACTAATAATAATGTCTGAAGTCAATAACCCAATAGGATGCACATCATCCTAATCACTGTCCTCCTCCTCGTCCAAGATCTGATAATGATGAGATGGTCCTGGCTGCTGGTCTGGTGATGGGTGTGGCATGAACTCCTGGGGTATTGTTGCACCCGCAACCGTCGGTTCAGTGTCGTTGTGATTTCTGATGGTGGTGCAGGCGCAGCAGGGGTTTTAAAATTTATATTTAGTTGGGCTTAAATTATACGTACTACCTACTCTGGTTAGCAAGCGGTAAGTATGACCTAAGATCGTTCTATGAATCCAAACGTGTGGGCGATTAAAGCTGGTGCTTTTGGTAGGAAATATTTAGGATGGAACAAAGTAGGTAGGTTTGGGGGTTTTAAACTAAAGACAAGTAATTAAATTGCAGAAAAGTAAATTGCAGGAATTTAAAGTGCAGGAAAACAGGTAAAGATAAATATGTGATTGCTGAGATTTCGATAATTAATGTTTCGGGATGACAGATTAAACGGGAACAATGCTAAATGTAATGATTTAAACTATCAGGTGTAAACTCTAGAACCCTACCAATTAAATTTCCCATTGGCATGTCACTAGGAACTAGGTTATCGTGATTCTGATCGGAGCAATACGCAAACTTCCAATACTTATCTAGTTGAAAGATAAACAACCTATCTTGGCTTAACGCCGAGGTGCATGAATCAGTAGCGTATCGTCTCATAGGTCTGACCGTTCTTAACCACTAAAATAGTTTAGTATTTCATTAGCATGCAGATTAATAACTTTGTATGTTTAGACCGTTGATTATGTAAGACTTAGTGTTTTAAGGATTCTAGGTTACTAGGGTTTTATTCTTATTCCTAAGTCTTGTTTTGTGCATTAAGGCTTGGTTACTTCAACTTATGACTTGATTTCTCCTTTTCAAACAGTTATACATCCCTGAATCATTCACAGTTTATAAAAACGTGTTTCATATGCAGACCATGCCTTTCAGTAATTGGACAGTGTACTTTACATGGTAGTTCAACTGCTTCTTACATCAGACATGTGGTCAGGAGTAATTGACGGTGAACGTGACACTCTAAACTAACTAAATGTAAAGCGATGCAGAAATGTAAACCTAATATGTACAACGAGTAGGTTCACTGTGTCTTACTTGTTGCATGTCATGGGCACAGATAACTACTTACCATAATTAAGGTTGATCAAGTCCTAATTACTAGGTTGCAGTCACGTGGATAACTAGAAAGGGTACTTCATAAATTAAACTCAAGTTCATAAAGTCCTAAGCATACAAAGGTCATTAATTCCTATTTTATCTGAACGCGTTTTCGAACATCATTTTATTGTGCATTGACTTTCGCAGGATATACCAGTTAGTTGTGAAGTTGTATTATCCTTGCGGAATTCCAACTATTAAACCAGAGCTGATTCTAGTGATGTAGCTACCTTCGGTCGTTTATCGACTTCCATACATTTGTACTCCGTGTTAAACGTTTCCAGTACTATATCAGATAAACTGTCGAATAGGGGCCGTTACATCACTTTTACAATTGCCGTACACTTAATTGTATAATATCATCCTTACATATAATTATCTACATCATCAACAATCACAATAATAAACTACTCGCAATTTATGGTAATAGACAAATCACATACAAGGCAATAATACATAATTAAAATATGAAATAAAGCAAGTATGATAAAGGTTTCGATATCACCTGGAAATAAATGCGTAGCAGCGTATTATTATGATTGACAACTCGTTCACACGTACAAAGATGAATCTCCAAACTCCTAACGTTCGCTCTAACCTCTATGTTAATCCGTAGATTAATTACAATAATCCTAGACTAAAATATAAGAGAACTTTTTAGAGTGAGAAAGTGGAAATGGAAGAGTGAGAGTGTATGTATGGGTGTGAATATGAGAGTGTGTTGAAATGAGAGCTAGGGGCTGCTATTTATAGGAGAGGATTGGCTCACAATAGCAAAAGGTGGAAAAGGTGGTGGCACCAGGTACGAAAAGGTGGAAAAGGTGGTGCACCGGGTACGCAAAAGCAGGTAAAGGTCTAGCACCGGATACACAAAAGGACAAAAAAGTGCAATCCGTGCGGGTGAGTGGTGGCCGGCGACGGCTGGCACCCCCCGTACCGGTTCGTCGCCTGTTGCCTCGTTTCTCGATTCGTGCATATTTTCTTCGTTATGCTTCCGTTTGCGTTGATTCTTTTTGTGTTGGATTCGTAATTCAAAAATGAAGATTTTGATGAAAAGAAATCCTAAAAATATATCTCTGAATTTAGATGTGTCGTACGAATCGTTTGGATCTTCCGGCGTACGTAGAATCTTCATTCTTCGTCTATTTTTGTTGATTCTTCTTCTGTTGGATTCGTAATTTGAAAACGAACATCTTGGATGAGATAGATGTTGGTGATGGTCTCTTTTGTCTTGAAATCTCGTTTTGATGTCTTGAATCTTCAAACGTGCGTGGAATATTCGTTTTCTATCCGTTTTGCTTGATTTTCATCGTGCAACCTTGTTTTACCATCTTGGCACAATATTATTGATTTGTACTGAATTTGGGTTAAAGTGCCAAGAATCGTTCTAGAATGAGAGAGATATCGGTAGTAAAAACGTGACTTTTTACGCGATATCAATTATCCCACACTTAGAACTTTGCTTGTCCTCAAGCAAACTCATTCTTAAAAGCTTCTGGAAGGATTCTAGTTGCATTAGTTTTTAGAGATACCATTTTCCAAAGAGTATAAAGTTACAGTTATGAAAGTGTTTTCACCGGAAACTAAGGGTTTATAGAATTTGATACCTTCTTCGAGCAACATAAATGATGATCATGACAAGGCAATCCTCACAAGTGGGTCACTCAAATCACTCAAGTGTTTAGGGTTTCCTACTTACTAGTGTCAATCACTCAGATAGCCTGTCATGCAACATTCTCGTCATAGGCTTGATCGAGAATCAGATCTCCATCACTTTTGATGAGGACGGTACTATCCTTTCGAGATATCTTGGAAGGAATCGGATGTTTTGGGTTGAAGAAGGTGTGAGGGTTTTCCTTGTATTTTCTCGAAACTTTTCTTGAGAGAGTTTCTTTGGAATTTCTCAGATTTTGAAAGGACTACATAGCCTTTTTCTTTCTGTTTTTTTTTGGATTTTTTTTTCTTGGCCCTTTTTCTTGATCCTTGGGCTCCAAGGTTTCTTCCGACAACTTTTGCTAAATTTCTTTTTCTTGAAGCTCCTTTTACAGATGATTCTCATCCTTTGGGGAACGCTTCGATATATTTTATGGCTTTGTATTAGGCTGCAGAAGTCTTGGAAAATCAAGAGTATCTTTGAGAGTTTGTTGGAAAATGAAACTTCTGTAGGTTCGGGATGAATATTAGGAGGCTTTGAGTGGGTGTGAAGAGTGAAGGTTGAGTGGGTGGATGTTTGATGGTGGACAGGTATTTGGATTCCTTAGAAGTTATCAAGATAGGTTGTACCTATGCCACATATGGTACTCATCGGTGTGATCTCGAAATGTATTACAAGAGCAAGTTCTAATTCAAATGCGTACATCGGCGCACACATGAAACGAAAAGTGAAGCATTTTAGAGATGAATTCTAATGATGGGCTCAATCCTCACGAATCGAATGTTTTGGTTAATGTGTGCCTAGCCATGTGTTGCCTTTTTCGTCCGTATCTTATTCTAAAATAGTTTTGTTTCGTTGTCAAAACTCGTTTCTTGCTGTAATTTATAATTTTGAAAGATAGGATTTCTAAAGAACGATGTTTTTGAATCTAAAAATTTGAAATTTTATCCATTTTTAGCCTTTTAATGAAAATATTGTTTGACTTACGGACAAGAGGTAAAAACTTGCGGTTGAAGGCCGTATATCCCACACTTAGAGGAACATTGTCCCTAATGTTCGAATCTATTCGTTGAGTACCTCTTGTTGAAGTATCCCATACTTAGAGATTCTACTTATTTTTGGATTGTTTCGTAAGTGTAGTGTGGTTTTGATTATCCCACACTTAGTGTTTGGAATATCGGACGAGATAATCAATTCTTTAAACGGGTAGAGGGTTTTGGAACAGTGTACCGCTTTTGATGTGCACGTTGTTGTCTCCTCGTTAGAAGTTGGCTGGTCCGTGGCTTGTAGCTTATGGCTCTCGGCATTCTTTATTGTGTGGTCCACAGTTTTCCCTTGCTTCGGTCTTTTATAGTTTTTCAAACAAACCACTCAATTCAATCAAGTAATAGTTGCTGATTAGAAAAGTAAAGTAATAGCTTAATAAAGTAATAACTGGATAGATGTGATGTCTATGCATCCACAGTACACACAATAATAATAAAGTCTTGGTAGAAAATAGAAAGAAGTCAGAAAGCGGAGCAATCTAGTACTCGGCTGGTGGTGATACTGCTGCTGAAGATACTATAGGTCCAGGAGATGTCTCATCTGATGAGGAATCATCGTGCTGATAGTGGGTGCCTTCATCTGATGCATCTCGATCAGCCTCTGCTTCTGGTGTACCTGTAGTGAATACTCCATGCTGTATCAAATGATCAACGAAATGTCCTACAGGCATGTCAAAGCTGTCCAGTGGAATCTCTGGTGTCCTCTGCTGAGAGTGTCCTCCAAATAAATCAATCTGTCCATGAGAGGATACTGGATCAATCGGTGAGGGTGCAGGGCTGACACTCCTGAGAATCCTATGACTCTGAACAATGGTGGCTCGTGTGGAGACTCTGGATATTCTGCTGCTTTGCGAAGTATGCCCTCTGACTGAACCAACAGTTGAGGGGATATGTTGTACCGGAGTAGGATCCTGTGCTGGTGGTGGTCGTGGTCTAGGTGGAACCGTGCGAGGTGGTAAACCATGGCCACGAGCTGAATGTCTGTGAGCTGCTTGAGTAGGAACTGGAAGTCTAGGAGCTGCAGATGTATATAAGTGTGGTGGGGCTCGGCCCATTCCGCATGGTATGTCCGGAAGTGGGCTTATTGGTATCCCTGCGATCTGCTGTCTCATAGCTCTATAGCATCTGACTTGCATCTGCATCAACCAGTACCAGTAATCGAGCCCTGGGGGTATCCCGTAATGGTATATGTAAGCTGGTATCTGAACTCTAGGGGCCGGGACAGAAGGTCCTAGCCTAGTAGGCTGTGGTGGTGCAACTGGGTCATCAGAATCTTGTGCATCCTCATCTAAATCGGAATCTGAATTTCGGGGCTCTCTTGGTTGTTTCCTCTTCCTGGATTCCCTGGGAAGGACTAGACCTGCTACCAATGTATCAACACTCTCAGGGTATGATGACCGTGCCCTGATGTAAACGGTGCCATCCCTCAGTATCCGAAGTATATCCATGCTCCTTAGAAAATTGTAGTCTATCGGTTGGGCACTCCATTCTGGAAGGCTCTTGAATTTCTCTATCTCTGTCGTCCTAATCAAACCCATTTTCCGAATTAACCTAGTAATCACTGGGTCCATGAATGATCTTCTTGCACCCAAACTCTTTTTCTTCCAAAATCCGCTGTGCAACTAGATGGGCAACCTGAATGTTCCTCCTCTCGCGGATACATGTCATCATGACAACATCAAACTCAGATACTCGACCATTAGATGTATGCTTCCCATCAAGCGAACAAGCCAGTAGTTTGTGCAAAATCTGCATAACTGGGTCTGTGAGCTGGGTAGCTTTAATACCCGAGAAATACGGCTTTGGTGACCAATGACTCCATGTCTCTGCGGTAGTAGTCGTGAGAGAAATCGTGGTGGCTCCACTAGTAAACAGGGGTGAATCGATCTCTTCTGGAGTATAGAGATCTAGGTGACGTGCAAACTGAGCCAATGACAAGGTGAATAGGCTCCCCATATATCTAAATGTGATCACCCCGTCTCCAACTCTACTCCCTGGCTCAAATGTATAGGTGGTCATGAACTCGGTGATCATTTCCATATACACCGGTTCGTCAATGTTGAACAATTTCTTGAAAGACTCAAACTGCTGACCCTCTATTGAGTAACTGAGTAGACTCTCTAATCTCTATCTGAATCCCAATGTCTACAGCTTTTCCCAATCTACATATCTAAAACGGCCAAAAGATTTGTCTCTCCATATTCGTGCCATCTGGTCGTATGCTGGTGTTGCATTAAGGTATGCAAGAGATCCTGTAAGTGGACGTGTTGGGTTTAGCTTCTTCTTCTTTGGCGACAGTACCTGAGAACATGAGAGATTTAAAGTAATAGTTCTTAAGAAAGGGGAAATTTAAAGCACTTCCCGAATTTTCTAACGGAAAATTCGAAGTGAGGGCTTTAAATTCTTGACAGTCCAAAGATTACAGTAGATATCAAATGCCCCCAAGTGACTAACAATCAGTCTTAACAATACGAAGGCAATCATCAATGTGCGAAAATATATAGTCATGGGATGGTGGTAACTTAACTTGTGAAGTAATGTCGTTTACAAAGTTTGGTGTTTAGCCAAGTTTGAAACGTCATTATTTCACAGTTTATAGTCTCATTGTAGGTTTTCGACTTTTTAAAAGTCCAACTTGAAGTAAGGTTTTTGAATAAAAATTGCAATTTATTTGTTTTAAAAATGCAATACTTCAAGTTGACTTTTTAGGTCAAAACTTACTTCGGACGATAATTCCAATTTGTCCGCATACCAAAATTATAACCTAAACATGTTAGACATTTTTTTAGACATTTTCCTAATTGATAAACAAGCTAGGTCATGCACAAAAAGTTATGTCATCCATGTGTTTGGTTTTATTAAAGATTTTTGTTTCTAGTGATATTGCCTATTTTGACTAGTCAAGCAAGTACAAGTGTCCTAGTAAGCAAGAGTTGTCAAGTAATCTTAATTTACTATCCTAATCATGCATGCTAGTTAACTTTTTGTTGACTTTCAAAAGTCAAACTAGTTAATCCTAATTTATCCGCATTGTGCAATTAACATAGAGCTATCATTCAAAACACCACAATTACTTAAGCGTTTAACAACTAACACTTAATCAAGCTAAATTCTAGACTTAATCAATAGGTTAAAGTACATCTTCTTGAAAGAGCCAAACTAGTGTGAATTAGCATGGGTAAGTGGTAGTAGCATGTAGTTCCTAAGCATTCAACCAAGAAAAATACTAATTCCTAGTTACTAACTTAGCTAACTTCATATAATAAGATACTTTAAGCTTAAAGTAGGTTTCTTATGACCATACCTTGTTTTAGTGCGTAAAACTTCAAAACGAATGTACAACCGAGAATATCATGCAATGAGGAGCTCAAAAGGACATGAAATTAGAGAGTTTGGTGAAGATTGGATGGTGATTCATGGAGGTATGGAGGTGGCCGGTTTTAAGGTGGGGGAGGAAGGGGAAGAAAAGTTTTTGTTTTTGAATTATAGGATCATATGGAAGGTTAGTGGTCCATGGGAATATTTGTCATGCTCTTATGTACCATATTCCTTACATGGTCCCCAATGTACATCTTAGTACTAAGCCTAATATCCTATATTAATTTCTAATGTCCTACTAATAATGATTACGAATCCTAGATGTATTTATTGTAACTAGTTACTTGTTAGTCTCTCATTACGTTATAAACAATTTAAGAAACGCGTAAATTTTTTGCGGAACAATTAAAATCAATCCTGAAATATTAAACTTAAATTATTTTTGGTGTTTTAAAAATTATTTTTGTTGAATGTACATGTTTCGGCTACAAGCTTAACGTTGTACGTTCTTGTTGTCGCGCATGTGTTTTCAGGCAAAAATTTTTTTTTGAAAAACGTATTTCTTTTTAAAGGAAACTTTCAAAATTTTATTATATTACTATATTTATACTAAAATATGCTCATTTAAAGTCGCGAGCTTCGACCTTTTTCGGAAGTAATTATTTTAAGATTCGTTCCGATCCCTCCATAGGGAAAGGGTCGAAATTTGTTCCCTTAAGCGAACGTTTTTCAGCACAAAACATTTTGAAAGTTCCAAAATGGCGTTATAAACTAAATAGAAATGACGATTCTCTAATCCTAGGACTTCTCGTTCTTCGTATCCTAAATTGACAAGATCATCAATTAACTTATTGTACGCTTTCCTTACCTTTTTAGGGTTTGACAAACCGACGCGTGGTCCTTGGTCTTTGTAATTAAGATCGTGAGTGAGTTTATTCATGACTTCCAAAAATGCGTTCTCTTCCTGTGAATCAGGGTCTCCGGTTGTAGACTTAACTATCCTACAGAGTTCACTGATTATGGATTGTACGGAAGTGAAAGGGTATTTGGTAAAGGCAAAGATTCGAGTAAGCTTAACGTGAAGGTTTTTTCTTTTTGTGAAGAAAACTGTGTCGATTCTTTCCTTGGTAGAATCAGAAAAAACGTCTCATAATTTTGAGATCAGGTAGGAGGCGGGGTCAACAAAGAAAGGAATTTTACCAGGAATGACAATACAAATCATCGGATCTTGTTATTCCCAGAACTCAAGTTTGTTGATCATTGCGGCGATATTGTGATTGATTAATATCATAGATGTTGGAAGAAAATCCATGTCGGCGAGTGATTCAAAAAGTAGATCTAGATCTGCTATAAACTTTAGTTCTTGGTCTATGAAATTCGTGAAAGTACTTTCGCATTCATGACTTGACAAGCGAAGAAGGAATTCTACTTGTTTTTCTAATGTGGCAATCGTTTCTCTTTGTTCGTAGGAATATGGGAGGTTGGCATAGGTTAACTTCCTGACGAATGCTTTATAGACATCTACCCTATGGGAAGGATTGAAAGAAGCACCGAGGTGGCGTTCTTCAAAACAAGGTTGTTCCGGCTCGACTGATGGAGCCTTATCCACCACTCGATAAATGGTGTATTGGTGTTTGTGTGAAATGAATGGAAAGATGCCGTTATTCTGAGAATCGGGCGTAGTTTGGGTATACACCGATGTTTCGGGAATGAGGGTGATTAAGTCACAAGATTTCGGAGGTTTTCTTCAAAATCATCTTCGGGAAAATAATCGAAGTGGGAAGAATTTGGTAAACCAGGTGGATGCAAAGTTGGCGAGTGATCTTCTGGAGATGATGCAAGGTCAGGTAATTGGTCCGTGTCATCAAAATCCAGGCAATGTTTTGGAATTCAAAGTGAGGTCCTATATTCTTCTTGGGTGTCGGAGGTTTCCTTAGTTTTAGAGAAAGAAGGTGAAAAGAAATCAGATCCTAACTCTTTTTCTAAGTAGTCAAAGAATTCCGTATCATCCATTGAAATGAGGCAAGAATTGGGTTTTTGAGTTGTCATTTTAATGCTATCCTAACTAACTAATACTTAATTTATACTAATTATTTAATTAACTTTCGAAAGATTTCTAAAAAGATTTCAATCGGAAGGGTCTCCTAAATATCACTACTTAAGGCGGCTTTGAATCGTACGTTTGTGATTCCCCGGCAGCGCCGCCAAAATTTTGTTGCACCCGCAATCGTCGGTTCAGCGTTGTTGTGATTTCTGATGGTGGTGCGGGCGCAGCAGGGGTTTTAAAATTTATATTTAGCTGGGCTTAAATTATACGTACTACCTACTCTGGTTAGCAAGCGGTAAGTATGACCTAAGATCGTTCTATGAATCCAAACGTGTGGGCGATTAAAGCTGGTGCTTTTGGTAGGAAATATTTAGGATGGAACAAAGTAGGTGGTTTGGGGGTTTTAAACTAAAGACAAGTAATTAAATTGCAGAAAAGTAAATTGCAGGAATTTAAAGTGCAGGAAAACAGGTAAAGATAAATATGTGATTGCTGAGATTTCGATAATTAATGTTTCGGGATGACAGATTAAACGGGAACAATGCTAAATGTAATGATTTAAACTATCAGGTGTAAACTCTAGAACCCTACCAATTAAATTTCCCATTGGCATGTCACTAGGAACTAGGTTATCGTGATTCTGATCGGAGCAATACGCAAACTTCCAATACTTATCTAGTTGAAAGATAAACAACCTATCTTGGCTTAACGCCGAGGTGCATGAATCAGTAGCGTATCGTCTCATAGGTCTGACCGTTCTTAACCACTAAAATAGTTTAGTATTTCATTAGCATGCAGATTAATAACTTTGTATGTTTAGACCGTTGATTATGTAAGACTTAGTGTTTTAAGGATTCTAGGTTACTAGGGTTTTATTCTTATTCCTATGTCTTGTTTTGTGCATTAAGGCTTGGTTACTTCAACTTATGACTTGATTTCTCCTTTTCAAACAGTTATACATCCCTGAATCATTCACAGTTTATAAAAACGTGTTTCATATGCAGACCATGCCTTTCAGTAATCGGACAGTGTACTTTACATGGTAGTTCAACTGCTTCTTACATCAGACATGTGGTCAGGAGTAATTGACGGTGAACGTGACACTCCAAACTAACTAAATGTAAAGTGATGCAGAAATGTAAACCTAATATGTACAACGAGTGGGTTCACTGTGTCTTACTTGTTGCATGTCATGGGCACAGATAACTACTTACCATAATTAAGGTTGATCAAGTCCTAATTACTAGGTTGCAGTCACGTGGATAACTAGAAAGGGTACTCCATAAATTAAACTCAAGTTCATAAAGTCCTAACGATACAAAGGTCATTAATTCCTATTTTATCTGAACGCGTTTTCGAACATCATTTTATTGTGCATTGACTTTCGCAGGATATACCAGTTAGTTGTGAAGTTGTATTATCCTTGCGGAATTCCAACTATTAAACCAGAGCTGATTCTAGTGATGTAGCTACCTTCGGTCGTTTATCGACTTCCATACATTTGTACTCCGTGTTAAACGTTTCCAGTACTATATCAGATAAACTGTCGAATAGGGGCCGTTACATCACTTTTACAATTGTCGTACACTTAATTGTATAATGTCATCCTTACATATAATTATCTACATCATCAACAATCACAATAATAAACTACTCGCAATTCATGGTAATAGACAAATCACATACAAGGCAATAATACATAATTAAAATATGAAATAAAGCAAGTATGATAAAGGTTTCAATATCACCCAGAAATAAATGCGTAGCAGCGTATTATTATGATTGACAACTCGTTCACACGTACAAAGATGAATCTCCAAACTCCTAACGTTCACTCTAACCTCTATGTTAATCCGTAGATTAATTACAATAATCCTAGACTAAAATATAAGAGAATTTTTAGAGTGAGAAATTGGAAATGGAAGAGTGAGAGTGTATGTATGAGTGTGAATATGAGAGTGTGTTGAAATGAGAGCTAGGGGCTGCTATTTATAGGAGAGGATTAGCTCAAGTTAGCATCCCAAAGCTCACAATAGCAAAAGGTGGAAAAAGTGGTGGCACCAGGTATTAAAAGGTGGAAAAGGTGGTGCACCGGGTACGCAAAAGCACGTAAAGGTCTAGCACCGGGTACACGAAAGGACAAAAAAGCGCAATCCGTGAGGGTGAGTGGTGGCCGGCGATGTCTAGGTGGCTGCCGGAGGCAGCTAGGTGGCTGCCGGCGGCGGCTGGCACCCCCCGTACCAGTTCGTCGCCTGTTGCCTCATTTCTCGATTCGTGCGTGTTTTCTTCGTTATGCGTCCGTTTGCGTTGATTCTTTTTGCGTTGGATTCGTAATTCAAAAACGATGTTGTTGATGAAAAAAAATCCCAAAAATATATCTCTGAACTTTAGATGTGTCGTACGAATCTTTTGGATCTTCCGGCGTACGTAGAATCTTTATTCTTCGTCCGTTTTTGTTGATTCTTCTTCTGTTGGATTCATAATTTGAAAACGAACATATTGGATGAGATAGATGTTGGTGATGGGCTCTTTTGTCTTTAAATTTCGTTTTGATGTCTTGAATCTTCAAACGTGCGTGGAATCTTCGTTTTCTATCCGTCTTGCTTGATTTCATCGTGCAACCTTGTTTTGACCATCTTGGCACAATACTATTGATTTGTACTGAATTTGGGTTAAAGTGCCAAGAATCGTTCCAGAATGAGAGAGATATCGGTAGTAAAAACGTGACTTTTTACGCGATATCAGGCATCTGATACTGAAATGGCTAGTACGGCCCCTGATGAAAATTGAACAGCTGATCAAACAAACTATCCTGATAATCTAGATGGACACTCGTCTGATAGAATTGTTGCCTCTGTATAAGATCAATCTGGTCGAACCGCTGAGTCTGGCGGAGATCTATCTGGTGTAACTGCTGTGACAGCTGATCGAACTCTGCAATCCTCTATTACGGCCACGTGCCATACCTCTACCAGCATCACTGCTACTACCTCCTCTCGCTGCAGCAGTCCTAACCTGTCTAGACTGTAAAGTCTGCCCAATCCGAGTAGTAGCCACCCAATAAAACATCTCGGGATCACCACCATAAATATTGCACGGCTCGATAATATCCATAGCCTCTAACCTCCGTGCAGTCAACCACTCCATACCTGGTTGAACAACTGTGCAAGTACCCATCTCAGCCGCAGTCTCTAGCCCAAAATGCCTAGCCATTCTAGTAACAAACTGACCACCACACAAACTACTCGAACTCCTCGTACCGGTAGCTCTCTTAGACATCCACTTCGCCAATCTCCAGGGTACATTCACTAACCTCTTCCTAATAATTGAGCTGAGGTAAAACAAATCCGGCTTGGAGACCTTTTCGGGTCCCTCGCGTCGACCAACAATAGTGAATGTCAATAATCTGTGAATAAGACAATGACGAGGGTCTCGGATAATCCTGTACGAAGGAGCATGAGAACCATAGCTACCCTGGGCAATGTGCTGCCACTCCTGCTCAATCTCCAAAGATGTCAACTTCTTCATCACGCCTGCTGACAAATGTCTCATAAAATTTAGGTTATGAATCTCATTGGGTTCATATAACCCAACCCCAATAGCAAACTCTACCAATGACATCTGCCTCGGCTGACCACCCAACTGGAAAGTAATGGTCTCAGCAGTCCAATCAGTCGACCTGTGCTCAAATCATAAAGTACTGTAGAACTCAACAACCAACTCTCTGTAAATGTGCTCCCTATTGCTGAACATCCTGTACCAAGCATACGAAACAAATCCGATATTTCCGTCCCGTAGTGTATATGGTGTAGTGAGCAAATTCCTCAAAGTCTCATGCCCGGTAGAGAATCCGTCTCTCTCAATTACACGGTCTAGAACATTCCAGTTTACTGCATCGAAGACTTCTATCGGTTGGTCAATATTCTCTGCCAAACGTTCACTGAATTGGTAACTAGTAGTCTCCGAATACGACTCATGGAATGTGAAATATCTGTTGCACCTAATCAGTGGGTTTCCCAATGCTTGGCCTCCCCTAGTCCTCCTGCTAGCCATTTAACTGCTAAGAATAACAATCATTAGTAATACAAGAAATGCACATAAGATACTTATCAAAAATTCAGCAGCATTTCGGCTAAATATGGAATAATCCACCATTTAAGTATAAGCCTAAACTACCGCAACAATCAACAATTCATACACCTTGAGTTGCAACATGAACTAGTATTACTCAACTTGCTAAAAATCAATATATATACTCGTTTAATATTCATGACAATTGTCGAGTCAAATGCAATCATAACAATTTGGTACCATTATGAACATATGAACAATTAACTTTTCACAATTGCTAAGTTATAGCATCAGTAACTAGCAACTATCCGTACTATCTCACAATGAATCATTAGAAAACGCACTTTAACGAGAAATGACAATTTATCTCATAACCGTAATCACAAATATTTGAGTACCAACCAAATATTGCATTAATCATCATGTGATCATAAAATCAACAAGCTTGAACCAAAAACCATAGCAATTAAGTAAACATTATAACCGCATTATACGTATATGAACGGATAAACCATGATAAGCAATACGTCATAAAAATGAGCAGGGCATTACATCACATCGTTCAAAGTAAGCATAATCCAACCAATACATGCCTAAAAACATACGCAAATTCAAAATACCCAAATTGTATTTACAAACCTTAACCTTCAAGCGTATGATTTAACCAACGAAAATTAAAATCGGAAGTTATACCTTGTAGAGGAGAGTTCGTAGTACAAGAAAATGAGAAAGTGGGGTAGAATGCGTGGCCGAAAATGGTGGTTGAGGGTGGTCAGATGGCGGCCGTGAGTGGTGGTGGTGGTTTTGAAGTTTCAAAAACGGGAGAGAAGGGCTGCAACCGGTTTATGCCTTTTTGATCCATACGGCGTATGGATTTTCATACGACGTATGGATTAAAAAGGCCCATGTCAAATCATTTTTAACCCAGTCAACCTAGCCCATTGGCCCAACTCAATCCATACGGCGTATGGATAATCCATACGGCGTATGTATTGAAAAACAGAAACTTTCAAAATTCGACTACCCCACTGTGGAGGCCAAGGACGAAATTAATACAACCATTAACAAACTTGGAGTGTTATCATGACTTCAATTCTTCATACATTCCAAACTATAAAAATAAACAATTAAAATTTTAAAAATTTCAAAAATAATTAATTAACAAGATTAAATAAAAATTAACCACTCATTCAATCACACCTAAAATAGAAATTGTTCAACATTCAAGCACGCAAATAAATAAATACGACCAAACACAAAAGTTATTAATAGGTCCAATAAAAATGGAAAAGTATGAATTACGAAAATCAATGCATGGGATAAAGATCTAGGAAACGCTCCATTAGTCGGGCAACCACATTCTCAACTCCATCAACAAAACTCGAAAAATTAGCCAAGTGTTCAGTGGCAATAGGCTGAAGATAGATCAAGTCCCAACTGATTTCCTTTATCACTTTATTATTTTCTCCCTCAGGTGCCAAAACCAATTTATCACCTTCCAACTTATATTCACGGTCGGGGTTATCCTCCTCTAACTCGCTCATAAATTCCAAACATGCCTCTATTATTCCATTGTGTTTTCCCATTAGTGGAATTTTCCTCAAGTCCCTCACCCGTCTTTCTATCTTTTGAAGAACCACCTCTTGAAAGTTACTAACGTCCAAACCTGATTTCCTGAATATTTCAACAAACCTCGTGTAAATTTCCACCATTCCATAGTGGAAGTGCTCCCTTGGGGTTAAAATCTTAGTTACATCCACTAGTGCTCCCAAATCCTCCACCAAATAGATAGCTAAATCAACCTTACTATCTGGACGAATAAAATCTGGGTGTGGTCTTCCTCTTTCTTCAGCAGCTAAAAGCTCAAACTTAGATACCATTCCTTGAAGATAAAAATGTATCGTGTTGGACACTACTACTCAGTGGGGTGCTGGATCTCTCAGATGGTCATCTAATTGTAACAATCTAACCAAAGCTCTCAAACTAACTTCAAACACCTTATCAGCTTCTGAGCTTGGATCTCCAGTAAGTTGATACAATGCTCCAATCATGCGGTTAAAACATGTTGTCTGACTAGCTGAATACGGAAATGATGATTGCCTCAGAATTTCGTAAATCTTGACATGTCGCTTTTTCTGTTGATCAACGAATGTCTTCTCAGCATCAATCCTCAAGTCCAACTCATCCTCGAAATTTTTCAGCTCATCAACAAACCGTTGGTCATACCCAAATTGCTTAATTAAATCTGCAGCATCCAATACCTCTTGGATCAACACTAACTGATTATCCGGGAAATACACTGTAGACTGCCTTATTATTTCTGTAGTGAATGGACAATCCCATCTAAATTTCTCGATAGCATTTAACAACTCTTGACATGTTGAAGTGATAGGAACAGCCTTACGACCTAAATGAGTAAATGACGGAATAGTTTCACCAGAACTATCATTGTTCATCCCGCTAACCATGTTGTAATTGTTGGCATCGCTTTCAAAACTTCTCGACATTTTGATTACAACCTAAATAAAAATAAATCTGAAATACAAACACCACTAACGCAAAACAAGTTAGCACACACAAAAATAAACAATATTAATAACATATACACAATTCAACAAATAGAACTTCAACCGACGGATGGATTTCCATCCGCCGGTTGAAACGAAACCCAAAAAGTTCAAAAAAATTAAGAGTAATTAGTTTCACCAATTAATCAACTAAAGCTTATTATCACGATTAATTAAACTAATTTAACAACTTTTTATAAAAACTCTATTAACAAAATATGAAATACCAAATTTACAATTAGTAAATCCTATTCAACTAAACAACGCAACCGTTCCCCGGCAGCGGCGCCAAAACTTGATGTCACTTGTGAAAGCGTCTAGTTTTATTATTTATAAATGGAAATACCTAATTAATACTTTTCACACAACCAGACAAGAATACCTGATCGAATGTAAGTATAGAATCGGTAAGACCGAGTCGATCACAGGAACGGTGGTTATTTATAAAAACGGAAAATACTAATTAACTAGAAAACAGTAAACAGGGGGACGTTTTAGTTCCGTGCGAACAATTGTTTTTAAAATATTAAATTAATATAAAATGAAACTTAAAACTAAATTAACCAATAGGACACAGTAGGAAGGAACAAGTAATTGTATAATCGACCTTACTCAGATTCATATTTCCCGATTCGTTGCATATTGATTATCTAATTGTGATTTCTTTTATATCAATTTAGTCACTAATCAAAGATTCCATATTGAATGTAAATTAGCCAACGGTTCGAGTCCAACTAATTCCTACAATTTAAGGTCCAACATTAAATATCAATCCAATATCACAAGATGATCAGTCTATTGTGTGTTTTTCCCTAAGTCATGCATTAAACATTTCACAACTCATTATAAATTACTCTAGTGGTATGAATCAACAATACCCAATAATTTCTCATTGTCTCATTCATTTTAAATTACATAATCATTACTTTCTCAACCTGTCAAACTCAATATGTCTAGCAATGGCTAAAACCCTAAGGCATTAACCACAAATAATCAACGACATCAAAGGAATTCAATCTCATCAACATCATTAACCACGTTGAGAATAACAATTACTAATTACCAATAAACAAGGGTCCACGAATAATATAATCGTTTTCAAATAAATAACTTGTCCAATACGCAACTATAATCATTCAATAATCATAATCCGAGTGTAATCTATTACACAACTACTTTAAATATTTAATTCATCATCAGAAATCTAAAACTCAGATCATTCAATAACAAAATCATCAATGAAATCGAAATAATCAAAGTATTACAAACCGAAATAACGAATCATAAAGAGAATAAAGTGAATTACCCTCAACCTTAGCTCTTTATGCCTCCAAAATAGCCCTAAAATTTGTACCAAGTCGTGTGGAATCGCCAAACTTCGAACCACAGCCGAACTCCTTGTTTTAGGGCTTTTTACGCGTTTTTATAATTTCTGGAAAATTGATCCATACGGCGTATGGATTGAAAACAAGCCCGGCCAAGCTCCACGTTCACTGGGCTTCCACCGCCTCATTCCATACGGCGTATGGAAATTCCATACGGCGTATGGAATGAAATTCCAGCCGATTTTCACTTTTCTTCTTTAAATCCTTCGGCTTTACTCGTTCTTCAAAAATACATCATTTAACTTGTTTATCAATCATTTTCTGTTCCTTTCTCCAAAAACACTTCATTTCCACATCTAATTGCAAATATGAACGAAATTAGTACCTAAACTCAAATACTTGCAATTAAAACATACAATAATAGGGGTAAAATACTACTAAAATATAGTACTTTTGAGCGTTTATCACAAACAATCACAATAAGCAAAAGTAATCGCAAACCGAAATCGAATAAACGAATCAAAATCAACTTTGTATTGATAATTGTAACCTATTAGCTTGTTTACAGGATTGCTATTTCGACAAATAGTGCTAGGGTTTCATCAACCCTAGCTTGAAACCCGTAGGTTTGTATTTATACTAAAACTAAATCGGCAGACATGCGACACTTGGCTAGTGACGCATGTCGCCGCCTTTATGCGTCACTTACCTAAGTGTCGCTATGCGTCATATAGGCAAGTGCCGCCTAATACTAAAGTTAAGTGTCGCTATACATATAAATGACTTTTCTATCACGATCAACTAACGACACTTACAACTCGATAGACCAACTGACTGACAAACAAAATGTACCAACAATTATCTCACAAACGACAAATCGAAAAATTATGAAAATTGCACCATTAAATTCAGCATTTTCTCCTTTTCGATTTGCCGTCCCTCAAGTCATACTTTCGACGAGTTTTTTTTTCATCTTTTTTTGTGGATTTCACATTTACTAACACATGTGTTAAAGTGTTGCGTTTAGAGTTTAGGGTTTAGGGGTTAGGGTTGGGGGTTTGAGGTTTTGCCCGAAACCCCAAACCCCCAACCCCTAAACTCTAAACGCTTTACAAAACTCTAAACCCTAAATCATACTAAACCCTAAACCCTGCTAAACCCTAACCCTAAACCCTGCTACACCCTAACCCTAAACTCTGTTAAACCCTAACCCTAAACCATAAACCCTAAACCCTGACCCAAACCACAAATCAAATGTATAACCAATCACTAACACATGTGTTACTAATTTGTAAAACCTACCAAAAAAAAAAAGTTGTCAAAAGTATGCCTTGAAGTACGGCAAATCGAAGAGGAGAAAACGCTGAATTTTATAGTGCAATTTTCATGATTTTTTTATTTTTTGTTTGTGAGATAATTGATGTTGGGGGTAAATGGGTATTGTACATGTGGAGCATTCTCATTCTACACATAGCACAATATTATTGGTTCCCTCATTCTCACTCAAAATTGATGTACTCATTTGAACTCTACTCTTAACATAAAATTACTCAAGATTTAAAACTAGTCATCATCTACAAAGTTAAGAAATGAATTTGCAGGTTCTTCATATCACCATGTACCTCCGACCACCAACATAAACCGCCAGCAACCACCTTAAACCACCGGCCACCACTGTGTAAATCGAAACATAAATATGGATCTTTAGTTATATAAGTTTAAATCGAACCTTACATGAAATCGAATCAAATCATTTACAATACAAACGAGCTGATTTGTCAAAATCTAGATCTAAAAACATGAAAACTTATTAAAACTTCTTAAAAAAAACATGAATCCAAACGAGATCTAACAACATCGTTGGATAATTTCAATTTCCATCGGAAACCTGAAACTTTTCGCATTCCATCAATCGGAAAGCCACAAATTTTCGCATCGATCGAAAACCTGCAACTTTTTATCATCGATCGGAAACCAGCAATTTTTCACCATCAATCGGAAACCTCCGTCAAACTATTGATACTTTCGGTGGAGTTGGGATGAGCCGTCGAGAAGACGACGATGACCACCTCTGCCGTCTCTCTCTAGTTTCATTATTGTTATTGTTGTTATTTTCTTCTGCCAGGAGCAGCAGCTTGAAGAAATTACAACCAGCCTTGTTGTTAATGCCACCGTGAATGGCTCTGCTACGACGGATAGAGATCGGAGCTTCGCTGGAATGATCGATCGTACTCTGGAGAAAGAGTTCACAGTGTTCAAAATGAAGGTTGTTGTTGATTGATATATTATATTAGATCTAACGATGCTGATTTTATTTATGGTGTTAGAATGTGTGATTTTAGTTATCAGGTAAATTAGTTAGTAAAAGGACTTTAGATGATTACTGTGGCTAATTAGACGGCATGAGTGTAAAGGTTGACTTGTTGTTGACCTTTTTGATATGAAGGATTGAATAAGATTTATGACGAGGAAGCTTACGTGTATTTTTTTAACAATGTGGCGGTACAGTCAGGTTGCTTGAATGAGTTGTCAAACACACGTCAACAATTTCAAATCGTATCCGGTAAAAATAAAAGTTAGTTGCCTACATCGGAACATAATTCAAAAGTTGGTTACATGCATTAGTAATAAATTGGGTACATTACCTAACTCGGAACAAAAAAATAAGTTCGTTGGTGATCCGTACTTTAAACCCTTAATTATATTCAAAGAGGCATCTTTCATTTAAGGACAAAAAATACTTTATAAAAAAATTATTTATTTAGTTTAAAATTTGTGTGCTTTATAAACATAAACACAATAAAAAATATTTAATGGTAACATAAAAAGAAGTTGGGCCGGATGATCTAGATCCAAGTATTTAAGTGGGCTCAAAAATAACTAAAATAAAAGAGTAGTAACCAAGTCTCAAACCTGCGACCTGGAGTTACACGAAGCTAAAACCACACACTCTACAGTAGATGATGGGCTATTTGGCTGCACATATTTTATATATATAGACAACTAATTTTGCTAAAAACAAGAAAACACTGCTCAAAAGGAGTAGTCAAGGCTCGCCTGATGAGGGTATATATAATAGCAAGGCAAGTTGGTATCATAAGGAAATTCAACATCAAAGTGATCCCGGTCAATACCGAAAAACTTTATAAACTTTGATTTTGATATTGTTGTTGAACAGTTATCATTGTCATTTCTTAACTTTAAATGTGTAAATTATGTGCTTAAGTAATGAACTACTCATTCTAATAACCTATGTATAGTGATGTTATCATATTAATTTGGGAAAATAGTCCCAAAAGGTAACATAAAATTCAAAGTTTTTCAATAAAGAGAATATCATTTTTCTCATCACTTAAAAAGGACCCTTAGTTTTAATTTTTGCCCAAAAAGGATTATTTTGTCAAAAAAAGTTAAATTAAGGGGAATATCAACGGGTTGATTTTTTATTTTTTTTAAATTAATGTCAGTTAAAGGTGATGCGCATCATTTATAAACACTTTATACCACCAATTAAAGTTTGAAACATTCGGGGATCATGAGCAAGCTACCTAGGGTTCCAAAATTGAAGTGACAAATACGTATCCAAAAGATGGCGATTCGTGAAATTAAAGGTTTCTTGTGTGTTGATGATGCAACGATGTCAACCTCTTAAACTCATGATAACTCATGCAAGTCATTTCAAGAGTCAATTTTGAAAAATAAAAAACCGAGCGCTGATATTCCCCTTAATTTAAGTTTTTTTAACACAATAATCCTTTTTGGGCACAAATTAAAATTAAGGGTCCTTTTTAGGCAATAGAAAAAGTGATATTCCCTTTATTGGGAAATTTTAAATCTGACATAACCTTTTTGGGCCATTTGCCCTATTAATTAATACTATACACATCTATAATGCATAGTATGTGTAATGAAATAAATAATTAATTATTCAGTATCAATTATGTTTATATACTGTAACACCCGGTCAAAAAGGGGCCAAAAATTCACGCACAATTTAAACTTTCTTTCCATGTATTCTATACGCATAATACCGAGGTATTCAAGTATTATATAAATATATATATATATATAACATAAAATGATTATTTAATAATCGCGTATAAACAAATCTGAAAGCGCACAGAAATTCTAGTTATAAAACTTTAACACAAACATGTTATTTTTATAAGATGTTTAGACTCAAAAACATTTCGAAATTTTATAAATGAAATTTATAAATTAAAAATATTATTTATTTAAACGATCGAGTAACGAAATAACGCGAACACGAGAACCGAATGGGACAGCCCGAACTCGGTCCGCGGACCCGAGCCAACCCACCCATTTCCCTTTTATT
This sequence comes from Pseudognaphalium luteoalbum, assembly GCA_963422505.1. Lineage (NCBI taxonomy): Eukaryota > Viridiplantae > Streptophyta > Magnoliopsida > Asterales > Asteraceae > Pseudognaphalium > Pseudognaphalium luteoalbum. The sequence continues at coordinate 116,024,493 of OY730195.1, read as the reverse complement.
ACCTTCTTCCTTCTTCATTTCTACACACACACACACCTACTTTTCTCTCATCTCTCTCTCTAAATTGCGATCTCTCTCTCTCTCTCTCTCTCACACTACACCACAATAACAACAGCAGATCGGCAGCAGTTGAAGAAACCAAACATCATCATCTTCATCCCGGTCTGTCACTTTTTAGCTCGGTGAGAAACCATCACTCCCTCTTAAATTTTTCGTGTTAGAAATGTTTAAAACATCATTTATAAGTGTTCCATCAACTAATTATGTCCAAGGAAACGGTTGAAAACGTTTTAAAACTCGAAAACCACCTCAACATTCGCATCAGTTCATCGTGCGAACTGAGTTGAACTCAGTTCGCAAAACCCAATCCGAACTCAACTCGCAACATATTATCCGAAATCTACGAACTGAACAGGCTTGCGAGCCGAACTGAGTTGCGAGTTGACTTGCGAACTGAGCTGCGAGTTGACTTGCGAACTGGGCTGCGAATTGACATTTTTCTGTGAACTGAGACTTGCGAATTTAAATTTCTGATGCATTTTTATAAAAGCAATATAAGGGTAAATAAAAATTTTCCAAGCTGACCTGGCAGCTCGACCCAAGCCAAGGGCTCTGCCCCTTGGACCCCTCCAGGGGTTGCCACCCCTTGGACCCCGTTACTAGGGGCGCTGCCCCTGGACCCCTGTATACCATTTCTAAACTTAGGAGACAAACGAATACTCGAACGACTAGTTTATACATACTGATAAATCGCTTACTTATATAACCTCGCATGTTTAGGATACCAAGAGGTTACCATTGGCACGACACGCGTATCTTAGGATCGCTAGCACCCACAGGTGAGTTCACGGTCCCACTCTTTCAAACGTTTTACTGTTTTTGGGGTGGAAATGCATACTTGACGTTTTTATAAACTATTGTTTATTAACAACTACCATTTTAACATGATGATTGCTTATCACAGATTATGCTAGGATCACAACCTGATAACACTTTGGTGAAGTACTTTACTCTAGTTTCCTGATACATGTACTCTCTCACGTGTACAAATTACATGTTGTGGTGAGATTATTAATGGTTGATTATTATAGGTTACGTAATTGTCGTGGATTCGTGATGGTTCTCAAATGTGTTATTATTTTATGTGTAGCTTAATTATATGTACCGAATATGTGTTAGATAATTTCCTTGTGGTGTTTACCATTATGTGTTGTTTTAGAAACAATGTGTTTACTTGTCTAGGACTTCAAGAAAACTAGAATATTTCAAGAACTAGGTTCAAGAATACAAGAAAACGTAGTTACAAACTAAGAATACAAGAATGCATGGGGATTTAAATACAAGAATAATACAAGATCAGATTACAAGAATACTATAAACTAGAATCAAGAAGTTACAAGATACTTAGAATACAAGACTTACACGAAATTCAAGAACCAAGAAATTAATGTCAAGAAATGTCAAGAAACCTATGTGATGGCAAGAAATTGTCAAGAACCTATTTGCAAGAATCAAGAACCTATGTGATGGCAAGAAATTGTCAAAAATATCAAGAACATATTTGCAAGAATCAAGAACTTATTTACAAGAATCAAGAACTTATCTATCAAGAATGTCAAGAACTGTCAAGAAATGTCAAGAAACTAGAAATTACAAGAACTAGAAACTAACCTAGACTCCAAGGACTTAGACATTTCAAGAACTCAGGAAACAAGACTCAAGAAAACTAGAACTAGATAACAAGAAATTAATTGAATTAGTTGTGATATAAGAATAGTTCAAGAAATATAGATTCAAGAAACTCAAGAAAATAGAAACTGGATAAAACAAGAATAGAACTTAAGACGCTAAGAGTCGTTCGAGGTTAAACTGTTATACAAGATTGTACACACCTAAACACTACTGTTTTACTAAGTATAAATTTTATACTTCTTGAAATGATTTGTAAAATCATTATTACTGTTTTCTGATAAACACCTGTGAACTCACCAGCTTTATAGCTGACTGTTTTAGTATGCATTTTCAGGTATCCTTGCTTTAGTAGGATCGGCCCGTCAGGATCGCTCGAGTCGCATGCATACATTTAGCTGGAGACTTCTTTGCATTATTTTTGTATTACTAGTCATGTATTGAAATCTATGGTGTCATTTTGCGAACTCCAGTTATGTGACACCCCCGATTTCATGATTTGCGGAAGAGACGATTTGGGTGTGACTAATCAAATATCAAAACACCAAGATTACAAGCAAATGACTCTACATGAGACGTTTATACATTACAAAAGTAGTTTCATAGTTTTAAGTTATAAATACATCAATAATGAGTTCGCATATTTAGATTCCGAAGATTTTAATACATAACCATTATACAAAAGATAATGCTAGAAAATCTTCATGTTTATATGTAGATGCATGCGACTCTTACTAGATATCATATCCTGCGGGCCACCCTACTGTAGCTGATCACCTGAGAATACAACACTAAAAGGGTCAGCTATAAAGATGGTGAATCTCACAGGTTTAACATAAAATATGATGTGATCAACATGATTATCCAACGATTTAATACCGACAATGATTCAACAACATAACCGAACAATGATAAACCAATAAAGGTTTCCAAACAATGATAAACCAATTAAGGTTACCGACTAGATTTACCGACAATGACATTGTATTGCATTAAGCCATGGTTCAAGGCCTAACCCGATTTGTGCCTCCTGAACGGTGTCAACACCCATAACAATTACTAAAATGCCCGTTTGGACGTGGTTGTAGCTAGCAACTCGGACGGTGATGTCACTCCCATGATAGATCTATCTTTTAGTAATCGTGCCTTATTAAGTTAACGAACCATGAGGACTTTCCCGAATTAAAACACTCATGCAATACCCGAACAAAGAAAATCAAGACCGACAATGATAATCAAATATGTTTAACCGAGTCAATAATTAAATTAACTAACCGAATAACTGTGATCGCGAAAACAAGTAAGTGTTGTATCTCACCCCAAGTTTTAAATCAGTTAAAACAATAAAAGTGGGCTGTGAGACTCACCTAAGTCTATCCGAGCTATGAATATCCGATAAGGAATGAACAGTCCGAAGCCTTCTAATGCCCTAAGCATATATGGTCATACTCATATAAGTGATTGGTTTGTCGTTAAACTTTATCAATAATTTTGTTTGTTTCGATAGATTGTTATTGTTTAAAATATGTACGATACGTTGGTGTTGATTTTGAAATAATAATTTTCAAAAACAATGTTATTTTTATACCCGTTTCGTTGTATACTTTGAAAAAGTACGTATATAAAATGTACAAGTGATATCGTTGATATCGCTAGTTTTGTATATGTTTATCTCTCGCGATATCATCATTTTTGAACTTATTTCTAGTTGATTTCATGAACTTTTGATACTTATTTAGCTTGAAATTGATCTCATGTGTTAAGGTTAAAGATTGAGGAAGAAAATATGAAAGATGGAGGATTTTGCTGATTTGACTATGTTGCACCATTTTGGCCATAACTTTCTCATACAAACTCGGATTGAGGTGATTCAGGCGCCCAAACGACCGTAACTCAGAGGGCTACAAATCTACAAAATATGGTTTGCTGGAAAATAGCACATAGCCGATCGGCTATGGTTTCTTAGCCAAATGGCTGGAAACTTTCAGCCGATAGGCTAAATTTAGCCGAACGGCTATTTTAGTTCAAAATGTGTTCAGCAGCTCTCCTATGCCAGAACCGAAAGGGTGCGATGGATTTTTGTTCATACCCGAACGGCTAAGCATGGGGAGCCGATCGGCTATCTCCATCTAGCCGATCGGGTGTCGAGTTCATGCTCTGTTCGTGTCCAGTTTCTAATCCAAAATCAATTGTGTTTTTGCTATGATTCGAGTTATAGTTTGCACCAAAGTTGTAGATTATAATACACCTACTTTTACCAAGAAATTTTACCCATTTATTACACTTATACACTCACTTAAAATTTTGTACAGACAAAGTTTTTGGGGTTCAAAATTTATCATCACCAATATCAATAATTTACTTAGTTGTCGTTAAATTTCATACACAATCTTTCATAATGTATAGTGTTAACATAATACAAATTATTTACATGATGTATTAAAATTTATGCAAGAAAATTGGGGTCTCACAGTGATGGTGATGATGGTCTGAGATGATGAAGATGAGTTGATGACGTTGATGATGAAGCACATGATTATATGTTGCTGCTGCCACTGATTGTTGTTGTTATTGTTGTGTTGATTTGTTGTTGTTGTTTGGTGAAGATGATGAACCGAGAGGAAGTAAGGGAGAGAGTCGAGAGATTGAGAGTGATAAAGATGTGTGTGTGTGTGTGTGTGTATTGAATTATTGGGGTCGGTTAGTTATAACCGGCTCCAATAATTAAAGCCAGTAGGTATTTTCGCTCTGTATTTATGTACCCGATCGTAAAGTAGTATAATATTTTCAAATGATAATTTTCTAAATATGAAATAGTATATATTTTTAATCGAAGTATTTCATAAAAATACTTTTAGTGAGATATAAAATTATATCTTTGTTCCACTTTGAATATACAGATAGTTTTCAATGTACAAAATTTGTTTAAATTATTAATCGAGTGAATAATTATTATTCTCATTAATAATACATTATTTAAAAATATTTTACACCAACGTCCGTATTTGAGTTTACACGTCCTTTCAGATTTGTTTGTATGTGATTATTAAATAATCATTTAATGTTATATATATATTTATATATATAATATCCGATTACTTTCGTTTTAACACGTACCGAGTACTAATAATTAAGGTTTAATTTGGCCGCTAATTTTGTCCCTCTTTGACCGGGTGTCATATTCTCCCCCTTGTTAGGAGAATTTCGTCCTGAAATTTAACCAAAGTCGAGGTCCGTGGGTTTCTAAGTTCAGCCGTGAAATGTGTCCTAATACATGACATTCCGAATTATCCGAGTTTTCTCCCCTTGTTAGGTTTAAGACTACCGATCACTAAGGAATGAGGGATAATTCTGATTTCTACCCAGCCATTGTCTACGTGACAAGGTCGGTCCGTATTACCAAGCATTACCATGAATTGGATTTATAATCTACCGAATTTTCGTAAGTCTTACGGAGTTCCTAAGAGTTTATAATAACTACCGATGCCATATTAGATCTATAAACGTTCTACATTACCTTGTATAAATTTCCGATACATAAACCTAATTATATCACCGAAGTGATAACCGAATTATATCACCGAAGTGATACCCGAATTATATCACCGAAGTGATACCCGAATTATATCACTGAAGTGATAACCGATATACCGATATATATATCAATAATGATATCCGAGTTACCGATCTCAACAGAAAGTCTAGCCATTGAATTTTAAAAAGTAATTACATATTACACTGCTGGATCGTTTAACTACAGTTTGCCAAACCAATTGCATATTTACCGTCAAGGAATAGAATAGACCTTACGCAACAAAGTACGTACCCGTGTGGCTGAGTGTCCCTAGCATTCAACACGAAGAACCTTCCTTTAGCAGTGTTGTTATTTTTCAGCTTAGGACAGTCATTTCGGTAGTGTCCTACAATGCCACACTCGTAACAAGCTTTTACTCGGCAGTCTTTAGCAAGATGACCATAACGCTTACACTTGTCACGGGGGTGCCACAAGGCCCGTCATGGTGGCGTTTGCATTTTGAGCAGAAGGGTTTAGTTCCAGTGTACTCCTTCTTGTTTTCAGATCCAGAGGCGTTGACCTTGGTGGTCGCAGGCTTTTTGTTGGTTTGACCTTGGTTGTCAGGGTTTCCATCAGCTTTCCTTTTGTTGTCCTTCCCTTCGCGGACAACCTGTGCCATGAGGCTGTGAGCCATACGAATGGCACTTTGAATGGTTCCTGGTTTGGAAGCAGTCACCATTCCTTTGATGCTTGCGGGGAGTCCCCAGATATACCTCTCCACCCTTTTGTACTCAGGATTGACCATAGTTGGACACAAGAGGGCTAGTTGGTGGAAGCGAATAGTGTACCCAGCTATGTTGTTGTCATTGATAGAGTGATTCCAGAACTCTGTTTCCAGCTGTTGTATTTCCTCCCTAGGGCAGTACTCTGTTGGAATAGTGTCCAATATCATAACTAATTGGTAAGTACATCATTAAAAGTGGAGTCCTTTTTGGGTCGCCCTCAATGAACAGTAAAGAGAAATAAATAGAGAGATAATATTAATTGGAATTAATATTATGATTAGTTTATTAATTGAATATTAATTAGAAACTAAAAGAAAAGAAGATTCTGGAAGCAAGGATCCAACCGCCGGTTGGAAGGTTCAACCGGCGGCTGGAGTCCAAGGGGTTAAACCGGTTGAACATGTGGGTCCAACCGCCGGTTGGAAGGTCCAACCGCCGGTTGGGATTCTGTCCCACATCGACCGGGTGATGAAACCCTGGGCCTCCTCCTTCCCTATAAATAGGGACCTACCCTATGCTTTCAAAGGCATCCCAGAATTGAATAGAGTTCAATTCTTTCTCTCTTTCTCATTCCTACTCCTTGTAAGAGTTTACACGACTTAGAGTCGGGACCCTAGGAGTTTGGGAATTTCTCTTAGTTCTTGGGTGTGAGCCATTAGAGGTGTTCTGGTTTGGGCACTAGCCTCCAAGTAAGGAAGCTCTGTGAGATCGTCTATGTGTGAGAAATTGGTTTTCTCGAAGGTTAGTATTTTCCTATTTATCTTGGTTATTTTATTGCTTTTATTTATTCAAGTTAAGATCCCTTAGGGTTTAGTTTCCTAATTGCCTTTGATTAATTTTTGTTATAATTCCACTGTGCATATTAATCTAGTTAGGGAATAGAAAACCCAACATACTTTTCAGTCATCATCTTTTTCAGATCCTCCCTGGGTAGTTTGTAAGCAACGTCAATACCCACAGTCTGGGCATGAGTGTTCCACCAAGTACATGCACCTTCCATCAGTGTGCATATAGAGTACTTGACCATACAGTCCTCCGGGCAGTTACATATACGGAAGACAGACTCTATCTTCTCGATCCATTGCAGTAAGCCGATGGCTCCTTCCGTGCCCTTAAAGTTCAGGGGTTGGCCGTTACGGAAATCCTTGTAGGTGCAGGGTTTGGTTGGTGGGGTGTTGTTGATTTCTTCGCTTCCCGAGTTTGGGCCTGACCCGCAGTTGGGAGGAGTTTGTCGAGTAGCTAGAGCTTCAGCTACTCGCTGAGTGATTAGCTGTTCAAGTTCAGCAGGAGTGAAAGATTGTCGTCTCGGAGGCATGTTCCTTCAATAAAGACAAGGGACATGTGAGTTTTTATGTAAGAGTATGATTATCGTAGTTGTATATGTAAAGGTAATACATCACAACACAAATGACAATCAATAGCGTAGAATAATAAAGGTTGTAATCATTAAACATATGTGTCCAGAGATTACAAGAGTAGAAGTTTATAATAGGTTTACATCCAGGCTCGGAATTTGTTAAGATGAAAGTGATGTTACCAACGGTAAGTATGGAATAAGTTTTAGTTTGTGGAGGCCTAGCAGTTCTCCCCGTCGTGCATCCTGAACGTGATTTCGAGAAATGAAAATGATAAAAAAAGAATGCGAAAGGATATCTTCATCGAGAGTACGTGACAGTGCCGCGAAACGTATTGCCATTTCCGTTCGAGTGAATTTGATAGGAATGATAGGAAAAGATTTCAGTCCTTAGAGAAATACCGATTCCGAATGTTAAACATGACGATGAGTAAATGACGAAATTTTCTAAATTTACCGAGGTAAGTCTATTTCGAAGAGATGACCCTCTAAAGCTAGGGTACATCCCGGTACTATTTATCCTGACTCGATTAACTTACGACCGATAAGTCCTATGATGTATTTGAACAGTGAGTAGGTTACCGAGTATGTCCAAGATTATCCGAGGCCTAATCATATATATACAATATATATAATAGCCTAATCATATATGTATATACCATATATACATATATATCAACCTAGTTGTGTCTAGCACAAAACAAATATGAGTCCCGGTTCTCTCGTGGTGAGAGTCAACTAGTGCATTCTTGTTCAATATAACCCCTTTCAGATCTTACATCATCTTTATTTAATTGTTCATAGTTATCTAGGCTATGTTAAATTAAACACGTATGATGTAATTCTTGAACCAGTTATACCTAATGAGGAATACCGACTAACGGTTATAGTCTAGGCCCACTAAATGCAACCTAGTTCGCTATAACCTCGGGCTCTGATACCAATCTGTCAACACCCCCTCCCCCCCGATTTCATGATTTGCGGAAGCGACGATTTAGGTGTGACTAATCAAATATCAAAACACCAAGATTACAAGCAAATGACTCTACATGAGACGTTTATACATTACAAAAGTAGTTTCATAGTTTTAAGTTATAAATACATCAATAATGAGTTCGCATATTTAGATTCCGAAGATTTTAATACATAACCATTATACAAAAGATAATGCTAGAAAATCTTCATGTTTATATGTAGATGCATGCAACTCGTACTAGATATCATATCCTGCGGGCCACCCTACTGTAGCTGATCACCTGAAAATACAACACTAAAAGGGCCAGCTATAAAGATGGTGAATCTCACAGGTTTAACATAAAATATGATGTGATCAACATGATTATCCGACTATTTAATACCGATAATGATTCAACAACATAACCGAACAATGATAAACCAATAAAGATTTCCGAACAATGATTAAACCAATTAAGGTTATCAACTAGATTTACCGACAATGACATTGTATTGCATTAAGCCAGGGTTCGAGGCCTAATCCAATTTGTGCCTCCTGAACGGTGTCAACACCCATAACAATTACTAAAATGCCCGTTTGGACGTGGTTGTAGCTAGCAACTCGGACGGTGATGTCACTCCCATGATAGATCTATCTTTTAGTAATCGTGCCTTATTAAGTTAACGAACCATGAGGACTTTCCCGAATTAAAACACTCATGCAATACCCGAACAAAGAAAATCAAGACCGACAATGATAATCAAATATGTTTAACCGAGTCAATAATTAAATTAACTAACCGAATAACTGTGATCGCGAAAACAAGTAAGTGTTGTATCTCACCCCAAGTTTTAAATCAGTTAAAGCAATAAAAGTGGGGCTGTGAGACTCACCTGAGTCTATCCGAGCTATGAATATCCGATAAGGAATGAACAGTCCGAAGCCTTCTAATGCCCTAAGCATATATGGTCATACTCATATAAGTGATTGGTTTGTCGTTAAACTTTATCAATAGTTTTGTTTGTTTCGATAGATTGTTCTTGTTTAAAATGTGTACGATTCGTTGGTGTTCATTTTGAAATAATAATTTCCAAAAACAATGTTATTTTTATACCCGTTTCTTTGTATACTTTGAAAAAGTACGTATATAAAATGTACAAGTTATATCGTTGATATCGCTAGTTTTGTATATGTTTATCTCTCACGATATCATCATTTTTGAACTTGTTTCTAGTTGATTTCATGAACTTTTGATACTTATTTAGCTTGAAATTGATCTCATGTGTTAAGGTTAAAGATTGAGGAAGAAAATATGAAAGATAGAGGATTTTGCTGATTTGACTATGTTGCACCATTTTGGCCATAACTTTCTCATACGAACTCGGATTGAGGTGATTCAGGCGCCCAAACAACCGTAACTCAGAGGGCTACAAATCTACAAAATATGGTTTGCTGGAAAATAGCACATAGCCGATCGGCTATGGTTTCTTAGCCAAACGGCTGGAAACTTTCAGCCGATAGGCTAAATTTAGCCGAACGGCTATTTTAGTTTAAAATGTGTTCAGCAGCTCTCCTATGCTAGAACTGAAAGGGTGCGATGGATTTTTGTTCATACCCAAATGGCTAAGCATGGGGAGCCGATCGGCTATCTCCATCTAGCCGATCGGGTGTCGAGTTCATGCTCTGTTCGTATCCAGTTTCTAATCCAAAATCAATTGTGTTTTTGCTATGATTCGAGTTATAGTTTGCACCAAAGTTGTAGATTATAATACACCTACTTTTACCAAGAAATTTTACCCATTTATTACACTTATACACTCACTTAAAATTTTGTACAGACAAAGTTTTTGGGGTTCAAAATTTATCATCACCAATATCAATAATTTACTTAGTTGTTGTTAAATTTCATACACAATCTTTCATAATGTATAGTGTTAACATAATACAAAGTATTTACATGATGTATTAAAATTTATGCAAGAAAATTAGGGTCTCACAGTGATGGTGATGATGGTCTGAGATGATGAAGATGAGTTGATGATGTTGATGATGAAGCAGATGATTATATGTTACTGCTGCCACTGATTGTTGTTGTTATTGTTGTGTTGATTTGTTGTTGTTGTTTGGTGAAGATGATGAACCGAGAGGAAGAGAGGGAGAGAGCCGAGAGATTGAGAGTGATAAAGATGTGTGTGTGTGTGTGTGTGTGTATTGAATTATTGGGGTCGATTAGTTATAACCGGCTCCAATAATTGAAGCCAGTAGGTATTTTCGCTTTGTATTTATGTACCCGATCGTAAAGTAGTATAATATTTTCAAATGATAATTTTCTAAATATGAAATAGTATATATTTTCAATCGAAGTATTTCATAAAAATACTTTTAGTGAGATATAAAATTATATCTTTGTTCCACTTTGAATATACAGATAGTTTTCAATGTACAAAATGTGTTTAAATTATTAATCGAGTGAATAATTATTATTCTCATTAATAATACATTATTTAAAAATATTTTGCACCAACGTCCGTATTTTAAATTACACGTCCTTTCAGATTTGTTTGTATGTGATTATTAAATAATCATTTAATATTATATATATATATATATATATTAATATATATAATATCCGATTACTTTCGTTTTAACACGTACCGAGTACGAATAATTAAGGTTTAAATTGGCCCATAATTTTGGCCCTTTTTGACCGGGTGTCATAAATTATTTTGTAAAACTTATTACTTTAATGTAATGTAATTTCAAATGTCTCATTTAGAGTCCTTCATTATGTACCTATGTGTTTGTGGTATTTGATTAGTAGCACCCCGACCCGACTGCTTCCGCAACCCGAAATTTGGGGGCGTTACATATACTTACGTAGTGATGGTGATTTGGAAAACAAAAACAGTTATATTTCCACATCAGCCTATTTGTTAAGATGAATTAGCTATATTTACTTTGGTAGTGGGTCAAAATTGACACCCTTAAATATGGATGGGTAGGACTTTAGAAAGAAGATGAAAGTTGTTATAAGTTATGTCTAATAGACTAAATAATCGTGTAAAACATTGTGTAGTGTCTAGTTGATCTAAGAGGATATTTGGGACTCGTTCAGGTTATAGAATTGGGTCAAAAGAACCCAAATCTTGGGAGGGAATGAGTTAAGCTAAAGGTCAACGTCTTTAAGTCATGTAAAACAAATATTTAGTAAATAGAAATGTTGAAAACTTTTCAAAAAATGTTTCAGGTATATATAAGAAGAGAAATTTGGAGTTTATTGGTCAGAAATATGATCGTGTTACGGCCTTATAATTGTCGAGACGCGATTGTGCATCAGCAAATTACATCAATTTTATGGAAGTCGTAGAAAACTAACGATACGTCCATTTGAGGTGAACTTTATTTCGGTGGAGACTTTAGAGAGGTTGAATTTATATGAAAAAGGTTTCAGAATTCTGTTCGAACTATAAGTTGATCAAAAAGTTGAAGTAGCGCAAGCTGTACAAAACAAGACTCGAAATGGACACGTTTATTATATTAATGGTTTGATGGTCTTGGATCGATGACTCAATTTATAAATTATATATAAGTTCGTCAAGGAAATAATAAAGTCTGATTAACATGATTCCCGTCAAATGCAGAGGTATAAGTTTGATTAGATATGGTTGATAATTTAAACCCTAACCCCTAAACCCCAAACCCTAAACCCTAAACGCTTTATAAAACTCTAAACCCTAAATCATACTAAACCCTAAACCCTAATAAACCCTAAACCCTACTAAAACATAAGATCTAAACTCTAAATCATGAACCCGGCTAAATCCTAACCCTAAACCCTAACCATGACCGTAAATAAAATGTACAATCAATCACTAACACATGTGTTACTAATTTATAAAACCCACCAAAAAATCAAAAAAAAATTTTATCGAAAGTATGCCTTGAGGGACGGCAAATCGAAGAGGATAAAACGCTGAAAAATATGGTGCAAGTTTCATGATTTTTCGATTTGTCGTTTGTGAGATAATTGATGTTTGGGGTAAATGGGTTTTGTAGTATGGAACATTCTCTTTGTACATGTGGCATGATATTATTGGTTCCCTTAGTCTCACTCAAAAATCATGGACTCATTTGAACCTTACTCTAGATAAGAAACCTGATTGTAAACTTTAGAGTAGTTTGAGAAACCAGTGTCGATTAAAATTTGAGAGTCTAAATATCTGAGTTTGCGGTAGGATTATCTATACAGATACGAATAAATATGAAAAGACGATGACATACTAAGTTATTAAGAATGTGTTGGTCCTATCAGTAAATTACCAGAATATTTCAAGATATTATGTCACAGTATGATTAATAGCGAATTGACCGAAAACAAATCTATATTATATATTAGAGTATTAACAAGAGGTGTTTCTTTTAAATAAAAGATAATTTAAAGTGACTAAACAAGTAAAACTATGCAAAAATATCGTGTCATATATGGTGCAACAGTTCAACGGTTAGTCATAATTAAAAGGTACTTTTAGTACAATGCGCTTATCCTTATCAAGTTAAGTACGATATATGATTAATATGTTGGGAAAAACGGTCTCAAAGATTCCCCAACAACACAGTCAAGAAAACAGTAAAAAAAATATGAACACAAGAATATACGTGGAAACTCCAAAACCGGAGAAAAAATACGGGCCTCCAAAGAGAAAAGATTCCACTATATGAAAAATTATTACAATCACATAGACTAACCTCTTAAGCCACCGCCCAATCAACACTCACACCCTCCAAGAATTTGACTCACACCTTAGACACTTTAAACCAAAGGGAGAAAGAAAGAATCAAATACTTAAGATGTATATTGATTTGGTACATTTTGAAACTAAGGCTTAGGCCTCCTTTTATAACCAAGGAGTCATCCCCTCATTTGTTCCATCCATCAATGTGGGATAAATACCCTATTTTTATTTTAGCCAAAATCAACAATCTCCATCATGGATAAAATAAAAATAAGTTTGTTTCAACATCAGAACCATTGTCTTGACCGACAATCATAATTCGAAGAGAATTATCATACTCCACCATAAAAGAATATCTCCACTCAGAATAACCTATTCTAAGCATTTCACCTCGGCAGATGTCGAAAAAACTTGTTGAAATTGTTTATGGTGCAACTTCCCCTATTTGGCTCACCTGGAAGTTCCTCAGCCATCGACATCAATTTCCACCACACACCTTGCATTTTAAGCCAAACCAATGCCATTGTGCAAATACCTGTGGAACCGCTAACAACCATCCATTTCCCATGGTGACGCGGACACACCATGAGGATGTCATTTCTTAATAGAACTCACTATTCTCCGTGAGAACGGAGACATTGTCAGCAGATTTGGAGCCCTTTGCCGAATCCGCTCCACCTGGACAATCCATCTTGACATGCCCAGACTTCCCATACTTACAGCATATTAGATTTTTCTTGGAGTTTTTTTTCTTCCTATCTTCACTTACCAAAACCGTACCTTCTGATGAAGTCCCGCCCTTACCTTTCAGTCTTTTCTCCTCAGATAGGAGTTTGCTAGTAACGTCTTCAAACTTCAGGGTCTATTTCCCATACATCAGAATAGGTTTCATGTGCTCATAGGAGGATGGTAAAGATAATATAAGCCTCAATGATTTATCTTCATCATCAACCTCAACTCCAATAGCCTCCAGTTCTGAAACGATACCATTTAGAATACTTAGATGATCTTAAATTTTTGTACCTATTTCCATACGTAGAGCATGAAACTGTTCCTTGAGACACAACCGGTTTGAGATGCCTTTGCCTTGGTACAACTGTTGATAAACGCTCATAAGTACTATATTTTAGTAGTATTTTACCCCTATTCATGAGTGTTTTTATTGCATTTAAGTAAGTTTAGATATTAATTTCGTTCATATTTGCAATTAGATGTGGAAATGAAGCTTTTTGAAGAAAAGAACAGAAAACAGTCAATAAATGAGTTAAATGATGCATTATGTTGGAAGAACGAGTAAAGCCGAAGGATTTAAAGAAGAAAAGTGAAAATCGGCTGGAATTTCATTCCATACGCTGTATGGAATTTCCATACGCCGTATGGAATGAGGCGGTGGAAGCCCAGGTTACGCGGATCTGGGCTGGTCTTATTTTCAATCCATACGCCGTATGGATTGATTAGGCAGAAAGTATAAAACGCGTTTTTAAACCCTAAAATAGGGAGTTCGGATGGGTTTTTGAGATTTTCGATTCCATAAGCTTTTGTACGAATATTAGGGGTATTTTGGAGGCATAAAGAGCTAAGGTTGAGGGTAATTCACTTTATTCTCTTTATGATTCGTTATTTTGGTTTGTAATTACTTTTAGTATTTCGATTTCATTGATGACTTTGGTATTGAATGATCTGAGTTTTATATTTCTGATTATGAATTGAATATTAAAAGTAGTTGTGTGATTAATTAAACTCGGATCATGATTATTGAATGATTGTAATTGCGTATTGAATAAGTTATTTAATTGAAAACGGTTATATTACTCGAGGAACCTTGTTTATTGGTAATTGGTAATTATTTTGGTAATTGGAATTATTGGGTATTGTTGATTCATACCATTAGAGTTAATTATAATAAGTTGTGAATGTTTAATGCACAAGTTAGGGTGAAGCACACAATAGACTGATAATCTTGTGACATCGGATCGATATTTCATGTGGAACCTTAAGTTGTAGGAATTAGTTAACCTGAACCGGAGACTAGTTCACATTCAATTTAGAATCTTTGATTAGAGACTAAATTGATATATGAGAAATCGCAGTTAGATAATCAATAAGTAATAAATCAGGACGTATGAATCTGAGTGAAGTTAATCATACAATTACTTCTTCCTTCCTATTATTTCCTATTTATTATTTTAATTTAAGATTTATTTTTTGTTTATTTTAATTTATTATTTTACAAACAATTGTTCGTACGGAACTAAAACGTCCCCTATTTACTGTTTCTAGTTAATTAGTATTTTCTGTTTTTATAAATAATCACCGTTCCTGAGATTGAATCGGACTTACCAAGTCTATACTAACATTCGATCAGGTATTCTTGCCTAGTTGTGTGAAAAGTATAAATAAGGTATATCTATTTATAAATTATAAAACTAGACGCTTTCACAAGCAACATCAAGTTTTTGGCGCCGCTGCGGGGAAACGGTTGCGTTGTTTAGTTAAATAGGATTTACTAATTGTAAAATTTGGTATTTCATATTTTGTTAATAGAGTTTTTGTAAAAAAGTTGTTAAATTAGTTTAATTAATCGTGATAATAAGCTTTCGTTGATTAACTGGTGAAACTAATTACTCTTAATTTGGTTGAAATTTTTGGGTTTCGTTTCAACGCCGGTTGGGGATCTATTTGTTAAAGTGTGTATATGTTATTAATATTGTTTATTTTTGTGTGTGCTAACTTGTTTTTCGTTAGTGGTGTTTGTATTTCAGATTTATTTTTATTTAGGTTGTAATCAAAATATCGAGAAGTTTTGAAAGCGATGCCAACAATTACAACATGGGTAGGGGGATGAACAATGATAGTTCTGATTCTAGTTCTGGCGACACTATTCCGTCATTTACTCATTTAGGTCGTAAGGTTGTTCCTATCACTTCAACATGTCAAGAGTTGTTGAATGCTATCGAGAAATTTAGATGGGATTGTCCATTCACTACAGAAATAATAAGGCAGTCTACAGTGTATTTCCCGGATAATCCATTAGTGTTGATCCAAGAGGTATTAGATGCTGCAGATTTAATTAAGCAATTTGGGTATGAACAACGGTTTGTTGATGAGCTGAAAAATTTCGAGGATGAGTTGGATTTGAGGATTGATACTGATAAGACATTCTTTGATCAACAGAAAAAGCGACATGTCAAGATTTACAAAATTCTGAGGCAGTCATCATTTCCGTATTCAGCCAGTCAGACAGCATGTTTTAACCGCATGATTGTAGCATTGTATCAACTTACTGGAGATCCAAGCTCAGAAGCTGATAAGGTGTTTGAAGTTAGTTTGAGAGATTTGGTTAGATTGTTACAATTAGATGACCATCTGAGAGACCCAGCACCCCACCGAGTAGTAGTGTCCAATATGATACATTTTTATCTTCAAGGAATGGTATCTAAGTTGGAGCTTTTAGCTGCTGAAGAAAGAGGAAGGCCACACCCAGATTTTATTCATCCAGATAGTAAGGTTGATTTAGCTATCTATTTGGTGGAGGATTTGGGAGCACTAGTGGATGTAACTAAGATTTTAACCCCAAGGGAGCACTTCCACTATGGAATGGTGGAAATCTACACGAGGTTTGTCGAGATATTCAGGAAATCGGGTTTGGATGTTAGTAACATTCAAGAGGTGGTTCTTCAAAAGATAGAAGGGCGGGTGAGGGACTTGAGGAAAAGTCCACTAATGGGAAAACACAATGGAATAATAGAGGCATGTTTGGAATTTATGAGCGAGTTAGAGGAGGATAACCCCGACCGTGAATATAAGTTGGAAGGCGATAAATTGGTTTTGGCACCTGAGGGAGAAAATAATAAAGCGATAAAGGAAATCAGTTGGGACTTGATCTATCTTCAGCCTATTGTCACTGAACACTTGGCTAATTTTTCGAGTTTTGGTAATGGAGTTGAGAATGTGGTTGCCCGACTAATGGAGCGTTTCCTAGATCTTTACCCCATGAATTGATTTTCGTGATTCATACTTTTCCATTTTATTGGACCTACTAATAACTTTTGTTTTTGTTTATATTTATTTATTTGTGTGCTTGAATGTTGAACAATTTTTATTTTAAGTGTGATTGATTGAGTGGTTAATTTTTACGTAATCTTGTTAGTTAATTCTTTTTGAAATTTTTAATGTTATTTTGTTAGTGTGGAATTAAGAGCTATGAAGTCATTGTACCCCTCCAGGTATGTCTTAACTGTTTAAAATTTGTGTTGAGCTAGTAGCTAAGTGGTGGAACTCGATTTTATAAGTATTGTTTTTCACATCCATACACCGTATGGAAGTCCATACGCCGTATGGATTGATTTGGGCCATTAGGCCGGTGTTGACTGGGTTTAAGTGGTTTGACCTGGGCTTGTTTAATCCATACGCCGTATGGATCAGAAATGCATAACCCGGTTGCAGCCTCTCTTTTTCTTCATTTTTGAAACCAAAACCCACCACCACCACCACTGTTGTGGCTACCACTATCTAACCACCACCTTCCGGCCACGCATTCTACCCCATTTTCTTATTTTCTTGTACTACGAATTCTCCTCTACAAGGTATAACTTCCGATTTTAATTTTCGTTGGTTAAATCATTTGTTTGAAGGTTAGGGTTTGTGATTGCGATTTGGGTATTTTGAATTTGCGTATGTTTTAGGCATGTATTTGTTGAATTATGCATAGTTTGAATAATGTGATGTCATGCCATGCTCATTTTTACAATGAATTATATATTTTGAGTTATTCTCATTATTCATTCGTATGCGTATAATGTGGTTATCATGTTTACTGAATTGCTATGATTTTAGGTTTAAGCTTGTTGATTTCATGGTCACATGATGATTAATGCAAATGTTTATTTGGTACATAAATGTTTGTGATTACGGTTATGTGATAAATTGTCATTTCTAGTTCAAATGTTTTTAATGATTCATTGTGAGATAATATGGATAATTGTTAGTTGCTAATGTTCAAGTTTGGCAATTATAAGAAGTTGATTATTCATATGTTCATAGTGGTACCAAATTGTTATAATTGTATTTGACTCGACAGTTGTCATGAATATTAAACAAGTGTATATAGATTTTTAGCAAGTTGAGTAATATTAGTTATGTTGCCATTTAAGGTATATAAATTGTTGATTGTGGTGGTAGTTTAGGCTTAACCTTAACTGGGGGATTTATCCATATTTAGCCGGAATGCTGCCGAATTTTCTATAGGTACCTTATTTGCATATCCTGTGTTACTAATGTTTATTGTTTTTAGCAGTGCAATGGCTAGAAGGAGGACTACCGGAGGCCAAGCATTGGGCAATCCACTGATCAGAACCCACAGATATCTTACTTTTCATAATTCTTATTCGGAGACTACAAGATATCAGTTTAGTGAGCGTTTGGCTCAGAATATTGATCAGCCAATTGAGGTTTTTCATGCTGTGAATGGGAATGCATTGGAGCATGTGGTGGAGAGAAACGGATTTGCCACTGGGCACGAGACAATTAGGAACTTACTTTCTGTTCCGTATAGGCTGCAGGATGGTAACATTGGGTTTGTTTCTTATGCATGGTACAGGATGTTTAGCATTCGGGAGCATATCTATAGGGAGCTAGTTGTGGAGTTTTATAGAACATTTTGATTTGATCGTCGACTGACTGGACTACTCGCACTATTTCTTTTCAGTTAGGTGGTCAGTTGAGACGGATGTCTCTTGTTGAGTTTGCTATTGGAGTTGGACTGTATGAGCCCAATGAGATCCACAACCCACATTTTCTGGATCATATTTCAGCCGGTGCAGTAGCGAAGCTTACTGATTTGGAGATTGAGGAGGAATGGCAGTTTATTGCTCACGGTAATTATGGGGATACAACTCCTTCCTATCGAGCTATTCGAGATCCCCGTTACCGTCTTGTTCACCGGTTGTTGACATTTACCATCGTTGGCCATCGAGAGGGACCGGAAAAGGTTTCTAAGCATGATCTTTTCTATTTGAGTTCGATTGTGAGGAAGAGGCTAGTGAATGTGCCCTGGAGATTGGCTAGGTGGATGTCTAAGAGAGCCACTGGTACTAGGAGTTCGAGTAGTTTATGTGGTGGTCATTTTGTTACGAGATTGGCTAGACATTTTGGGTTGGAGACTCCGGATGAGATGGGTACGTGTACTGTTGTGCAGCCTGGTATGGAGTGGTTGACTACACGGAGATTAGAGGCTTTGGATCTTATTGAGCCGTGTAGTATATATGGTGGTGATGCTGAACTATATTATTGGGTTCCCACCACTCCGATGGGGCAAGCTTTACAGCCTAGACAGGCTAGGGTTGCTGCGGCTAGAGGTGATGCAGGTAGAGGTCGAGGAGAGGTTCGTGGCCGCAACAGAGGTTATGCTGCTGAGTTTGATCAGCTGCAGCAGCAGCTTACACAGATGGACCTCGGCCATGCTTGCTGTTTTGACCCGATTGAGCTTATGCAGAGGCAGCATTTCCATCAGACTAGTGCCTATTTGGATTATCAGAATGGTCTGTTTCAGCAGCTATTTGGTCCAGCAAACTTGCCGTACGCACCTGTTCACTATCATATGCCTCAAGAGTTTATGACACCACCACCACAGCCAGATCGGGGAGGACCTTCTAATCAGTATAGGAGCATGGATGAGGAGGAGGACAGTGATTAGGATGATATGCATCCTATTTGGTTATTGATTCCAGACATTATTATTATTATTATTATTATTATTATTATTATTATTATTATTATTATTATTATTATTATTATTATTATTATTATTATTATTATTATTATTATTATTATTATTATTATTATTATTATTATTATTATTATTATTATCTTTTAGTAGTTTATTTATGTTTGGATATTTATTATTATGCATGTAGGATTGGTTATGTTTTGTTTTTAATTAGGATGTTTTAAATTGGTATTGTTTAATCTTGTTTGTTGGTGATCCCTCAGAATTTGTTGTGTGCACGTGCGATGCTGGCAGTAAGTTTAGCGAAATGAATCAAGGAATTGTGATGAATATCCTTTCGGATTTGTTTTATCAATAACTCACACACTATTCCAGGGGAGTTTTTCTGTCTAACTTCTTTTCTCTTTTTCCTATTTTAGTTTTTCATTATTTATACAATGAGGGCATTGTACATCTTTAAGTGGGGGATGAGAGAGAAAAGAGTTGAGTTTTCACATAATTGTCCTGTTAAGAAAGTAGAGAATGTTGTAATTTGGTTATCAGTTATCTCATTAAAATACGTAACTAGGAGGTTATGAGTTGGTCATTTTTCAAACAAATTTTTAAATTAAAATTTTTGTTTTCTAGAGATAATTATTTTGTAACAATGAAGGTTAATTTTAAATTTTCTACACTTTTGGTTAATTTTAAATTATAAAAGAAAATGTTATTTAGCTTTATTCTATGTTGTACTGATAAGCAATTTATATAAGAATTTTTGAGCTTGTAAGAAATGAAAATTAAGGAGTGGATGTTACTTCTTAATAAACTTTAGTTGTGTATGACGGTTGTCTTAATTTTCATATTAATAGCGTGCATTATATCATATTTTTGGATTCTAATAAATATCATTTGGGGGATATACTGGGTGTTGTTTCCTCTGTTGTACGTAAGTACAGACCTGGTCTCCGTCAGTATATCTAATGAAAAAGAGCAAAAGAGTTTAACAACTCATAATTTTAAACTATAGTCAAATTAAGTCGCTTTCTTGTACTAAGGTACAGACCTGTCACCAATGGTTTGACTAAAAATTTATATTGTTAAACCAAAATCAAGTTATGTCGCTTTGTTGTGTTGAGGCACAGACCTGTCACCTATGTCTTGATTTGAAAAATGATTATTTTAATTAGAAATCAATAATAGGTAACATTGGCACGTTATGAGTATGAAAGTATATAACTATTGGGAATTTGAGGGGACATTTACGTGAATAATAATGAGTTAAGCTCAACTATTTGAATATAGATTGTTTAAGTGGACAACAATATCAGTAACTATTGTGAGCTATTTAATGTTTTAAGAATAATAATTTCATGTGTAGAATATTTTTGCAACCTCATAGTTTCTTAATAATTACATTTATAATTAACAGGATTTTAAATTTAAATGTTTGAGTTGAAGATGGGTAATGTTGTGTAATTCCTTTGTTAGTTATTTAGGTTAATGGAGATGACTGTTTTCTGAAAGATTTTGATTTTTGAATCGGTAGTCTACTTGAGGACAAGTAGGATTCAAGTAGGGGATGTTTGATAAACGCTCATAAGTACTATATTTTAGTAGTATTTTACCCCTATTCTTGAGTGTTTTTATTGCATTTAAGTAAGTTTAGATATTAATTTCGTTCATATTTGCAATTAGATGTGGAAATGAAGCTTTTTGAAGAAAAGAACGGAAAACAATCAATAAATGAGTTAAATGATGCATTATGTTGGAAGAACGAGTAAAACCGAAGGATTTAAAGAAGAAAAGTGAAAATCGGTTGGAAATTCATTCCATACGCTGTATGGAATTTCCATACGCCGTATGGAATGAGGCGGTGGAAGCCCAGGTTACGCGGATCTGGGCTGGGCTTATTTTCAATCCATACGCCGTATGGAAATCCATACGCCGTATGGATTGATTAGGCAGAAAGTATAAAATGCGTTTTTAAACCCTAAAACAGGGAGTTCGGCTGGGTTTTTGAGATTTTCGATTCCAGAAGCTTTTGTACGAATATTAGGGGTATTTTGGAGGCATAAAGAGCTAAGGTTGAAGGTAATTCACTTTATTCTCTTTATGATTCGTTATTTCGGTTTGTAGTTACTTTGAGTATTTCGATTTCATTGATGACTTTGGTATTGAATGATCTGAGTTTTATATTTCTGATTATGAATTGAATATTAAAAGTAGTTGTGTGATTAATTACACTCGGATCATGATTATTGAATGATTGTAATTGCGTATTGAATAATTTATTAATTGAAAACAGTTATATTACTCGGGGAATCTTGTTTATTGGTAATTGGTAATTATTATTGCTCAACGTGGTTAATAACGTTGACGAGATTGATTTTCTATAACGTTATTAATTATTGATGGTTAATGCTTTTAGGGTTTTAGCCATTGCTAGATATATTGAGTTTAATAGGTTTGGAAAGTAATAATTATATAATTTAAAGTGAACAAGACAATATGAAATTATTGGGTATTATTGATTTATACCATTAGAGTTAATTATAATAAGTTGTGAATGTTTAATGCACAAGTTAGGGTGAAGCACACAATAGACTGATAATCTTGTGACATCGGATCGATGTTTCATGTGGAACCTTAAGTTGTAGGAATTAGTTAACCTGAACCGGAGACTAGTTCACATTCAATTTAGAATCTTTGATTAGAGACTAAATTAATATAAAAGAAATCGCAGTTAGATAATCAATACGTAATGAATCAGGACGTATGAATCTGAGTGAAGTTAATCATACAATTACTTCTTCCTTCCTATTATTTCCTATTTTTTATTTTAATTTAAGATTTATTTAGTTTGTTTATTTTTAATTTATTATTTTACAAATAATTGTTCGTACGGAACTAAAACGTCCCCTATTTACTGTTTTCTAGTTAATTAGTATTTTCTATGTTTATAAATAATCACTGTTCCTGAGATCGAATCGGACTTACCAAGTCTATACTAACATTCGATCAGGTATTCTTGCCTAGTTCTGTGAAAAGTATAAATAAGGTATTTCTACTTAGGATTAATACACAAATAGGTTACTATACTTTGCGGAAATATTCATCAAGGCTACTAAACTTTAAAAGTGTACAATTGGGGTATTGTACTTGTAAACTGTTCAATTAGGTTACCAATTTCAAAAATGTGCAATTAGGTTACTGTACTTGCAAAAATATACGTAACAATATGCAATTGAGTCACTAAACTTGTAGTCAAATTTAAGCAAAATAGGCGGGATGACACTTTTTAACAAGTACAGTAACCCAATTGAACATTTTTTACAAGTACAGTAACCCAAATGCATATTTTAAAAGTTTAGTAACCTACATGAATTTTTTCGCAAAGTACAGTAACGAATTTGTACATTAATCCTTCTATTTATAAATTATAAAACTAGACGCTTTCACAAGCAACATCAACTGTTCAAGCTTCTCCCAAAGCTCCTTTGCCGTCGATAACCCATGCACATTTGCAAGAAAATTCTTTGAAAGACGCAAACGAATAGCACTTGCCGCTCTCAAATCCATATCATCCCATTCTTCATCATCGATCTTACTGACCTTGCTAGAATCACCGCTAGAAACAGGGGTTGATTTCTCCCTCAATGCCTTGTGTAACCCGGACTGAATCAACACATCCTTGACCTGAACTTGCCACAAGCCAAAATTGATCCTTCCATCAAATTTCTGTACATCGAACCTCATTGGATTGAACTTTGACATCGTACGTGTATCTTAAAATTTTTTTACTAGTATTGTATACTAGAGAAATTCAACCAATTAGTAATACACCCAGGAGAAAAAGGATCCCAGGAAAGAGAGGTGGGTCACAATGGACACACTTAAATACCAAGTCTTTCCTTAGCCAGAACCTTTTCTACACGTATAAATACTCCACCAGGCTCACATATAATTCTATCATATACAAGACAATCAATAGAACCAAGATAGCCCAATATGATAAATAGAATTCGTTTCTGATGTGGAAGTTCAGACAAAACTGCAACCATAGAGCATGCTATGAAATTCTAAAACCGAGACCTCCACCAAAACCTTGGCTCTGATACCACTTGTTGGGGAAAACGGTCTCAAAGATTCCCCAACAACACAGCCAATGAAAACAGTAAAGAAATATGAACACAAGAATATACGTGGAAACTCCAAAACCGGAGAAAAATCACGGGCCTCCAAAGAGAAAAGATTCCACTATATGAAAAATTACTACAATCACATAGACTAACCTATTAAGCCACCGCCCAACCAACACTCACACCCTCCAAGAATTTGACTCACACCTTAGACACTTTAAACCAAAGGGAAAAAGAAAGAACTAAATACTTAAAATGTATATAGATTTGGTACATTTTGAAACTAAGACTTAGGCCTCCTTTTATAACCAAGGAGTCACCCCCTCATTTGTTTCATCCACCAATGTGAGACAAATACCCTATTTTTATTTTAGCCAAAACCAACAATAGTCAAGTAAGCAGACACTATATAAGTGGCCATTATTCTCCTAAAGTTACGTGTGTACCATTAGAGGAAACCGGTGTGAATTTACGCTAATATATGTATGTTTGATAGGTGTTCAAGGAAGGAGCTAGCGTGTGTTTACGCTAATATTAATCAAAGACATAAGGTGAGTAACGGGCTGGGCAAGAATGGGATAAACCAGGGGCGGAGGTGTTCAGGAGGTTGTGGGGGCCCAAGCCCCCAATGGCCCAATAAATTTTAGCCTATATTTGGATATTTTTTGGACCAAGCCCTCACTCCAATTTTATAAATGCCCTCAGCCCACTTATAAAAAATCCCTAAGCCCATTTAAAAAAATCCAGCCTAGACAAAAGGAAAAAAAGGCACACATGTACGATCGGCTTTGTGCGACTGTTCGAGGATAGCTTATACTTTCTTTTTTGGCCTTTTCACTTGTTGTCTACTTGTCTGCAACCTTGAAACATTATTTCTCAATTGATTCTTTTTAGTAGTTATTGTTTTGATTTGCTTTCTAAAGAAGATTCCAAAAGTCTAAAGTATCAATATATGCTTCATTGATCATCCCAAAATCAGGTAATTTAATCTCTCAAATGGTTTAGGGTTTGCAAATTTTATGTTAAATTTGATATATAATGTTATATTAATGTAGTTATACTTGGTATTTACCTATTGTGTTATGAATTTGACCCAATATTATAATATAATTGAATTATCTAACTTGACTATATAACAAAATAAACAGCTATTGATAGCTATTATTAATTCTTGATTATTTTTTTATTGATAAATTTATTGATATTCATGTTATATAGCTATAGCCTAAGTAGTTTACTTATCATATAATTGTTATAAATTTGTCTAGAACAATGAGAAGATTTCTTATAATCAAGGAACCATCTTCATCTACACTGAATGATAGTAATAAAGACTCTCCAAGGGAAAATGCCGCAAGTACTCCAAAACCTAAGTTTACTTTTTCAACGCCAATTAATGTAGTGGAAATGGAAAATCTTCCTTGGGATCCATATGATAGGCCAAGAATTTTTCAATATAACCCTAATCAACGAGATGCGATAAGGAGATAATATTGGCTTAGAGGACCTTCTCAACCACGTGGTCATATTTTTCCCAAAAAAGATGGAGATAACGGAAGAAGTTTTGTCAAAGCTTGGTATGGTAAATATGGTAATTGGTTAGAGTATAGTGTTAAGGCGGACAAAGCCTTTTGCTTATGTTGCTACTTATTTAGAGATAACGTTGGTAAGCAAGGTGGGAATGATGCATTTGTGACGGAATATTTTAATGGTTGGAACAAAACGGAGAGGCTTAAAAGTCATGTGGGTGGGGTTAATAGTTATCACAATAGAGCACTACAAAAATGTGAAAATTTAATGAGACAAAATCAATCTATTGTTGCAGCCCTTCATAAAAAAGATGACATTGTGAAGAAAGAGAATCGGCTTCGATTATGTGCTACTATAAATGCTTGTTGGTTTTGTTTGAAATGTGCGTTACCATTTCGTGGTCATGATGTGAGGGAAACATCTCTTTTTAAAGGTAATTTCTTGGAGTTAATGGACTTAATAATGAGTCAAAATGAGGAACTCCGAAAACTACCGAAAGTGGGGAATAATAAGTTAGTGTCTCCATGTATTCAAAAAGATGTAGTTAAATGCTTCAAACAAGAAGTACTCGAATCCATTTTTAAAGAAATTGGTGATGATGTGTTTGCTTTGTTAGTTGATGAGTCTAGTGATGTATCTAAAAAGGAACAAATGGCAATTGTTTTATGATATGTTGATACTCATGGGCTAGTTAAGGAGAGATTTGTGAGTCTTGTTCATGTGAAGGAGACATCCTCTTCATCTCTTAAGGAAGCACTTGCTAACGTTAAGGATGAAGATGTATTACAACGCTTCCATAAGATGCATGACCGCGCTGGAAAAGTTTAGGATGTGCTTTGTCTAATGACGTAAACAGGATCAGCTTTTTGCTGTCTTTTGGTGTTTTTGTTCTGTTTATATGTAGTTTTCTAAGATATTTAAATGGTTGTAATTATGCAGTCTTTTGGACTACGTTTGCTGCAAAATTAATGATGATTATGTACGGTTTTAAAGCTATATGATGGTTGTAATTTTGTGTTTCTTGTTTGCTATTTTGCTGTTGACAGTTTGCTGATTGCAGATTGTTGTTTTGCTGTTTGCTGTTATGCAGTTTTGCACTTTCTGTTTGCTGGTCGCTTGTCCCTGTTTGCTGTTTAAAGGTTAGTAAAAGTGATCTTTTATTGTTGTATTTGATGCTGTTTGGTTTTATGTTATTTATGCAATGTCATAGTTAGTTTTAAAGGTTAATAAGGTGTTGTTTTCTTTTACACAAATGTGTTTTGTGAAAAAAAAATTAGCCCCCAACAAGACAAATTCTCAAATCCGCCACTGGGTTAAAATTAACCCTAGTTATGTTAAAGATAAATGGGGCATTAGTACTCAAATGTAGTAGATGTATGTCGGTTTACGGGTTAAATCAATGATTCAGGATTAGAGGGGAACAATGGTTAAAGAGGCTAAGGAAGACAAGGACATCTGGACCATCCATTTCCTTCATCAATGGTCCACATCAAGCCAAGTCACGCAGGGGCTTTTTTGTAAATATTTTTTAGGCGGAGGGGCTAGTTTGCAAAGATTTTGGGCGGAGGGACTATATTGCAATTTTTGTGTAAAATAGATGGAAGGGTCAGATTTTTGGGCAACATCATTTTTTCCACTTTTCACAAAAAACACATACAAAAACTCTCTTTTTTCTCTCTACAAAACACACACTATACAAACCACAACCACCACTTTCCACCACCACCTTAATCGTTTACCACCGCCACTCCACCGTAACCACCGTCACTACCGTCGATGCACCACCGCCACTGTCGCTCCACCGCCACCACTGTCGCTCCACTGCCACCACTGTCGCTCCACCGCCACCACCACTGACTTCGTGATCGGAGAAAATATGCGGGAGAAACGATGGCGTATTTTATGGCGGAGAGTTTGATGCGAACCACCACCGTTGGTGAACTGGTATCCAGCGGACGTAACCAACCATGATGTTTCTCCACTTCCTCCGCCGCTCCACGCCACCACCGCCTGTCCACCGCCACCGCCGCTTTCATCATCATCTTGACAACACCACTACTTTGTAAAACTTTTCGATCTAAGATAAAATAGACCTTTGAAATTCGTAGATCTAAGTTGTAAAAAGTAGATCTGAAAAGTAGATCTACTTTTTAGATCTAGATCTACTTTTTAGATTTGAAAAAAAAAACGACTGCATTCTGCATTTTTCTGCTGCATCTTGCAAAACTGCATCTTCCGTTCAATTTATGTATATTTGTAGTAATACTTATTTAGATCCAGATCTACTTTTTAGATCTGAAAAAAAATCGACTTCATCCTTCATTTTTTCTATTGCATCTTACGTTCATTTAATGTATATTTTGTTTCTTACGTTTAATTAGTGTATATTTGTAGTAGTACTTATTTAGATCTAGATCTACTTTTTAGATCTGAAAAAAAATTGACTTCATCCTTCATTTTTTCTGCTGCATCTTACGTTCATTTAATGTATATTTTGTAGTAGTACTTATTTACTGCATCTTGTGAAATTGTTAATATATTTTATATTTTGACTTCATTTTATGTTGAATTTAGATCTGAAACAATCAACTGCATCTTGCATTTTCTACTGCATCTTGCGTTACTGCATCTTACGTTTAATTAGTGTATATTTGTAGTAGTACTTATTTAATATATATATATATATATATATATATATATATATATATATATATATATTTATATATATATATAAGTAGTTTTTTACTGCATCTTGTATATTGTTACTGCATCTTATGTTGTTTTTTAGCTTTTTATGTGTTGAAATAAAAAAAACTACTTATACTTATTTACTGCATCTTATGTAAATCTTGATTTTATTCTTGAATCTAAAAAATTAATATTATATGTTTTACTGCATCTTGTATACTTTGTTACTACATCGTTTTTTAACTTTTTATGTGTTGAAATAAAGAAACTAGTTATATTTATTTTTACTGCATCTTGTATATTTTTACCGCATCTTATATTTTATGCATTTTTTACAGAATCTTTAATATTAGAAGTTTTTTTATTGAATTTTTTTTGTGACAATTTTTGAATAATTTTTCGGGCAGTTTTTTTAATCAGATCCAAAACTTTGTTATAATTGCAAAATAGTTCATGCCCTCCCTCCCCCTCCCCCTTTTGTTCTCCTAACCGTTCCCTAAATCAATTATAAATTTTATCTGAGTTGAAATGGTAAAGTAAACGAGTCTAAGATGTTAAAGTAAGTTGTTTTGATGTCAAAACTGAAAGTGTCCAGAAATTAGATGGAATCAAGGAGCGATTTATTATAATCGTGGCACGATTGTGTGTGATGTCGAGTCAAGAACATTTTCTAGTTTTTATCGGCTTCTGTTATGTGTCTATGTTACATATTAAGTTTTAAAATAAGCTTCATTTGAATTACAACCTTCAAAAAAAAAAATTATGGGTGTTTCAGTTAAGCAACTCTTTATTTAATTGTATTTTAATTTAATATTTTATAAAAATATATATATAAACACTTGACTGGCTGTCGTTAAGAGGCAAAACCCTCATTTTTACTTGCTTTATATCTTGATTAACTATTGATTAGTAACAAACTCATAATACATATAAGCTATTCATGTGGACGATCATCTGGAAACTTATCTTTGCTATATTACTATCTAATTACGTACACTTTCCTAGTTGTGTAATAACCTATATTTAGATACTTTTCTTATTAAATTTTATAACTCGGTATTTGCACATCAAAAACAATTCAAACATGTCATATTGCTGGCTGATAACCCGCGCAATGCAGCGGGAACAAATTTGAAATCGGTAAAAAGGTGATAAAATGTGGAGATATTAACCTGAATGATACGCTGTAGATCAAATAAATAATAATAATAATAATAATAATAATATAATAACAATAATAATAATAATAATAATAATAATAATAATAATAATACCAAGATTATTTATATACGATGTAATGCTATAAGGAGTTGACGTTTTATTGTAGTTAAAAATAATATAATTTAGTTTCTTTGAATATAATATTGTGTATTAAATATAGTGGATTGACATTGCATAAATTGTAACTGAAAAAACCAAAAGTACACGTTAGTGTTTTAAGTAGTAAATTGTGGACTTTTTGTATTGTGAATGAATGAGTTTTGAGAAATACTACACTTACTCAACTTTTACAAACATATTTTCACAAAATGACATGGCAAGGATAATTCACCAATCACATCCATTTAGTTTTTCTCTCTTAATGCTATTGGTACAATTTATTTTATGGATAAAAATTTGTAAAAAAAATTGTGAGTTTAATCATTTTCCATGAGTTTTTACTTGTACATTGTACAAATTTAGTGTTTTAGATATTTATAGAGAGAGACATTATCACAGTAAGGAGTTGAGATTTGGATGTTTTCAAAAGGAGACGTTTGGTGTGTAACAAAAGTTGAAGATTTAGATATATTTTTTGATTTATTTTGACAGTAAATTACTTGTTTGCTCTTAACAATCCGCACGTTGTGCTCATAAAATAAAATTAGTTAGTTAAAAAAAGTGGGAAAAGTGAATATGTAACTTACATTCATTTAGGGGTCTTTTGTTTAGGCTTATTATGTCTTAAAAAGTGGTATTTGTATTATTCATTAAGCTAAAGACCATTAAGATGTTTTGATAATTTTTCCTAATTAAGTATTAACTTAGCTGAAAATCCCCTTATTCAATAAACTATATACAATTGCTTAAAACTTCTAGTTGAGAAAAACAAATTCCCTAACTATCTATATATTAGTGTCTCGCATAAATGAATATCATCGTATGTTTAGTTTATGTGTTAAATATTTTTTTTTCCTTTTTAGTTTATGTATTTTAGTCTTCTTTTTATTCGTGACAATATATTCATTGAAGTTATTATTGGTTTCTAAAACGTTGTCTCGAAAACCTCTTGTAATTTTCCTTCTTCTTAAGTGGAGTCGTTTGTAACTCAATGTCGTATTCATCTAATTTGTGTCACGCCAAAAAATGGTTAAACATATGTATTCAGATGTTTGCACTTCTTATTTATCAAACGATCTTAATATTATGTATTCAGATTTAAGCTGCTAACTCTTATTATTCAGAACCGGTTTCAGATTCAGCTTTTAGTATTCAGAAAAACAAAAGACCCCTTAAACTTAGGGATAGAACCATATAAAAATTACGTTTTATTCCATAATAAAAATCATGAAAATTGTCATAATCTGTTTGTCATTTCCTATCAACGTTAATAGTTTTTATAAATAAAAAAAATTGAGACGATTTCCTTCAAAATTTTACAACTTAAAAGAAAAGATATCTCAAAATCATTGACATTGTAAAAAATGTAAATACGGAAGCTACTGACAAGAAACATAGTGTTTAAATATAAATTAAAAAATAAGTTTTATAAACAATGTAAAAGTATATAAGGATATTTGGGGTGTTGAAAAGCCATTTTGGGTTAAAAGAAGTGAAATTATGCAATATTTGAGTTGGGAACATCTCGCGGGTCGTGGGTACGGATATATCAAACCCATTACCCGTTCACGACGGGTTTTTTTACCTGCAAACCCGCAAATACCCACTAGCGGGTTTATTTTTATACTCATACCCACGACCCGCGGATACCCGTGGGTTGCGAGTAACCCGCGAGTTTTAAATAATATAAATATTTTATCTAAATATCAAGAGATTTTATATAATTATAATGTATAAAAATATTTTGAAACATGTTCAAATCAGTGTATCGTAATTTTAAATAAATAAATTATTAAATTGGAAGACATGCGGATTAATAGTTTCATAACTATCAATTTATTTGATAATTTTTTCTTGATCATTTGATAAGTTTGCTATTCGAAATATGAAACCTATACTTTTTAGTCTATATGAATGATTTTATTATATATTGTTCAAAATTAACCATTATATATACATATATGGGCAATAAA
This sequence comes from Pseudognaphalium luteoalbum, assembly GCA_963422505.1. Lineage (NCBI taxonomy): Eukaryota > Viridiplantae > Streptophyta > Magnoliopsida > Asterales > Asteraceae > Pseudognaphalium > Pseudognaphalium luteoalbum. Next base: position 115,993,104 of record OY730195.1, on the reverse strand, counting down.
TTATACAAATTCACTTGTAGGTATCTATAATGTGTTTTGTAGGTTCGCGGGTCGGGTTTACCCGCGGGTATAAGTCCATATCCATCACCCGCCCGTAACTCGTCAACGAGTAGAAGTTTATACATGTAACCCACCCATGAGTAAAAATTCCACGAGTTTACCTACCCACGATGAACGGGTACCCACAGATCACGAGTTTTTTCTCATCCACTACCATCCCTAAAATAATCATGAAATGAAGCACCACTAACAAGAAACTCATATTTTTTACTCATTTTTCTTTGGCATTACATTTGGTGTTATATGTGTGGGGTGGGTCCAAAAAGCATAATTTCATTGATGGCTTCCCAACTCCCAATTTTTTCCCTCATTTTTAATCCACCTATATTAATATATTTATATTGTCGTAATTGAACGGTAAAAGTGATGACTGTGGATAGAGATGCGAGTGAATGTTTTAAAATAAAAATATGTTGGACTCCGTCCGTCCCATTTAAAATGTCCGAATTACTATTTTAGGATGTCCCATTATAAGTGTCCACATTGATATTTAACCAATCAGAAAAAACTTTAGTGGGTAGATGTGAGTCCCTAATCACTATTATGTTAGTGATTATGAATCGTTAACAGTGAGTTAATTGTAGAAGGGGGGGGGGGGTTGAATACAATTAAAAACTTTTCTGTTTTAATGTGTTAACTTGTTTAGCAAGTTTTTAACCGTATTAAAGTGACAGCAATATGAACACAAATATAAGTAAGATAAGCAGTTCAGTTGCTGATGCAATACTAGCTGAAAGATAAATTCTTTTATTGATAAAATTTATCTATTGTTGATTGCGGAATAGTTAGCCAAAGCTAATCTAAATCAAACAATACAGCTCTTACAAAAGGAGATGAGCAGTAGTGGACAAACACGCTAACTTGCTCACTCGCTGAGATGGACTAATAGTGGACAAACACGCTACTAGTTCACTCGCTGGTGTTGTTTGTATTTTAGACAAACTAGTTACTGACAAACAAGTAACAATACAAACAATTGACACCAATGGAGTACAACATTCTACGCTATTTATAGACGCTGAAATTCTTAATTTTTGGATCTGGAAGGACACGTGTCGCTGCTTGATTGGTGAGGTAGTTGAGATGTGATATAACATGGTTCGACATTTTGTCTTGGGAAATATCACCTTGTACCATAAACCAATCAGATGCTTCCACGTCACTCTTTTCAAGTTACGAGGAACACGTGTTGCGCCGTAATAACGCCGAATGTCAACTCCTTATTTAATGCGGCATTTAATGCTGCAGTCACTGATAGAAACATAAATTCTCCTCATTCTCGATACGAGCTAACATGCTCTAAAGAATGACTTGAACAGCTAATCTTCAGTGACTTCTTTTATTCAGCAGAAGAGAGAACTCAAGAAGACTTGTAGACTCTCGCTGATAGATGAGTATCAGCGACACACATAGTTGAGTCTTTGATCTTTATAAATTCTTCTTCTACTGGTTGAAGAGATAGAATCAGCGACCATAAACTTCGATGACAGGAGCTTGACTTGAATCATTTTCTTCATGGAGAGATCTTTATTGAGTAGGACAGAGACTGTGAATATAAGACATCATCAGTGACTTCACATTATCAGCGATTAATGACTTCAACAATCTCTCATAATTTATCCTTATGATCTCCCCCTTAATCCTTGTAATCAGTGACCACTTGAGTTCAGTGATCAGTGACTCAACAATCTCCCCCTAAATGGTTTAAGTCAAAGCTCCCTTAGACAAACTTGTTGCAGGAAAGTTTTAGTCTCTGATGATAAGTTGGTTGCTCAGGGACTTGTACTTGTAAATTTTTGTTGCTGAAAGGTTTTTAGTCTCTGATGGTAGGTTGGTCGCCCAGAGACTTGTACTTGTAGATTTTTGTTGCTGAAAGGTTTTTAGTCTCTGACGGTAGGTTGGTCTCCCAGAGACTTGTACTTGTAGATTTTCTGTGTCAAGCCTCATTTATATCATTAAATAAATATTTACAAGAGACTAACTATTACAAAAGATCTAATTTATTTATCTCTCCACATCTCCTCCTCTTTCACTATGCCAAGCTCAACTTCAAGTTCATACTTGTCTTTGGAGGGCAGGTATCTGAATTTTCTTGCCAAGGCTTCATCGAGAATAGCTTTTATGATTTTTGAATTTGTAGGAAGCATGCTAGCTGACCTGATTAGGTGTATAAGTTGTTCTTGATCAACCTTCTCAAGTTCAGCTTCTCTCTGAAACCTAAGGGCACCATTTAAGTCCCTATATACCAGACCCTTCTCCCCCTCAGTGACTTCATGTCCTTCAAGCTTTGGCACACCAGCAGGGATAGACAGATTTAACCTTGAAGTGTTAGGGATTCGATAGATGGTGCTAGTGCCTGACCTATACCTCGGGCTTGGTGGCTGAACAATCTCTTCACCATATGTGACAGTATCTTCTGGTCTGAGAAGTTGCAACGACACCATCTTCTGATATAGCCTATCAATCTCTTTCAGGATATCAGCTTTAGCTGCACTTGTAGAGTGGCTGATAGCAAGCCTGATTTCATTCCATTCCTCTCTGTGCAGCTTGCATACTTGATCAAGTAGCATGCCTTGAGTCTCTGAACCTCTTTGAATGAGTAGCTGAGGTTGAGATTGATTCTTAGACTTCTTCAACTTTACCTTGGTAATAGGAGCAGGGTTTGATCTCCCTGTCATACGGGCAGCAAACCTTTTTCTATCTATCTCATCCCACTTTCTATCCACTGCTGTTTTGACAGCTTCCCCTTTCTTTTTAGAGCTCTTGCTAGCTGATGTTTTCAGTTTCTGTTGCTCTAGCTCACTCTCTTCTATTTCAGCAAGTACCCTGGCAATTGCAGCATCAGACTCTTCTTGATCTTGCTTTTGTTTAAGCAGTCTGGCCCTTTCATTAGCATCTTTAGAGCTCAATTCCAGTAGGTACGCTCTATCAGCATCTGATTGCTCTTTCAGCAGCCTTTTCCTTTCTTGTTCCTCTCTTAACTCAGCCTGAAAGGTTATTTTCATTATCATCTCCTGCTCCCTGTCCTGTCTTGCCTTTACTTTTCTGGCAACTCGCTGTTCTTTTGTCTCATCAGGACAGAGGCTTTTGGAAGCTGAGTCAGAGGAAAGGCATGATGTAGGGGAAGTGTATGTTGTGGTAGTGTTGGAGAGAGTTGCTGTGGAGATTGGTGTTATTGTTGCTGGGGTTGGTGTGGTTATTTTGGTTGTTTGGGTAGTTGTAGTTGTAGATGCTGTAGGTGAGGGTAGGTTTTGGGTTGCTGGTGTAGATGAAGGTACAGTTACCTCAGATATGACAATATGTGATTGAGGGTCACTGACCTGTTGTTTCTTTGATGGAGGAGTAGATGCAGGAGAGGTGTCACTGGTCCTTTTTCTTTTAATGACAGATGATATGGGTTGCTGATCCTCCTTATTTACATCATCTTCATCTTCACTTTCTGAACCCTGACCATTTCCATGACCACCTCCCTGACCATCATCATTGTTGTCATCATCATCATCAGCATCATGCATGATGGTATCATCTTCCTCATCATCAGATACATCATCTACCACCTCCCTGTTCATCCACTCCCAGCGAGCCAATTCATGACTCACTGAGGTACCCTCTAACCTAGCAGCCTCATCCACTGCCCACTGCTGTACCAGCCCATTATAATTCCTGAGCTCTTCAGCACTGAACACAGGGAAGCATTCAGCGACATCCACCATGTCAGTAGCCAACTCCATATCAACCCAATGCAGTTCAGCAACTGCAAGAGCTTCCAACTCCGGTTGCTCAGCTATTGCACGTAGTGCATAAGTGTTGAGCACAATGTCCCTGTGAGCTTTGTTTGACAGCGGATCAGTCATTTGAAGGGGCATCTCAGGATCAGAGACTGAGACAGAAATGTCATCTTCTTCTTCACTCTCCCCTGACTGGTTCGCTCAAACTGATCTACTGCCCTAAGAATCTGTTCAGTGAAGTTAGTATTTTCCTCTCGCAGGGCAGCGACCTCAGCTCTAGTCTGTGTAAGCTGTGAAACAACCTGCGGAAGCACCTTGACAACTTTGTCAGTGTTGAAAAGATAGTTGGACACAGAGATAGCCAAGTCATTTTGGTTGGTGGTGAGCTGGGCAATGGCAGTGGCATGAGTGGTAAAGTTTGTGGTGGAGGTGGAGGCTAGCTCAGTGACTGCATGGTTTATTGCAGCACTAGCATCAGCTACATTTTGTACCCTCTCACTGACAGATGTGATCCATGGTTCAATGGAGTTGTATACATCAGTGAGAGCAGTAACGGCTTTCTGTAAGACAGAGACATTGCCAATAAGTGCCTCGCGGTCTTCAGTGAGCATCTTAATCTGGGTTTGGGATTGGGCAATGTACTCCATCAGTAGATGATCTGATGTGGAGTGGGTGGAGGTGTTTGTGGGAGTAGTTTGGGTAATAATAATGGGGGTAGGTGTAGATTTGGCTACATGATCAGGGGGTGTGTTCTGACCAGCAGCAGTGACTTGGATGTTGTCACTGGAGAAGGAGGTGGGGGATAGCTCTCTGATAGGAGAGTTAGATGTGGGTAAAGGAATGGGTTGAGTGTCCTCTGAGGTGTCCATGGGCTTGATTTCCTCATCATCAGCTTGTGATTTAGCTGATGGTTCATTGGAAATAGAGGTAGCGACCTGTATCTCACCATGGGTCAGTGGTGAGACATTGACAGCCGGTGCAGTGATAGATGAGAGATGGCCCGGGTATGTAGCCAGTGGTGTGACATCAGCAATGAGTGTGTTATCACCCACTGATGTCACTAGCCCTTTGAGTGAAATGTCACCCTTTTGTGAGGATGACAAGTGGATGGGTTGATTCAATCTGAGGGTGTGGGATGCACCCGAATCACTGCTAACAGTGGTTTGATCCACTGCAGCTATCTGTAATTGTCCCTTTTTAGAGTCACTGGACTTTCGGGAGTCCAGTGAAGCAGGTAAAGTTGAGGGTTTAGCAGTGGTGCCCTCAGCAACTGAACGTACAGTCACTGATTCACCACTGGCATCCGTAGATGTCTTCTTTGAGCTATGTCCCTGAACCTTTAATATTAGGGATCCTAATTTGGATTTTTTTCTTGGGAGCAGTTGGTGGTTTCTTGATTGGTGGTTGACCAACAGTAGTCACTGGGGGTGTGGTCAGTGACGTGGTCGATGGAGGGGCAGCAATTGACATTTGTACTGAAGTTACAGGCTGGGGTGCAAGTATCCCCGGGTGTTTCATAAAAGTAGGTAACACCGCAGTCGCTGGTTTGGCAAAGATTTGAGATCCTACCAGGGTCGGCTCAAAACCTTGAAAAGATACCCTATCATAGGCATCAAACTGATCCCTGAAGATCAGTGAGAGAAACCTAGGGTAGGGTACATATTTGGCCCTGGCAGGCTCAGCGACTTTGGTGATCAGTTCATTGAAAATCACACTTGCATAGTCAACTCGTAGAGAATTGACCAGTGACCAACTGATATGGGCCTCCAGGGAGCTGAATTGATCATAGCTTCCTGATTTTGTACCCAAAGATTGAATGAATTGGTGAAAATGGCATTCCAAACACCATCCATTTTAGTTTTGTGGACCGTAGAGTACTTACGGTTGCCACTGCCATCGACTGAGTATTTACACTCAATCTCAGTAAGATCGACGAGGCCTTGTTTGGCTACGTCGCTCTCTAGCAGCGACTCGTACGACTCATAGGTCGGGAGATGTAAAATGGACCGGATGGTGTTGGCAGTTATGGTGATAGGATGGGTACCATTGTCTATAAAACCCTGGAGTTGTGAGACACCAGAGACGACAGAGTAAGTGCAGGTATACCAGAACTCACTGAGCCATTCTGGGTTCATTTCCCCAGGAGACAAGGTAAGAGCAAGGAGGATAAAGTGATTTTTGAGAAAGTTTATCACCTCCGCATACTCTGGTTTAGGGCAGGTTACATTCCCAAATAGTTAGATTTGGGAACTGTAACAACAAGCGTCTCACTGACCGCAGAGGCTCGAAGAGCTTTAATCTCTGGGGTCGGTGTGTAAGCATTGTTGAAAAACTTAGTTCTAGCCATTTAAAAAAAATGAAAGAAGAAGATTTAGAATTTTGAATTTTTGCAGAGAAAATGAAAAAAATGAAGGTTTGAAATCAAGAAAGCGTAAACGTGAAGTGAAAAAGTTTCGCTGCTTATATACCGTTGCTGAGATACAAAACATGTGGTCAAAAAGCGTATGTACGTGGTCAAAAGTGGTGGTTGATGGTAGGGGAGTAGGGTGATGATGGTGGTGAGTGGTAGCATTAAATGGTGATGGGAGTGGTACGCCGGAAAGGTATACGAGGTGTTAGAAAAGTGTACCTTTTCGAAGTCCCATGAGATATTTAATAAAACATTTATTAGGAATATAAATCGTTAAAAATTAAATACAAAATGTATTAAATGTAAAGGAATATATGTCGAAATAAATGCCATATTAAATAAGAAGAAACTTCGCTGATACATTACGTCTCAGCGAGATGAAAATAAGTTATATCTTAAAATAAAATAAATATTGTGTCTCATATTTGATTTCGCTGATCAGATTACAACTTAGAATACTAATCTAAACAGCTAGCCAAATTGTGAAGCATAAAACATATTTTATTTATGTGATATAAAGAGTTTTCATGTGTAGTTACAAAGTATACAATTGATTGATCATAACTATACTAACTTATTGTTCTTGCTGATTATATCAGTGAGAATAATAGGACAGCGAGTTAGAACTATAAGCCATATATTCTGTCAATACCTTTTATTTAACAATCAGATTTTAATCATTTAAGTTCAACATTCCCAACTCGCTGATGAGAAAGGTGAATCTTTTCTCATCTAAAGGTTTTGTAAATATGTCAGCGAGTTGGTAATCAGTTGGAATGAAATGCAATTCAATGTCACCTTTCATGACGTGGTCCCTGATGAAGTGATATCTGACATCAATGTGCTTTGTCCTTGAGTGCATCACATGATTATTTGCTATGGCAATAGCACTTTGACTGTCACAATAAATTGGAACATGGCCAAAGTCAAAGCCATAGTCAGCGAGCTGATTCCTCATCCACAGAATTTGAGCAGTGCAAGCTCCAACATCGACATATTCAGCCTCAGCAGTAGAAGTTGAGACAGAATTTTGTTTCTTGCTTGACCAGCTTACAAGCTTTTCTCCAAGAAACTGACAGCTACCAGAGGTACTCTTTCTGTCCATTTTGCATCGAGCATGATCAGAATCTGAATATCCCTTTAGTGAGAAATCTGAACCAGATGGGTACCAGAGACCAAGATTTGGTGTACCCTTCAGATATCTGAATATTCTTTTAACAGCGAGCAAATGGGATTCCTTTGGATCAGCTTGATACCTAGCACATAGACAAGTAGCAAACATAATGTCTGGTCTACTAGCAGTTAAATACAGCAGTGACCCGATCATTCCTCTGTAAGCAGTGATGTTTACAGATTTACCATCAGGGTCAGCATGTAATTTTACTGCAGATGACATTGGTGTAGCAAGTGATAAGCAGTTGGTGAATTCAAATTTCTTTAATAAATCTTTATAATACTTTCCTTGATTTATGAAAATACCAGTCTTGGTTTGCTTTATTTGCAGACCAAGGAAAAATGTTAGTTCACCCATCATGCTCATTTCATAACTTCCACACTTTATTTCTTTCAAACTGAGATAGCTCATCTTGCATGGCAGCTATCCAGTGATGATCAGTGAGTGCCTCATCAATCTTTTTGGGTTCCATCAGTGACACAAAGCTTACAAACAAACAAAAGTTAGCAGTTGTTGATCTAGTCTGGACTTTGGATTTTGGATCACCAATAATTAAATGATTATCAATATGTCTAGTCCATTTAGTCACTCGCTGAGGTTCAGCAGTGACTTAATTATCCAGAGATGATCCACCAGACACATCAGCATTAGAAGCATGATTAGTGTTTAAGCTTTGATTTGGACAGTGAGTGTTATCATTTTGATGTAGATGATGAGATGATGATGATGGGATGTCAATAGGCAAAGATGAAGTTCCTGAGTTATTCTTAGCTAGAGTAGAGCCAGAAGTTCCTTCAGGGACATCATCTTCCCTTTCAGAATCTGATATATGAATCTCATTCTTGTCATCACTGATTGTGTTAAAAATAAGATTTTCATAGTCTTTTGGATCAGTGAGTGATTTATCATAGGATTCATCAAAAGTAACATCCATTGATTCTTCAATACATTCCCTTCTTTTATTATAAACCCTGAAAGCTTTTGAAATGATTGAATAACCAACAAATATACCTTCATCAGCTTTGGGATCAAACTTTCCTAAGTGATCTCTTTTGTTTAAGACATAGCAAGTACTGCCAAAAACATGAAGAAAACTTATGTCAGGTTTTTTCCCCCTTAGCACCTCATAGGCTGTCTTATCATGTCTCTTGACAATCAGAGACCTATTCTGAGTGTAGCAGGCAGTGTTGACTGCTTCAGCCCAGAAATGGGTCTTAAGACCAGCATCTATGAGCATTAACCTTGCTGATTCAATCAAGGTTCTATTTCTCCTCTCTGCAACACCATTTTGTTGAGGTGTTCTTGGTGCAGAGAAGTTTTGAGAAATACCTTTTGAATCACAAAAACTTTCAAGGTCAACATTTCTAAATTCAGTGCCATTATCACTTCTTAAATGTTTAACTGAACAATCATTTAAGTTTTTCATCTTTTTGATAAAGGATATGATTTCCTGTGTTGCATCACTTTTGGCTTTGAGAAAGAATACCCAGGTGTATCTGGAGTATTGATCCACAATTACCAAGCAATACCTTTTACCACCAAGACTGGGAGAACTCACTGGACCAAACAGATCCATATGCATCAGTTGAAAACATTCTGTCACTGAAGATGTTTGTTAGCTTTTGAATGAAGAGCTGTGATGCTTTCCCTTCTCACATGCTGAACGTAGCTTGTCTTTGTCATAAGCTAGCTTTGGAAGACCATTTACTAAGTCATTCTTGCTGAGCTTGCTGATGGCCTTGAAGTTCAGATGAGAGAGACGCTTATGCCATAACCATTTTTCTTCTGAAACGGTTCTGGAATAAAAGCATGTTCCTGATTGTGCTGAGTCCATACTGACTACATATGTATTGCCTTTTCTTTGAGCAGCCAAGACAGCACTTCCATTCTTGTTGTAAACAACTCTAGCTTCATGATCAAACAGCACTTTATTTTTGGCATCACAGAACTGACTAATGCTTAATAAATTATGCTTCAGTCCTTCAACATATGCCACTTTCTTAAACATAACATTACCATTGGTCAAGACCCCATACCCTCTGGTTTTACCAATGTTGTTATCACCAAACACTACATCAGGACCTCTTTCATCCTGGTAGTCACTGAGCAAGGACTTACATCCGGTCATATATCTGGAACAACCACTATCCAGATACCAAATTGTCTCTCTGAGACTGCCCTGCATCACACACAAACAATTAGTTCAATTGATGAACCCATCCTGAGATGGGTTCATGGTGGTCAGCCTTTGGTTCAGGCTTCCACAGGCTTGCATCAATAGTATCTGAATGCTCACTGATTATTTGTGATTTTGAAGATGATGTAGCTGAACATTCAGATACCGCATGCTGACATACTAATGATGGTTGACTGAGTGAAACTTGTGATGATGAACAATCCGATGACACATGCTGTCTACTTCCACATTTGTAACATTTTTTATTTGTGGACTTAGATTTCTTTGACTTATTGTTCACACTGGATGAAGACTTAGAGGTTCTCAGATTTGCTGCCTCATTTTGCTTCTTTGACTTCAAGTCACTGATGATGAGGTCATCAGTGACTGGAGTGTCAGGTTGAAGTCGCTGATAGATTCTTGATCATCAGTGATAGTTTTGACAAGAGCAGTGCAAGTAGTTGATTCATAAATTTCTAGTTTCTTTAGTTCATCAATACTTGCAGCAATATCATAACTATTAGTAACCTGTGAACTTCTCACAAAGTGATTTGGTTTAGGCTCACTGAAAATTGACATAGGTTCAAAGAAAAACTCTAAGAATGTTTCATCAGGATTGAATATTTGATCAACTTTGGTTGCATCAGCGAGAGCAGCAGCAGTTTCATAATCTCCTCCCAGAATAGCCTTAACTTGTTTTGGGATTTGATTACTTATGCACTGATTCACTTTTAATGCAGATCTACACTATGACTTCATCACTTCATTGAGTTGTGAAAATTTAGTTTCAAATTTTACTTTTTCTTGAATGCATTTTTGATTTGCATGTATTTGTGCATCAAGATCAAATGTGAGATTCTTTATTTTTAACAAATTTTCTTCTTGAAGTTGAAGTTTAGATGTTAAGTCACTGATCATACATTCTTGTCTTTTCTGAATGTCATGAGCATTTGATAAGTCAACTATCAAAGTTTCAAAGATTAACTCTTTTTCAGTAGCTGATGCTGACTTAAAACAATGTACCTTGTAGAGAGTCTCTGGATCCCAGCCAGATGCTGAACATTTCTGTGCTATTTCTTTGATGTCTTCATGAAAAGCAGCATCGTCAGCCATCAGGCAGTAATCCCTATCCATACAGATCATAGCTTCTTCTTCATCAAATGATGAAGTTGAGTCAGAGTCACTGATGGATCCTTCTTCAGCAATAAATCCTTTATTCCTTTTCTTTGACTTGGACAATTCCTTCAGCTTCTTGTACTTTGTTTTGTACTTGTTGTACTTGTCATTTCTGAAACTGGGTTTTTGATCAGCGAAAGAGTTGACAGCTTTGGACCTGCATTCAGCTGCAAAATGACCAGGTTTGCCACATTTGTAGCACTCACCTTTTGGTTTAGAAACCTCATTTGATGAAGCACTAGCAGATCTGTTGAATCTGCTGTTCTTTCTGAAGTTAGCAACCATCATGGCCATATCTCTCTCTAACTTTTCAAGTCCTTCGTCATAGCTGACTTCTGACTGATCATCAGCGACACTGCCTTCTTCTTCTGCGATCAGCGACTTTGAGCTCATTTTGGTGAGCTTTGCTTTCTACTTTTGGTCAACTTCATCAAGCTCTGCTACAAGGGCATTAGAAATCTTTTGTCTTCCTAGTGCAGCACGAATGTGCTCACCCTGATCAACTAGTTTTTCAGATTGTTCCCAATTAAGTAAAATTTCATAAACTTGAGTTAGATTGAGAAAGTTATAATCATTTCTTTGTCTTATGCATGTTGCAATGGTTCCCCAGATTTTCCTAGGTAGTAATTCTAGAAACTTTTCGACAACAAATCTCTGGTCCTTTCCTATATTTGCTTTTTCCATTTTATTAATTAAAGCTTGATATCTAATATAGGTAGATGCCAGTGATTCATTGGGTTCCATAGCAAACAATTCATATTGACGAGTTAGATTAACTTCTCTACAGCGAATTATATCAGGAGTTCCAATATATATGTTTCTAAGAGTATCCCACATATGTTTCGCTGTGGTGCACAATCTAATGGACTCAAACACTTCATCAGGGAGTGCCATGCTTATGTAAATTTTAGCTTGTTTATCTAGCCTTACCATACGTTTATCCTCATCTGACCACTGTTCCTCCCTTTTGGGCATAACCATTTCAGGTATAGCAGGAGTAGTTGCAGTAGCTGCAACTGCAGGAACAATAGTAGTTGGGGTGTATGGACCATCAGTAATTATTGCACAAAGACGATCATCAGCAAGATCTAAGAACATCATCATCCTGGACATCCAGGTTTCAATTCTAGATGGATCAAAAGCCGGTGGTTTGGTAGTGGAGCCATTTCCCTTCTGGTACTCAGAATTAACACAGCTGTATTTAACCGATTCCATTGCAGATCTGATTTAATTATATTTAAACCAACTCTGCTCTGATACCAATTGTGAGTCCCTAATCACTATTATGTTAGTGATTATGAATCGTTAACAGTGAGTTAATTGTAGAAGGGGGGGGGGGGTTGAATACAATTAAAAACTTTTCTGTTTTAATGTGTTAACTTGTTTAGCAAGTTTTTAACCGTATTAAAGTGACAGCAATATGAACACAAATATAAGTAAGATAAGCAGTTCAGTTGCTGATGCAATACTAACTGAAAGATAAATTCTTTTATTGATAAAATTTATCTATTGTTGATTGCGGAATAGATTAGCCAAAGCTAATCTAAATCAAACAATACAGCTCTTACAAAAGGAGATGAGCAGTAGTGGACAAACACGCTAACTTGCTCACTCGCTGAGATGGACTAATAGTGGACAAACACGCTACTAGTTCACTCGCTGGTGTTGTTTATATTTTAGACAAACTAGTTACTGACAAACAAGTAACAATACAAACAATCGACACCAATGGAGTACAACATTCTACGCTATTTATAGACGCTGAAATCCTTAATTTCTGGATCTGGAAGGACACGTGTCGCTGCTTGATTGGTGAGGTAGTTGAGATGTGATATAACATGGTTCGATATTCTGTCTTGGGAAATATCACCTTGTACCATAAACCAATCAGATGCTTCCAGATCACTCTTTTCAAGTTACGAGGAACACGTGCTGCGCCGTAATAACGCCGAATGTCAACTCCTTATGTAATGCGGCATTTAATGCTGCAGTCACTGATAGAAACATCAATTCTCCTCATTCTCGATACGAGCTAACATGCTCTAAAGAATGACTTGAACAGCTAATCTTCAGTGACTTCTTTTATTCAGCAGAAGAGAGAACTCAAGAAGACTTGTAGACTCTCGCTGATAGATGAGTATCAGCGACACACATAGTTGAGTCTTTGATCTTTATAAATTCTTCATCTACTGGTTGAAGAGATAGAACCAGCGACCATAAACTTCGGTGACAGGAGCTTGACTTGAATCATTTTCTTCATGGAGAGATCTTTATTGAGTAGGACAGAGACTGTGAATATAAGACATCATCAGTGACTTCACATTATCAGCGATTAATGACTTCAACAATCTCTCATAATTTATCCTTATGATCTCCCCCTTAATCCTTGTAATCAGTGACCACTTGAGTTCAGTGATCAGTGACTCAACAGTAGATATAATATTTGATGAATGGAAAGTGTAGTTAGTGGAGAATAAGTAGAAATTAAAAATAATTGATAATGAGATAGAGGTATTAATGGAAATGTAGTTAGTGAAGAATAAGTAGTAATAGATAATTGATAATGGGATATAGGTATTATCACTTAATATCAATTTAGAACCACTTATGCATAGTATATTGTTTGTCTTATTCTAAACTTATTTTCCTATCTTAATAAATACATATCTAAGTGTTAATATAAATAAAAGCTTTTTAGCTTAATGGTAAGGCTTTTACCTCTTATATCTTGGACCTTGCTTCAAACCTAACATAATCCTTCTTCACATTTTAATTTTTCAGCCTATATTATTTAATATGGTTTATTGTTTTGTTATGTATTAAAATTTACACTTTTTACTATTATATGCGACATATTTTCATTTATTCAATTGTATGTAGTGAACTTGTACATATGGTATATTGTATGTATTATTTCCTTTTTGGGTATGGTCAAAAATTAAACTTTCTTATTTGTGACTTACCCAAATAAGAAATTCTATATACAATAGACCATATTTACAAGTTCAATATATACAATTGAAATTTTCAAAGTTTGACTTACACAATAGTAAAATGTGTAAAGTTTGATACATAACGAAACAATAAACCATATTTTATATGTCACTTACTTTTCATTAGTTGAGTATGTACAGTAATTATAAAAGTTAAATTAATATTTTTAATAAATAAGATGTACATAAAAAGATGCTTTCATTAAAACTAAATATGTTTTACTTAAACTTTTTATATATAAAAAATTCTTCGTGTTTTAGATTTTGATTAGTGATTACAAAAAATGCTTATTTAAGATTCTAAACAAATAAACTTTTGACGAATAAGTTAGTTCTTACCATATGTTTAAAGTTTTAGTATAAATCTTAACAAAGTATTATTCATTATTATTAAACTTAACAAATTTTCATTTACCTTTTCCAAAAAATTATAATACGAGTACTGATAATGAAATATGGTATTTGATTAAGTTTTACTTGATTATTTGCCATATAAAGGTAACGTCGAGAAATATACTAAAAATTGGGTATTTATTTATGAATTTATTAATAAATGCGGATTCAACATCGAAGCAATTGAAAAAAAATCTAAATTTGAAATTCGATCAACTAATTTCATTTTATCAATACTTATATACTTTTGTTTGATCAGTTAGATTTATGATTTATGACCAAGAAGGATACGTCTACAATAGCTTCTTTTTTTCATAAAAAACGAAAAGGATATGTATGTGATGTATTTATTGAAATGAAAGAAAATAAAATAAATTGACGCTAAACTAAACTAAGATTTTACCCGCTGCAACTGGAGTTGGCAAAATGGGCGGGTTGGGCGGGTATGGGCTACGGGTGGTAAATGGGCGCGGGTCTAAACGGGCTCGGGTCATAACGGGCTATTTAAAATTTTTATAAAAAATGTTCTAATGCTCTAAGATATATATTTTTTTCAAAATAAGTTATACATTTTTAACTATATAATATAAAAAATATAACATGATGGTCATTCATTTAGATCCATTCATGATTTGAGTTTTACCCAATTAAGTCCATTCCTAAAATTTCTTAAGTCCATAAGAACCCAAACTAATGGGCAGAATTTGCCAGCATTAGTTGCAACGTATGGGCAATATAATACTCCGTACTAGTTAATATCATATTTAGTTTTACCCAATAAATTACTTACATTAAATTGATTAAGCTCTATTTAGTTTTGATGGAAAAACAAATTAAAGCTGTGTAATTATTTGGTTGATTGAGGCGCACTTGAGTTTGTTCCTCAAAATTTTGAAAATCTACATTTGAGTTGGTGCTACGTGTACTTTATTATCGATGTAGAAGTGGGTACCATACGCATGATACATTTTATATTGATACATAAATAATAAATATAAGTAAATAAAGCATTTCGTGGATAATTGAATTTGATTCCTTCTTGGTGCAACGGCTACAGTGTATTATGTACTGGTTCCTGTTTACATGTGGTTCAAGGATCAAACAATCTGAGAGATTAGGAGCCCCTGTATGCCCGAATAGTGCTTATGACAGTTTTTTAATCTATGTGCAATGTTGTTCGGCCTTAAGTCCGACTTTAATGTTTAAACTGTAATCTCTTAACTTTACAATATTCAAGTAGTTTTGTCATGGAAAATTTGGATTTAGAGCAAATGTGATGTGGTTCTTTTATCTTTTGAACAGCTAAGATAGAATATATTCCAAATAACACCTCTAGTAAGCAACTAGAGGAGAAAACCACATACAAAATTTATATTAAAAAAAAAACATAAAACACCTAAACCAAACACAACTCAACACCGCACGTTGCCCGGGTTTGAGCACCAAGACTCCCATCTAAAAGGAACTCGATTACATCTATTCGAGACCCAAATATATGAAACCACTTTGACCTTATATAGAAGACTTGACGGCCCTTTATTGTAAGTGAAAATGATCTCATTCCTTGCCTTCCATAAGACCCAACAAGCTGCACGAATAATAGCATCCAGATAATTCTTATGTTTGGCGTGTTTTGCCACTAAAGACGCGATGGATGAAATATCTTGCAGACTTTGCCACTGCCTCTGCCCCCACTCCCACCACCCGAAAATCTCGCCCCAAAGGACTTTGGCATAATTACATGACCCGAAAACATGATCCACTGATTCAGGAGCACTGTTGTTGCATGAATCACACAATATAGAACTTAGATCTAAACCCCAGGCGTCTAAGTTGACTTTGGATGGGACACGATCCATAAGCATTCTCCAATAGAAAATATTAACTTTGCGGGGCACCAATTTATTCCAGGATGTCGAAGTGTTTGCTTGAGGCAGAAAATATTTGTCAATTAGATCTCTAATAGCAGCCACCGAAAATATACCAGAGTCATCTAGAGACCAACGCCAATAATCATCACCATTGCAAAGATTAATGTCTCTCGTAATACTTCTGATCATATCAACTTCTTTCACCTCACGACCCCTTCTTGGCCAATGCCACCACTGTTATAAAACTTCATCCCCCTGATGTTGAATTCGGTCTCTAACCAAACAAGTTTTGTCCATCTCTAAAGCAAAAAGACGAGGAAAAGTTATGTTGAGGGATTGGGGGCCACACCAAATGTCGGACCAGAATTTAGTTGAAGACCCTGACTTGTCACCCATCCTTAAAAATTCTTACTGATTGGTTGCATTCAAGTGAAAGTAGTCTAGACTCAACCTTCTTCAAAGAATAAAAATTCGTATTGATGTCGCATCACCACTTAATTATCTTCACAATCAGTGCTCAACAACCGTTATTCACGGAGACCTAAAGCCTAGCAACATTCTACTTGATGATGATATGGTGGCCCATGTTGGGGACTTTGGTTTAGCTTGATTTCTTGGCATCGATTCAAACCAAAATACCCTAACCGGGGTTAAAGGAAGAATCGGTTATGCACCTCCAGGTACAATTTTTGTATTCCCATTTGTCATATTTACTTACACTATTACCTTATTCTATAGTAATTTTAAAACTGCAGAGTATGGCATTGAGAGTTAGATGACAAGTAATGGAGATGTGTACAGTTTTGGAATATTATTATTGGAGGTGATGACCGGTAAAACGCCGACCGATGAAATCTTTAATGAAGACCTTAGCCTTCATAAATTTGCTTACGGGGCCTTGTCAGACCATGTAATAGATGTTATTGATGGTGATTTAATTGTTATTCAAACTGTAGAAGCAAATGCAAAGAAAATGGAGGAGTGCTTGGCTTCAACCGTCAAGATTGGAGTATTGTGCTCTGTGAATTCCCCACCGCAGAGGATGAATGTCGAAAATGTTGTGCATGAGTTGCAGCGTATTTTAGATGTGCTTCAACATATTTGAGCTTTGATATTCTCTCCTTTTAATTGTCACGGCAGATAATCTGTAGATTGATTATTTGCACGAGTGTGTTTACATGTGCTTACAAATGTCGTTCAAATGTGTTGGTCACATATTGTATATGATTTTTTTTTACTATATTTATTTTTTGGCAAAAACAAATATATATTAATTAGAATACTTCAACAAAGTTGAAGGAACAAACATTGGCTAACATAGAGTAAACGACTAGAAGAACTTAAAATCTTGACAACTAATAAAAGTAAAACACTACTTGAAAACATTGAAAACCGAAGGAATATCTTCTCATGATAGAACCCATACATGGCCTAAATGAAAAGAACAAATTAACTGACATTAATAAATAAGGTTTAAAAAATGTTTGATTAGGATAAAAAAAACCAAATTCATGCATCTCAAGTCTCAACTTATCGAATTGATGAGATTAATAATTTAATAATGGTATAAACAATTTATTAAATTAATTGGGTCTGAAATCAAAATAAACAAGAACTAGTTTGTATTCTTTCTTTTTCTAAAATAATAAATAAATAAATGATAATAATTTGGATTTGGATAATGTAGAGTTTGTATCGTCTTTTATTGATGGAGTAGAAAATGCAGTAGAGATTCAAAGCCTCTTCCTTCGTCAAATAGTGAAATTTGTCCTGCACTCCTGCTGCACTGCTACAAACGTTCATGAATTAAACCAATACATGAGCCAACTCATATCTAAATCAAAATTAAATGATTTTAAAAAGAACACCAATCAGTAAAGTAACTAATCGATGCAAAACCCAATAGTCAATTAACATGATTTATACAAACCGAGTTCATATCTAAGCCAATTACTTACATAATATAAATCGAAACTTTCAAAAGCTAGTTTTAGTGGATTTTTTTATCTTTAGTTAATCGGATGAAATGATTAAAGCTATAATAAATTTGGTGCATAGACACCTACTTTCTAAAGCCTCTGGAAATGTCAATTAAAGTGCTTCGTTTACGATTACGTCTCGATTGCATCTGGTTATTGAGTTTATGATTTTTTATTTATTTATTTTTTCTCTTTGCTTTTTTTCATCTAATCTGTGCACGTCACGAAGACTAAATCATCCTAATTAACTTTTCCTAACCTTATTTGTTAATGTTAGTTAACTTTTAAAGAAAAGTAGTCACATGATAAGCACATGATCGAGTCATCTGAGTCAAGGTAGTAAATTTGTCGATTTTTCAAGTTCATGGTAGAATACTATATTTTTACAAGTTCAGGGTACTAGAGGATCCGTTTAACCAAAATGAGGGTACTAAAATGTATTTTGACCTAAAAAATGAAGAGCGACTGTAGAAGCCTGACCAAACTTTCTTCATGTATATGAAGATGAAAAGATTAGCAATGCTACTTTTTGTTTTGGTATTTAGTTCGCCAAAATATGGAATAGGGAAATACTTATTTAGCTGGTCTTTTTGTTTATTTGTATTTTTGGTTATCATGTTTCGTTAATGTATAGGAATTTGATTTAATAAAGGCTTCTTCATCAAATATCACCGTCCCCCGGATCTTAAGACCTCTGTCCTCCCCTCATTTCCTAGATCCACTAGATCCTTCAAAGATGGTGGTGTTTCTTCATTTGTACGTTTGAGTTTATATTGCATCTAATTTTCAGATCTTACCTTTTATTAGATGATTGGTTAATTTTTGTTGTTAGATGATTTTGTCGAATTCTTTGTACAACGGGAATTTGCTCTCAATCAACAACGAAAATGGAAGTAGAATATAAAAACCAACAACGTATTTTCATTCATCAACTAAAGCATTGAAATTTTAGGTTGAGATATATGGTACAAAACCTTATTAAAATGTTATGGATCTTATTGTTGCTTGACTTTTAGATAATTATTATGTAAAAGTTGTTTATGCCATTAATTCTTATACACATATTTCATCCAACTATTTGTTGACGCTGTTGATTTTTCTTTGTTACTAAAGAATGGTATGGTATGTTGTACGAGTTGTACGCTATGCCATATATTGTTTATTGTTGGATCCAAAAGTTATATGTATGTTTTTGTTAGACTGCAACAGAGATCTGAAAGTTATTGTTGAATATGATAGTTGCAATTTTCTTGTAAATGCTTTATATCGTTGTTATAAATGTTGAATATTATTATTGTTGTATGCCATTTTGATTAAACGTTGTTAAAGATTGGTGCCTTGGTGGTGTGGAAATGCTTAAATTCTTTATCGTTTTTCTATTTTTTTGGTAATTTTAAAAAATATTGAAACATTCTTAAATACTATGATAGAGACTGATTCGAGATGGTCAATCTCCCAAGAACAAAGACAAGAACTAGACTACTTTTAATTTCAATTTTCTTCTCCTTCATTTCTTAATGCAATGAATACAATTTATAATGAAATTTGACAAAGATTAATTAGTAACTACCTTACCCACTATCCTACTAAAACATAACTTGCATGAACCATAAACGTGAAACTAATTGGAATGTGGGACTAAAAAATGTAAACGTGAATCCTAAAAATGTGCATGTCAATGCTCTTTCAACTTGCATAGGAAAAATATGGAGATAGTGAGGACTTGGTCTTCGGGCACCTATCAATTCCCCTCGCCTTAAAACGAGCCTTGTCCTCAAGGCTCATACGGTTGTACCGCTAGTCACGCAAATCCCAAGGTGGCTTTCGTTCAAGTTGGAGAAAAACAAACTTGGGTGGGAAGCATTCATGAGACATCTTAGAGTAACAAAAACAAAATCCTTGCATGCAAATTAACTTGGATTTCAATGGTTGAAAATCGTTGTAGCGACATTGCAACAGGTTGGTTTAAAGACGAGACCTGAACTTTTTCGACCGCTAACTTGTTCATGGCAGCCTTGACAGGGTCATAAGTTGGTCGAAGTTTTGACGGCTGGATGATAACATTCTCCTGTTGGATTTTTTGTGATTCGTGAACTGGTTTAGCAGTTGAAGGAGGCATTTGGGTGGCGACCTTGGTGTCGGTTTCGGTGGTATGTGAAGTTGTGTTAACCTCGATTTTGGTGATGGCTGTCATAGGGGTTGTAGTAGTGGCGGGAAGGCTATTCGAGAGGGTGTCATGTGTGGTGGTACGGGAAGCGAAATAGGCATCAAATTTAGCAACGACGTCGGCTAACTTAGCTAAAGCTTCTTCGAGGGTAGGTGGCTTAGATGATGGAGGCATAGTTCGATGCAATGAGAGCACCATTGATAGAGACCGATTCGAGATGGTCAATCTCCCAAGAACAAAGACAAGAACTAAACTACTTTTAACTTCAATTTTCTTCTCCTTCATTTCTTAATGCAATGAATACAATTTATAATGAAATTTGACAAAGATTAATTAGTAACTACCTTACCCACTATCCTACTAAAACATAACTTGCATGAAACATAAACGTGAAACTAATTGGAATATGGGACTAAAAAATGTAAACGCGAATCCTAAAAATGTGCATGTCAATGCTCTTTCAACTTGCATAGGAAAAATATGGAGATAGTGAGGACTTGGTCTTCGGCACCTATCATACTACGAGTATTGTTTAAAAGTAAAAACACTTTTCAGATGAAATCTAAAAGTAAAAATCACTAGCTACGATAATTCGTTATTTTATGTCATACACATGTCTTTTTCTCATCTCCACAAAAGACACTCGCATAGGCGTTCTCACCGTATTATGAACTTTTTTTCTTTAAATAAGATCAGTAAAGCGTATCCATAACATTTACAAAATGTTAAAGTAAAACTCAACACAATTATATTTACCTTACATAATTTTCATTTTATCATTTTCATATTTATATTTTTAATATATGATGCATTGTCTAGAGGCATATCTCGCAATAATACAAAAATGAACTCACTCAAAATAGAGTGATACATCTTAAATGTAGTGTATAAAGAAGTTGTAAATTATTTACGGAGTATATTTCATATAGATGTTTTTATTTGATTTTACTAAATTTTTGTACGTAGATGTAACGATATTAATTTGTTTCCAATACACGTATGTCATTTCGTATACAATATCACGATACATATAAGCTTATGACACATCAACGAATATCATGCTGTCGCCGCTTTTGCACGGGTAGAAGGCTAGTATGTAGTATAAAAAGAAATCAGGAAAAACCGCACTTGGGCATATACCAAAAAAGTTAGAACTTATCGGCTTCTGAACTTTTTGAAAAATGAAGCAAATGCTAAATGAAGTGAAGCACCATCTTTGAACTTTTTGAAAAATGAAGCAAAATCTAAATGAAGTGGACTAGTGGAGGACCAACTTTGATTCTATTTTAATTAGTCAATAGTCAAGCATGTGTTTTATTACCAATGAGACTTGAACAAGATTCTTATGTAGCGCTTTTCCCTTTCTCTGTTTGTTTTCAAATTGTCTCCCTGCACGTTTGCCACTGTTTTCTTCCAAAAATGCTCAAACGTCACAAGGACACTATATTCATCATTGATAAATGTTTGTAAATGTATCTAATACAACCAGTAGTCTTTTCTATGTATCCAATCTTATTTTATCTACGTTACATATAAAACATCTTTATCTTTCACTATTTCTACTTTTTTATTCCTACAAAGCAAAAAGACTATACTACCCCTATCCCATTATCTATAATCTACTACTACTTATTCTCTACTAACTACACTTCCATTAATACACCTATCTCATTTTCTATTATTTTCAATTACTACTTATTATCCACTAACTACAATATTCATCCATCGAATATTAAATCTACCCACTAAAGTTTTTTTTTTTTATGGGTAGAATATAAAGTGGACACTTATAATGGGACATCCCAAAATAGTAATGTGGATATTTTAAATGAGACGGACGAAGTACAGTACATTTTTATTTTAAAACATTCACTCGCACCTCCATCCACCGTCACCACTTTCACCGCAACATTATGCAGGTATTGTGCTAGTAGTATATTATGTGTATCAAAATTTTCATTTGCTACTAACTTATGCATCTATCCGGCACGTTATAACTTGCAACCCCAACCCCAAACAGGGTTGTTATTGTTTATGATGACGTGTCAAGTAACGTGATGACTTATACGGTTGTCACGTCATTAAACTACTAACCAAAATTGTCATTTTCAAATGAACTAAGAATTATTAGAATAGTAACAATATTCTTCATGTATTTATAACTACACATTAATTATGTTGGATCTTATATTTGTTCCACATTTACCCTTTCTTCATCTATCCATGTTCCCTCTAATCTATTAAATTAGGGCCATATTAACCTAATCCAAATGCAAATCATTTTTCATGACTTAATCTGGACCATTCATTTTTCATGACTTAATCTGGATCATTGGATGACAAAGTCAATTGAATTAGATCCATTGATTATTGATTAGTTATTTTATCTGCAAAAAACAATGCCTAATTATTACTTAACTAGTTTAAAACCCGTAAATTCACGGGCTAATCCATAATTTTATTTTTTATTTTTTACATATCATATTGTTACATACTATTGTTTTGTTTGACGTTGTTGCGTTGTTCGCAATTTGATGATGTATTGAATATTATGAAATATATTTATTTGTATTTAAAAGAAGTTTAAAGTCTGATGCATCCATAGCAATGGAAGCGATAAAACCATAAAATTATTATATATATGGGTAGGCATTCTTGTGGGATAAAACCATAAAAATTATTGAGCGCAAATGCATTCAAATATTTCTTATGTATGAATGAGCGAAATGTATTAGCTATATGGCAATAATAGGAAGGAAGATGAAGTGACCAAAGTCAAACAAAATTCAGTGTTCAAATTTTTTGAATATTACATGAATATTAAATATTAAATTAAATAACATCCTTATGTTACATACTTTGTTCTAACATACCTTTAAAAGCATATTATATATACTTTTACAATCATATACTAAATTTAAAATTAATATATTGATAATTTACTACGTGTATAAAAGTATTATGGTACTTGATTATTATTATTATTATTATTATTATTATTATTATTATTATTATTATTTAATATATAGATAAATTAGATAGCCGCGTTGTATATATAAGGTACCGCCGTATTGCACGGGTACCTTGCTAGTACATATAAATATGAGATATGTAATTTCAAAGAAAAAAATATAGATGATGATTATGAATATGGATCATGATATTAGTATGTAAATTGTTAGATTAAAAACGCTTTAAGTAAATATTGTATCAATATTTTGTTTGAAATGGAATTAAAATTTGCATGTGTAACTATGATTTATGTATTTTTATCATACACATTGATTATGAATTTTGAATTATATGAAAGCAAAAAAATATCATTGTTTATGAATTTAAATTAATTATATTGGAAAATTATTAACTATTTACTTTAATACTAATTAACTAATAACTAATTAAATGCTATTAATTAATTAAGAGTAAATATCCTTAATTGTTAAGGGTATTTTGGTCTTTTGCATATGATCCATTTTGCTATTTAGGTAATCAATGTTGGAGAAGGAAATCAATGGACTATATTAATTGTCCTCATTTATTTAATGGGGATGATTATTTTATAATGATTTATTTTATTTAATGGTGATGATTATTTTATAATGATTTATTTTTAGAAGGGCAACCTATATATGATTTTCTATTATATATTAACTAAATTACTTATAATTAATAATTAAATACATTAATGCTACTTAATGCTATATATGATTTTCTTTTATATATTAACTAAATTACTTATAATTAATAATTAAATATATTAATGCTACTTAATGCTAATTGCTACTGGTAACTAAAATAAATTAAGGGTTTGTCTAACGTGTGCCCTAAGGACATATGTTAAAACAAGAATATTCTTCTCGAAAAATGAGAAATGCATTTTTCAAGAAGAATCTTGATACCTTTTTCATATTTCGAAAAGAATATTTTCAACTTTTTCAATTTTTGAGAAGAATATTCACCACTTAACATATGCCCTTAGGGCACAAGTTAGAAATTCCCATAAATCAATTACAAAGTTGACCAGAAGTAATCGTTGACCATAACTCACAATCAATGAGCACTAGCAAAAAAAAAATTTATTTGAAAGTTAATATTGTCTTTATATTTACTAATAATTAAACTAACACAATAAAATAAAAAATAAAACAATTAATTTAGGTACTGGACATGATATCTTTTATACGCCAAGGATTGAGCCATCTTATTTTAGTGATGTATGTGCGTAAGTGTAGTTTTCAATATATATATATATTTTTCTTTCATGTTAATTAGTGTCTATCAGTCTATGTACGTGTGTGTGTTAAAGGTTAAAAAGAATATTGCGTAAAGGCTCGGAAGGAAAGTACGGTTTGAAGGAAAAGGTAGCCGATCGAGAAAAGGTAAATCTCTTAAACATTCAATTTTACATATTTCTTAACTTGAATTATACTCCATTGGATTAGATATAATAGCGAAAGATAAAGTTTAGATTGGTATTAGATTTAACGTAGTGAGTTAATATAGGCTTTATTATATTCTTCTCCAATTTGTTTTATGTAGGTACGATCTGAATATGAACCGGGTTGATAGTTGACTCGTTTAATTGAAAATATTTCGCTTATATATCTGGAAATTATTGTTTTACAGAAAGAAAAAAAATATATTCCCGGTCTATCTTGGGTATTTGCTTGATTGCTTACAACTTTCTTACTTCCCAATTCCCATTGTATTTGAATTGGTAGGCTTATAATGGTATAGTTGAATTTTTTATTATTATTCATGGATATGGAATAGAGAATAAAAAATGAATAAAATAAGACGGCTTGATATACTTGCTACCTGCTTTACCAACGGGGATTGGTGGACTCCTGAATGGGTTAGTACACCACAAAATTATCCACATAATTGGCATTTTGTTTTTGGTGCTACATATCTAATCTATGAGTAGTTTACTAACAACTCTAAAGTTAAGAACTTTGATAACCACAAAGAATACATGTTTGTGTACATATGATTATTTTCAATTGAACATTGATGTACGTTTAATTGAAAAAGAAAAAAGTCAAAAAATCTTAAAATTATATAAAAAACGCAAAAAAACAAATATATGTTCACATGTGAACGATAATGTAAACAAATCGGTTACAATGTATTTTAAGACATAAATTTATGATTTTTTTAATTTTTTTCTTTCTGAATCTAACATAAATCAGTGTTCACATATGATTAAAGTTAATCAGACGTAAACCAACACGTATTCATTGTGGTTCTTTAAGTTATTAACTTTAGAGTGATCTCATTTGAACCTTCCAATATATATATAGATATATATATATATATATATATATATATATATATATATATATATATATATATAATCCAATTCCCCTATTTTCGTTTCTTTTGGTTTATATATAATCCAAAATTCAGATCATTATTATAGATAACCAAATCAAGAAAAAGGAGTCTTAGTATTTTGGAAAATGAGGGATCCACAAAGAATCCAAAATAGGTTAACAGAGATCGGTTTAAAGGAAAAAAAATTTAGAAACCAATAAAAGGTATTGACCAAATAACAAGAAAGTCACTCAAATCAGATAATAGTCATGATAATATAATATATTTCACATGAAGTTATGTGGAGACTGGAGAACCGTGTTTTGGGACAAATATGAAGGTACGAGTATAGCTTTTTAAGGTAGACCTCATTACACATATATTAAGATGAAATTCAGTAAGAAAAGTATTGGTAAGAGAAAGAAAGTTCTATTATGTAGCTGCTACTATTATTGGGGTTAGCACGATCTAGGTTTTGGGGAACGTGGATCTTTTAAAAAAAATAAAAAATACTCCTTTAATATATCAATCCAAATGAGAAATTGAGAAGACTATTTTTACTTGCACGGTATCCGCATGGTACTACTTTGGAAGTTCTGCCTGATCAAAACTAGGATGATCATGTTTTTTTTTTTTTTTTTTTATTGTTGATTTTTGATGTATTTTTCAATATTTATATTGCAGGGGTTGGGGAACAATATATTGCCAAATGCTATGCCAAGAAACAACTATTAGCTATAATGGGCAACTTTGAGGTATTTGTTGGCTATCTAGCTATAATGGGCAACTTTGAGGTATTGCTTACAGCATTACACTTAAAATATAATCATTATCATGTTAGTCATATCGTTTAGTTCACGTTACCATCAACTTGAGGGTAAGCATATAATATTGATACTCCGTATATTTTTGGGGAAATATTCATCATTTCATCTTCTGTAACCTTTATCTATCTGGAGTTCTATATCATTTTATGTTGATAAACATGAAAGCGGATGTTAGGCCAAAGTAAGAAAAAGAGCTGCCACGGTACATTTAAAACCATTTGAATGACTTGTCATGTTTTGAATGATTTTTACACTATCAAACAGTTGAAAAGGATTTCTGCTTTGCATCATTGGCTTGAGGCGGTATTCCATATTCCTAGGCTTGCTAAGAAAGTCAATAATAGGCACATTATGTAAAAAAAAATTTGTATCCATGCTCTAACAAGAAGGTGACTAACCATATGTTATGGCCTTTTGGAGTTTTGAGCTAATATGTCAAAAATGTTAAAATATGTAATGTATTTTACACAAGCTTATCTTAATGTTTGTATATATATTCTTATTATTATGCTTGAGTCATTTTTCAGGATATATTTGTAATAAAGAAAAGTTGGAGGGGCTTGGTGCTATTTCTTCAAGCTGCTGCTGTTTATTACAAGAAGAAGTTCTAGAGGGGCTAATAGTGTCAAATGTAAATTTATATATATAGAAATGAGATTAGGGTTCCTGTAACTTTTCATTCTTACAGTATTATCATCTCATTCTCTCTCTCAAAATCGTGTAGTTGATTTATTCATTCTTTGGTACAGATCATTATTTCAATGATCTGTTAGTGTATAGTTGTTAGTGATTATATAAGTTTGTATCTCTCAAGTTGAGAGAACTGATTCTTTAGTATATCAAGTATTATTGAGTGATTTGAGTTTGAATCTGTTCTATAAACGATTATAGTTTTTCACATGGTATCAGAGCCATCTCGTATTTGATCGAGACAATTTCTGTGTTCTATTTCTGGTGAAAGTGGCGATTTAGGGTTTTCTATTTTTCGAACGGCGATTTAGGGTTTTCCATTTGAGAACTCGTGATTCTTGGTCTGATTGGGTTATTTCTGTGGCTTGTGGTGTTGATTTCAATATTTGGTGGCGATTCCTGACTAGAAACCCTAATTTCATAAATTAGGGTTTGATACGATTCTTGGCTGTTCCAGAATTGTTCTTCTTCTTCCGCTGAGGTTTTTCTGTTTCTTATTGCTAATTGCACGGAGTACTCTGTGAGAAATTTCTTTTCCCTTTTCTGAAATTATTTTTTATTGTGATATTTGCTAATCTGTGTTTGTTATTCAAATTTGTGTTGTTTTTTGAATAATTCTGTGTGAACTTATCTAAGCTGTTCTAACATTGTTTGGTTTATTGGTAGAAGAGAGGTCCCTAAGTAAGACCTAGGGTGGAATCCTTTTGAGATAACACCTGTAAGGATCCCTGCTTAGGCTAACCTTATAGGATCTATATCTGTTTATACTTACTTGACATTGGTGTGTGTTTGTGATTAGTTGTTGTGTTTGAGTGATTTACTTGCTAGTTGGTGTTATCTGTGATTTGGTAGTGTTAAAATAGGTAATCAATTTTCTAAAATGGCTGGGGGTGAAGAAGGGGAGGCTTCTGGTCAAATAACTTTGATTAATAAGTTGGATTTTGGAGATCCATTATATTTACATCCAAGTGATACTACAGGAACACCTTTAATCTCAATAAAACTTAAAGGTACTGAAAACTATAATATTTAGAGTAGATCAATGCTTCTTGCATTAGCTACTAAAAATAAGATTGGTTTTATAGATGGAACTTTTGTAAGAAATGAAACTGACTTGGTACTTGCTAGTCAGTGGGATAGGTGTAATTCTGTAGTGTTGTCTTGGATATTAGGTTCTGTTTCTGATGAGTTGTATTCTGGTCAAATTTTCTCAGTAACTGCATCAGTGGTTTGGAATGAGTTAAAAGAAACTTATGATAAAGTAGATGGATCTATTGTTTTTAATTTGCATCATAAAATAAATTCTTTGAAACAAAGTGGTAGTACTCTTTCAGAATATTATCATAAGTTAAACACACTTTGGAAACAATATGATGCTATGATTAAATTGCCTGCATGCTCATGTAATGCAGCTGCAAATTTTCAAGAACATAATAGGGTCTTAAAACTGATGCAGTTTCTGATGGGACTTGATGATTCTTATATGTCTGTAAGAAGTAACTTACTTCTAAGGGAACCTTTACCCGATGTAAAGGTAGCTTATGCTGTGTTATCTAGAGAAGAATCTAGAGATTTGCCATAAGGCTAAACAAACCAGAGAACCTTTTCCTTTAAGTGAACATAAGACTACAAGTCTGGGTGAACTTGTTCATCTTGACTTGTGGGGACCTTTTAGAGTTCAAAGTAGAGAGGGGTTTAAATACTTCTTGACTATTGTGGATGATTTCTCTAGAGCTGTGTGGATTTATATGATTAGGACTAAAGAAGATGTTTTTGATAATATAAGTAGTTTTGCTAATCTAATTGAAACTCAGTTTAATAAAAGAATCAAAATTTTTAGAAGTGACAATGGAACTGAGTTTATTAATAATAGGATGCAAAATTTTACTTTAAATAAAGGCATTGTTCATCAAACTTCCTGTTCATATACTCCACAACAGAATGGAATAGTAGAAAGGAAACATAGACACCTATTGAATGTTGCTAGGTCTCTTATGTTTCAAGGGGGGTTACCTCTAAATATGTGGAGTGAGTCTATTCTAACTGCTTGTTACTTAATTAACAGGACACCATCATCTGTTCTATCTGGAAAAACACCTTATGAAATGATTTTTAAAAAGGAACCAAATCTCTCCCATTTAAAATGTTTTGGTTGTTTGTGTTTTTCTACTGTTTTAAATACTGTTGATAAATTTAGTCCTAGAGCTGAGAAATCTGTTTTGATTGGTTTTTCAAATGATAAAAAAGGATATAAATTGTTTAGTCTTGAAAACAAGATAGTGTTTTATTCAAGAGATGTAAAATTTTATGAAACAGTATTTCCTTATAAAATGAAGTTGTCTTCTAAATCTAATTTGGGAAAAGATATAAATCATTTAAATTTTTTTGATAAAATGTTTTCTTGTCCCAATGATGAAGGGAGAGATAACAGTGATGGTGATGGTAGTAGTAACTTAAATCATGATCATTTTTCTGATCATACAGCAACACCAGTGGATAACACTGGTGATGGCAGTAGTAATTCAAATCATGGTCATAATTTAGATTCTACAGCAACACCAGTGAATAATAGTTCACCTCCTGAGGGCACAATGAGTTCTAGTCATCCTATTGGTTCTGAGTCTGTTTCTGTTCAAGATCAAGGTTTTAGGAGATCTTCTAGAGAAACTGTTATGCCGAAAAGATTTAATGAATATGTTGTTGAAGGCAAAGTTAAGTATGGAATAGAAATAGTTATAAATTATTCTTATTTAAATGCTGAAAATTTTTGTTTTGTGTTAAGTCTAAATAAAACTCTTGAACCTACTTCTTATGCTCAAGCTGCAAAAGATAATAAATGGGTTGAAGTTATGAATCTTGAAATGGAAGCATTAAATAGGAATAATACTTGGACTATTACAAATTTACCTCCTAATAGAAAAGCAATAGGATGTAAGTGGATTTATAAAATCAAATACAAGTCAAATGGAGAAATTGAAAGGTATAAGGCAAGACTTGTTGCCAAGGGATATAGTCAAAAGGAAGGAATTGATTATGGAGAAACATTTTCTCCTGTTGTTAAACATGTTACTGTTAGATGCATTATTACTTTAGCTGTGCAAAATGATTGGCCTTTGTATCAATTAGATGTTAATAATGCTTTTCTATATGGTGATTTATGTGAAGAAGTGTATATGAAACTTCCTGAGGGATATTTTTCTGAGTATGATAATAAAGTATGTAAATTTACAAAGTCTTTGTATGGTTTAAAACAAGCTCCTAGGCAATGGAATGCTAAACTTAATTCTGCCTTGATAGAAAGTGGTTTTAAACAAAGTTTGAGTGATTACTCTTTATATGTTAAATCTGAGGGTGATTTGTTTATTGCTTTATTAGTGTATGTTGATGATATTGTTATCACTGGTAATAATACTGATGAGATAAATAAGTTTAAGTTGTTTTTAAGTTCTAAGTTTATGATCAAAGATCTTGGTATTCTTAAGTATTTTTTAGGGATTGAAATTTTGAATAATAAAAGGGGTATATGTTTATCTCAAAGAAAATATTATTTGAAATTGTTAAATGATTATGGGATGCTTGGTTGTAAACCTGCTAGTACTCCTATTGAACCAAACTTATGTGTATCTTGTGAACCAAATGAAAAGGATAAGTTGCTTGATAATATTACTGAATATCAAAAACTGGTTGGAAGATTGATTTATCTGACTCTGACTAGACCTGATATATCTTTTTCTGTCCATATTCTTAGTCAGTATATGCATGCTCCACTGCAATCACATTTGAATCTTGCCTTTAGAGTACTTAGGTACTTAAAGGGTGCTCCTGGTAAAGGTATTCAAATTGTGAAAGGTAATGGTTTTATTTTAAAAGCTTATTGTGATGCTGACTGGGGAAAGTGCAAACTGAATAGAAAGTCAGTTACAGGTTATTTTGTTTACTTTTGTAATTCTCTTATTTCTTGGAAAAGTAAAAAACAAGCAACTATATCCAGGTCCTCTGCTGAAGCAGAGTATAGGGCCATGGCTACAACAGCTTGTGAAATTATTTGGATAAAAAATCTATTGCATGATTTAAATGTTGAGATTAACCTTCCTGTAGAATTGTTTTGTGATAATAATTCTGCTCTCCAATTAGCTGCAAATCCTGTTTTTCATGAGAGGACTAAACATTTTGAAATCGATGTACATTTTATAAGAGAGAAGGTTGCAATTGGTGTTATTAGAACTATTAAGGTTAGTTCAAACTTACAACTTGCAGACATTCTTACAAAAGGTTTAAGTGTTTCTCAACATATTTTTTTGTCCAAACATTTAGGTCTTGTAGACTTGTTTCAAGATAAGCTTGAGGGGGAATGTTAAAATATGTAATGTATTTTACACAAGCTTATCTTAATGTTTGTATATATATTCTTATTATTATGCTTGAGTCATTTTTCAGGATATATTTGTAATAAAGAAAAGTTGGAGGGGCTTGGTGCTATTTCTTCAAGCTGCTGCTGTTTATTACAAGAAGAAGTTCTAGAGGGGCTAATAGTGTCAAATGTAAATTTATATATATAGAAATGAGATTAGGGTTCCTGTAACTTTTCATTCTTACAGTATTATCATCTCATTCTCTCTCTCAAAATCGTGTAGTTGATTTATTCATTCTTTGGTACAGATCATTATTTCAATGATCTGTTAGTGTATAGTTGTTAGTGATCATATAAGTTTGTATCTCTCAAGTTGAGAGAACTGATTCTTTAGTATATCAAGTATTATTGAGTGATTTGAGTTTGAATCTGTTCTATAAACGATTATAGTTTTTCACAAAAAAGAAAAAGAAAAAGAAAAGAAAAGGTTAATAATAATTTAAGGTATAAAGTCTACACAAAATAAGAGATCAATATTTGGAGAAATATAAGAAGAATATCTACATGCATGGTCCTTAAATAAATCAATGTTTGTCTTGGTCAAGAGAGCAAATAATGTTTAATGCTTTTTATATTCTTTAATATTTTTTCTAATAAATACGATTTTAGATAAACTAATTAATTGGTATCATATCGTATCATATCATATTTTGCTTATTATTATTATCTTTTTTTTTAGAAAAAGCAAAAAATTCTTAAAGAATGATATTTACAAACAACTAATCAACTATTCTTGCATATATACACACGCAGCAGCACTACTATTAAAACATGATCAGACACCAAGCTCACAAACAAACCCCACTTTATAATATACACTCACATAAAGCATCCATTCAGATATCATATCATATCATATCATATTTTGCTTATAAAAAGCCTATTACTGAACTGACGATCATTGCGATCAAAGCTTGATAACTTGTAAAAATGAAGTCTACGCAACCAATAATTTGCTTGTCTCATATTGCATTGCTCTTTTCTGGTCTTGTTATATTTCTGATTCTGACTACTACCATCATCTCAGCTTCCACCATCGGAAATGAGACCGATCAGCTAGCCTTGTTATCGTTCAAGTCGCTTATCACCCAAGATCCAAATGGAGCTCTAACGTCATGGAACAATTCTTATCATTTCTGTGATTGGAGTGGTGTTTCATGTGGCAAGAAACACAAAAGAGTGACAGTCATAAACCTCGATTCGCATGGCTTGACAGGTTCTCTGTCTCCTCATGTAGGGAACCTCAGTTTCCTTATCGAATTAAGGCTCTCGAACAACAGCTTTGAAGGAACCATCCCTAGTGAACTTGGTCGTCTATCTAGGTTACGTCTCCTTCGTTTGTACCAAAACAGATTCAGTGGAGTCATTCCAGCTAACTTGTCTAGTTGTTTTAACCTTGAAGTGATTAGCTTAGCCTCTAATAAGCTAGTCGGAAGCTTACCAAAAGAAATGAGTTTCCTCTCGAAACTTAACTATGTTGCTATTCAATATAACAATCTAACAGGTGGAATCCCACCATCCTGGGGGAATATTACAACGATGGGAGCATTCCAGACACCTTAAGTCGTTGGACAAACTTACAACAATTTTACGTTGGTAGTTGTAACTTGTCTGGTACCATTCCTCAATGGATTTATAATCTCTCGCTTCTTTCTTCTCTTTCAGTGTCAAATAACCATTTTGTAGGTAGTATTCCTCTGTCCATAGGTACAATGCTACCTAATCTTGAAAAACTTCAATTAAGAAATAACCAAATGACTGGAATTCTTCCACCCTCTATATCTAACTTATCAAAATTATCATATCTCTTATTAGATAACAATTTCAGCGGGAAGGTGAGTGTGGACTTTAGAAATTTAAGAAATCTTGTTAGCATATCCTTAGGTGAAAACCTCTATGGTAGTGGAGAAGCTGATGAAATGAATTTTATTGATTCTATGCAAAACTGCAGCCTATTAGAGGAACTATTACTTTTTTATTGCAAGTTTCAAGGAGTAGTATCGAGATCAATCGGATATCTTTCTCAACAACTCCAAACTCTAGAATTTGGAGGAAATAAATTTTACGGAGACATCCCGTCAAGTATAGGTGACCTAATTGGCTTGACCATTTTAGCTTTAGAAGAAAACCAGTTCACGGGAAAAATCCCCTCTACGATTGGTAAGCTTCAAAACCTACAACTTGCTTCTCTGTCTCAAACCAATTATCAGGGCCAATTCCATATGAAATCGGAAACTTATCATTGTTGACTAAACTCTTTTTAAGTTCCAACAGATTGGAAGGGCTTATTCCTTTAAGCCTGAGGAATTGTAATCAACTTTTGCAGTTGTCCCTAGATGATAATAAACTTAGTGGTGAGATACCTAAACAAATTCTTCAGCTTTTATCTCTGTCAATAATCTTAAATCTTTCTCAAAACAACCTATCTGGTTCACTTCCAACAGAAGTTGGAGATCTCAATATGTTGAACGAATTGGATTTGTCTCATAATAATATATCAGGTAACATTCCTACTAGTCTTGGTGGTTGCACTAGTCTTTTGTCGTTATCAATTGAAGGAAACTTATTTCAAGGCATGATACCAACATCATTAAGTTCCTTGAAAGGATTGGAAGATCTTGATCTTTCTAATAATAATTTATCTGGTCAAATTCCTCAATTTATAGAAGAGTTCAAATTACAACATACGAACATGTCCTTTAACAACTTTGAAGGGCAAGTACCCACTAAAGGAGTGTTTGCGAATGCAAGTTCATTCTCGATCTTGGGGAATAGTAGGCTTTGTGGTGGCTTGGTTGAACTTGGGTTGCCCAAGTGCAAAGAGAATGGGAAACACAAACGAAAGTTTCCATTGTATGTAATAGGCATTTTGATTGGCTCCACTTTTTTCGGAGTATTATTTTTCGTGTACATTTTGTATAAGAAGAAAAGAAAGAGCCAAGAGTCTCAATCATCAATGAACGAACGATTCTTAAAATTATCGTACAATCAACTTCTCAAAGCTACCGATGGTTTCTCTGAAGCCAATTTGATTGGTGAGGGTGGGTTCAGCTCTGTTTATAAAGGATCCCTCGATCATGATGGTAATTTTGTTGCAGTCAAAGTATTGCGACTTCAAAATCGAGGAGCTCTTAAAAGCTTTATAGCAGAGTGTGAAGCATGGCGGAGTATTCGACACAGGAATTTGTTGAAGATTATAACTTCATGTTCAAGTGTTGACTTTCAAGGCAATGATTTCAAGGCTATTGTCTATGAGTACATGCCCAAGGGTAGTATACATGATTGGTTACATTCAAGTGAAAGTACGTCTAGACTCAACCTTCTTCAAAGAATAAAAGTTCTTATTGATGTCGCATCAGCACTTGATTATCTTCACAATCAGTGCTCAACAACCATTGTTCACGAAGACCTAAAGCCTAGCAACATTCTACTGGATGATGATATGGTGGCCCATGTTGGGGACTTTGGTTTAGCTCGATTTCTTGGCACCGATGCAAACCAAAATAACTCAACTGGGGTTAAAGGAACAATCGGTTATGCACCTCCAGGTACAATTTTTGTATCCCATATGTCATATTTACTTACACTATGTCACTATTACCTTATTCTATTGTAATTTTCAAAACTGCAGAGTATGGCATTGAGAGTCGGATAACAAGTAATGGAGATGTGTACAGTTTTGGAATATTATTATTGGAGGTGATTACTGGGAAAAAACCAACAGATGGAATCTTTAACGAAGACCTTAGCCTTCATAAATTTGCTTATGATGCCTTGTCAGACCATGTAATCAATGTTATTAACGATGATTTAATTGTTGTTCAAACTACGGAAGCAAATGCAAAGAAAATGGAGGAATGCTTGGCTTCAACCGTCAAGATTGGAGTTTCGTGCTCTGTGGATTCCCCACCGCAGAGGATGAATATCGAAAATGTTGTGCATGAGTTGCAGCGTATTCTGGATGTGCTTCAACATATTTGAGATTTGATATTCTCTCCTTTTACTTGCCACGGCAGAAAATTAAATTTGTAGATTGATTATTTGCATAAGTTTGCTTACATGTGCTTACAAATATCGTTCAATTTGTTGGTCATACTATATATGCATTTTTTATTATTATTATCATTATTTTTTTGGCAAAAACAAATATATATTAATTAGAAAACTTCAACAAATTAGTTGAAGGAACAAACATGGGCTAACATAGAGTAAACTACTAGATCAAGAACTTAAAATCTTGATAACTAATAAAAGTAAAACACTAAGCTACTTGAAAACATTGAAAATCGAAGGAATATCTTCTCATGATAGAACCCATGCATGGCCTAAATAAATAAAGAACAAATTAAACCATTGATAGATTGTGCTCTCTAAAACTCGAAATACACTCGACAATCAACATTGCCACTTCCTGCATTACTGAAATACAACATTGAACAAGACACTTTATAACAACATCC
This sequence comes from Pseudognaphalium luteoalbum, assembly GCA_963422505.1. Lineage (NCBI taxonomy): Eukaryota > Viridiplantae > Streptophyta > Magnoliopsida > Asterales > Asteraceae > Pseudognaphalium > Pseudognaphalium luteoalbum. The sequence goes on along the minus strand of OY730195.1, from coordinate 115,957,273 downwards.
TCATAGGAGCGACAAACTTTAAACCCGGCCATGACGATAAAATACTTGACAATAATAACCCATCCATCCTTGAGTACCAAAATGAATGACCACTTGAGATTTCATACTAGCATGGCTAGCTCATTCGGATTAAACTTCCATTGTTTGCTTGCATCCTTAAGATCTAGCTCTTGATTGATTCCTTTTTGTACTTGGCCATGTCATGCATAAATTCTGGAAATGTTTGCTTTTTCAACGTCTTTTTGTTACCTATCACTATTGCTTTTGATTTACGTGATTAAAATGGGTTAAGTTATGGTAACGAGGTCCTTGCAATTCATTTTTAGGGATGATTTATCCGAATATCCAAATAAATAAAAAAGATTGTTTTTTTTAAATCTTTTAATTATATTTTTCAAATCGAACATATAGACATTTATAACTATTTAAATGATGAATTTAACATTATATAAGTATAAAATATATGTATAAACAATCAAATTTTTATTTTTGTGGATCTAACATACTAAACGTTTTCTACCTACACAATAGTTTTGTTTTTATAAATATAAATAAAATTCATTTATGTCATCCAATAATAATGAAGTTATATGTGTTTACTCAAAGTCACCCATGCTTTTTTTGGCTTACCAAATAATAATAAAATTTAGTAAGTGTTCAAAAAAGTCACTCATACTTTTTTGTTTCGATTTAATCACTTCACTTTCACTAAGTGTTCATATATTGTAACATTAATTTAATTTTGTGAAATGAAAGGCTGACATGGATTTTTTTTTTAAAACAAAAAATCTGACAAGGAATCATAAATACTTTATAGCACTAACATGCAAATATACCATTGCAAAATGTTAAATGAGAAGCATATATGTTCAAAAAGGTTTCATTGGAAGCCCTTGTTATGTACGAATGGATTGTAAACATTATTTTTAAGGAAATAATCCAAATCCTCGTATGAGTCTAAGAGCAAGGCAAGTTGGTATCATAAGGAAACTCAACATCAAAGTTATCCCGGTCAATGCCGGAAAACTTTATAAACTTTGATTTTGGTATTGTTGTTGAACAGTTGTCATTGTCATTTCTTAACTTTAAATGTGTAAACTATATATGTGCTCAAGTAATGAACTACTACTCATTCTAATAACCTACGTATAGTGATGTTATCATATTAATTAGTACTATATACATCTATAATGCATACCATGTGTAATGAAATAAATAATTAGTTATTCAGTATCAATTATGTTTATATGCGTACGTGATGGAAATTTGGAAAATATAAACAGTTATATTTCCACATTAGCCTATTTGTTAATATAAAAATCCATGTCAGCAATGTAAATCATGATAATTACTCCGTAATATTTTTTCACATTATGTGAACACTTCATAAAAGTTGAGTGGTTAAATCAACACAATGAAACTTGAGTGATTAAATCAAGTGAATAAAAGTATGAGTGACTTTGAATGAACACTTTTGAAACTTCATTATTATTTCTTGTTTTTAACCCTTCCAAAATCGTATTATATTAAATTTATTAACTACAAGATTTAGATTATAATATATATTTTTGTAACATAATAAGTAATATAAATCTAAAATCATATCTAACACCCTTATAAAGGTTTATGTTATTTCTTTGATGAATTAATACTTTAAAGATACGAATCGGCTTTTTTTATGACCTCCCAATATGCTTTTATGAAATTAATATTAAATCCGTCAGGTCTCGGGGATTTGGAGCTTGCATAACTTTAAACAATATTTTTCACCTCACTCATATCAATGGTTGACTCTAAAAAGTCAGCATCCAGTTGGGTCAGTTTTTGAAAATTTGAACTGCTGAAATCAGGCCTAACCCGATCAGACTCCTTAAAACGATTAGCAAAGTGGTTAAGAGCTGCTGTTTTAACTTCATCCGGGCTTTCACTCCAAACACCATTAATATTAATTCCTTCAATTGAGTTTTTGTGTAGTTTCTTCTTTATAATTGAGTGAAAAAATAGAGAATTCTCGTCACCTTCTATAGCCCACTTGATTCTGCTTTTTTGTTTAAGAGTATCCCATTCAATTTGCTCCAAAGATTGAAGGTCCATCAACCATTCTTCTCTAGATTCGATATCAGTGGGGGAGATAGATCCTGTTTCTGCCCTACGATCCCAGTCCAAAAGGTTTTTTAGATGTCTATCCTTGCGATTAGAATGGTTGGCTTTTGACTTCTTGGCCCAATCTTTAATATCCGACAATAATCTTTCGAGTTTTTCTTTTAAAACAACATCCGCCCATCCATTATATCCCCTGCTTGCCCAAGATTTTTCAACTATGTCTGTAAAATCTTCTTTCCCGATCCAGTGGTCAAAAACTTTAAACAATTTAGGCCCGTCATTCACAATCTCGACTTTAAGTAGAATAGGGCAGTGATCAGATATATGTCGACTCATAGCAACAACTGATGCGTCCAACCAATAGTTGAAAAAATTATGTGAGACCAAAAATCTATCAAATTTACTCATCTTATTACCATATTTGCTAAATCTCATAAATCTGGGACCACCCATTTGAAGATCAATCAGGCCTGATGTAGCAATAAAGTTATTAAAATGCCTGGCCCGCCGATCAATGAAGATGGAACCTAAACGCTCATCTGGAGATCTCACAACATTAAAATCACCGAATACAATCCATATAATTTGAGAAGATGAGATGGAATCACATACGTCATTCCAAAGAATTTGTTGTTGCGGAGGCCCTAAACATTGATAAGACCAACCTTTACTGAAATTCCTTGCCAGTCACCTATAACACCAATGTAATTTGATCCACAAAAAGCACTCTCTTTATTGAACACGTTACTGTCCCACATAAGAAGAGTGCCACCCAAAGCTCCAATAGATCCGCCAAAAACAAAGTCAACCTCAGAGATTTTCATGAGAGAATTAACCACAGGATTCTCATTGAAAATCATATTTTACTAATTTGAGTTTTCTTCAAATCAACCCCCAATCCATTACAATTAAGAGAGATAATCGGCATTAGAAAATTAAAAGAAACCAATAAGCACATGTGAGGGTTTAAGATGACCCACCTGGAATATTCCTTTGAGTTGCAAAAGAAAATCCAATGGCTTCCCCTATCTCACGAATCTTGTTTGCTTCCGGTTAAGGGATCTCCACTGTTATCATTCGAGCCTAAAGAGACTGTATTTGAGCAAGAACCTAACATGAGTTTCCTAGAACCCGACGGGTACGAACTGGTTTGCGATTTTACCATTAGAAACCGGGTTAGAACCGGTTTTTCCTGACCCGGTTTGAAATACCGGTTTTAAAACCGGTTAAAAATCGTTTTTTTACGTTATATAGCTGTTTAAGGGGGGTTTTTGAACCTTTTTTGCTATTTGTTTTTACCATTTTGCCATCCCAAGTTTACTATATATACAAGGCTTGAGTTTAGGTTCAATCACTACATTCAAACACTCATACATTGCTCAAAAAACTCAAAACGCATACAAAATTCTCGTTTCTCAAATGACAACTCAATCTTCTTCCACTTCCGTCGGTATTTGTTCTTCAAATGCACCAACGATTGTTTGACAATTGCCTAACAAAAGAAATCCGGAGGTGTGGGGTTTATACGACAAAGTGTTGATGTCGGATGGTACGACTAAGGTACAATGTAAACGTTGTCGGAAATTCTTAAAAACCGACTCCAACACAACGTTGAAAATTCATAATGAAAAGCATTGTGAGGGGCTCAAAACTAATCCGAAAGCAAGTGGTCAAGCTTCTATGTCACGATATGGAACTATTTTTGCATACTATGCGGAACGGTGTCGAGAAGCTTTTACGGGTTTTGTAATTCAAGCAGTTTTGCCGTTCAACCACTTCGACAACCCTCGGCTTACTAGGATGATTTAAAATACTCTTCAACTGCGATATAATCATGTAAGTCGTACTACTCTTAAACGTGATGCCCTTAAATTATGGAAAGAAGCTAAAAAACAACTAAAAATCGGTTTTAGAAAACTTAAATACAAGTGTATCATTAACAACCGATGTTTGGTCGGCTCCTCATGGTTTGCCCGGTTCGTACCTTTTTGTTACCGCACATTGTGTTGATCTCGTAACTTGGCAAATGATGAAATATACCATTGCTTTTGAAGACTTTGAGTATCCTCACACGGCCGTGCTTTACTAACAGTTGTTCAATTTTTGCCAAAGTAATATATTTTATTGCTTCTGGCTCGAGCTGTAAATCAGTATGACATAAGAGACAAAGAACAATTAGGCTAAAAAATACATCAGGAAGCAATCTTAGCGATGTTAGTGATTTAATTTATTATATTTCATTGTTTTGTTATACAATTTAAGTTGGTCATAGGACATATTTCATGGGGTAGTTCATTAGTTTAGATACCTGGTTGCCGTAGCTCTTGTCTTCAAATGTAAAGTATGTCATCAGATAGTTTGTCAAAGGTTTGTTCCCAAATGCATTCTGGTCTTGACAAACAGTCATTTTTTATTAACATAACAAATAAATATCTGCAAAAAGAACCTGTTGCCCATATGCTTGTTTCATTAATTGAGTCAATGTACTCTTTGTTGTCGTCCAGTAGACCTAAGGCGTAGCAAGCATCTTTGTATGTGTCATGTAGTACGTTGTTGACAGTTCTTAGGTCTTCGTAGCATGTTGGACCGTGGATCTTATTAAGAAATATTCTCAAGTAATAGCTTTCACCGGCTTTGGGTGGAACATAATTGATTCTTCCCACTGCAATAGTTTCTGTTTTGTGACGTGTCCAATTTCTGGTTTTTGCATCCCAAACAAATTTAGTTGGGAAGTCGGCGTAAGTTAATGTCCTTGTTGTTTCGTTGTGTTTATTGCACTTTGAACCATCCATTTTAGAAATTTTGACTGTGCGATTGATGGTTTCGTAAGGGTGCTATTGACCGTGTCGCCTTCCTGATAAAGAATTGGTTGTTGATTTGGTAGGTGGAAGGACAATCTCTCAACATGAGGACTCTGATAATGTAATGGGAAGCCGAACAGTCTCCAAGAAGCTTCACAAGCTGATATTGTAACACCCCCAAATTTCGGGTTACGAAAGCGGTCGGGTCGGGGTGTTACCAAATCAAATATCACAAGCACAAAGGTACATAATGAATGACTCTAAATGAGACGTTTGAAAATAGTTATACATTTCCAAAATAAAGAGTTTACAATGTTACGAGTTCGCAAAATGATTTCATTACATAATTTGAAATACAAAAGTTATGCAAGGAAATCCAGGTGTTTGAAAACATGCGAATCGAGCTAGCATAGCTTGTAGCAATCCTAATCCTGCTGGCACCTGAGAACACATGCTAAAACAAGTCAGCTATAAAGCTGGTGAGTTCATAGGTTTGTTAATTTAAACATGAAGTTTAAACCGTGTATATTTTCAAAAGTAATTCGTAAACTGTATTTGAAAGTTGCAATGTATTATACTTGAGTCCCCTTTTGTGAAAACGATAAAGGTTGCCATAACCTTATAACCCAATCCGATAGGTTTAGTTCTAAAGTGTTCTCTAAGTGTTCCCATGTTTGTACTACTTTTCAGAGCAGCACAATACCAGTTCTGATAGTCATTTCTCATGGTGATTCCTAGTGGCAGTACAACGTACTCAAATGACCTATAAGGTTATCATGTATGTGTATAAGAGTCGTGAGTGGCACCACGTGCCACTCAGTATAACCGTGTATGTATAAGGTAATCAAGAGTGGCACCCCGTGCCCACTAGTGTAATCAGGTATACATATAATAGTCGAGTGTTGCTCCTCGCGCCTAACATTGTAATCTGTATGCATATAATGAGCGAGTGTGGCACCCCGTGCCTGACAGTGTAATCTGTATGCATATAGTAAGCGAGTGTGGCACCTCGTGCCCAGTAGAGTAATCGTATATACGTATAAAGTGTACATGTAACTATAACAAGTATACATGTATAACGGAAGTAGCACCTAGTGCTCGGATTTAGCTCATCGAGCCCAGAAGTAGCACAACGTGCCAGGAAGTAGCACAACGTGCCCGGAAGTAGCACAATGTCCCGGAAGTATCACAACGTACCCGGAAGTAGCACAACGTGCCAATCAGTATATGCATATAAGTGTACATGTACCTATCCCTAGCGTACATGCAGTAGCAATTAAGTGTGACACATCATGCCCAAAAGTGTATGCATGTAATCAGTAAGTACGATTATAGCACGAAGTTAAACCAGTGGATTACCCTATGGTAATATTGAAAATGTAATTCAAAAGAGTACCTACGGTTGTCTCACAACTGTCAGGTATATCACAGTGTATTTAAGTTTGTACGTGTCCCACTGAGATGATAGTATGTAGCAAATTGTGCCTAAGTATGTGTAATCATCACTTAGCTGTTTTGGGAAATAGTATAATGTGTTCCACTAATGTACGCTACCATCGCGTATTTGTAATCTCAAACTTAACAGGTATGTTGGTGCCCCTAGGCACGGTTTACTCGAAGGCTAGTATGAAACTAGTAATTGTAGATCATAGTTGTAAGGAATCCAATAGTCCTTAGAAAGTTGTACCTGTTCAAGTCTATGTGTTTCCAATCCTTGGGATACTTAATACCTTAAAGTATTTTAGGACCGTTCATCAATGTTAAATCATAACATGTTTATTCAAGAAAGTCAGTTACTCGTTTTCTTTAATCAATAACCAATGAAAAGCAAGTAAAACGGAAACATGTGTCTCACCCCAAAATCAGTAAAATAGTATGAAAAGTGGGGCTATGAACTCACCTGTGAGTTATCAGCGATCCTACGATAAGGGTGTCGTCCGAATGGTAACCTCCTAGTGTCCTAAACACGTGAGGTTATATAAGAGATAAATCAGTTTTTCTAGGCGAGTTGTGTAAATATTCATTTGTCGTTCAGGTTTGGAAATCGTGTACGGGGGTCCGAGGGCAGCTCCCCTGGTAGCAGGGTCCAAGGGATGGCAACCCCTGACGGGGTCCAAGGGGCAGAGCCCCTGGCTGGGGTTGAGCTGCCAGGTCAGCTTGGAAAATTTTTATTTCTTCTTATATTGCTTTAGTAAAAACGCATCAAAAATTCAATTTTGAGTTAAATTTCAAGGTGTTGAAAAGTTGACCAAAGTTGACTAATGTTTTCGAGTCGAAACATTTTATAAAGATAAAATGTTTGTGTTAAAATTTTATAACTCGTTTTCGCGCGGTTTCAGTTTAGTAAAACACATTTTTAAATGAAACGAAATGTGTTTAAATGTTTTTGGAGTAAATAAATATCATTTGCGTTATATATATTTATATGTATATAACTTTGAATACTTTGATTTTTAAATGCGTACTAAGTATGAAAATTTGAGGTTTATATTGGGGGCGAAAATTGACCTTTTTGACCGGGTGTTACAGATATGTAACGGCAATCATAGTAGGCGTCAATTTCATCTTTTTCCACCTGTTCATCATCTTTTGTTGAATTGTTGACTTTTTTTTTGTGCAAATGTTGCGGTGATCCTGTCTGGGCCCTTGTTTATGTATTTAAATAGATACTTTATAGCTCCAAGTTGGTTACACCACTCCACATTCATTTGAGCCTGGTACTGTTTTAGTAGAGCAGGGTTGTAGCCGACTACATTTCTGGTGTAATTAAACAGTTAATGTATTGATTTTGTAAGTAAAAGCATTTATTAGATGTGTTTAGTTGTTTACCTGTTATCTAATTCGGTGTCGTGTTTCATTATTTTTACTCCAGTATTTCGTCTTCTATATACTGGGTATCCAGCATCATCAGTATAAGTATGGTTCGTGAAGTCCTTTGGGAATCTCTTTGTGCATTTTTCTTTTATTGTGCACGCGCGGTTTGGATTTTCGTTGCTGCAAGGTCCATGAATAGTTAAATCAATCATGAGTTGATACAACTCAGCATCTTCTTTCTCGTCTGGGATTTCTGTTAATATTACACGGTCTATGTCTTCTGGGTTGGGGAGCTTATCGTCTTTATGAAGGAACATGCATACATGAGCATGATGAAGGCCTCTTTTTTGGAATTCAATGGTATATACAACTGAAATCAGATAATAGTAGATTAGGCTAGGTTTTGTTTTGTTTAATATTTTGATAAATTTGATTTTAGAATTATACCTCCGTTTACACGACCCATGATTCTCTTTTCTTTTAGACTCTTGATTAAGTGATCGAGGTTTAACTTGAACATTCTTGACAGTATATCTGGTCTGTCCTCTGGCTTTAATCCATGTTCCTCCAGAAATCTGCATATTTCTGGCCATTTTGGGTTGCAAGTAATTGTAAAAAAGAGATCTGGATAACCAAATGTTTTGCAGAGAGTCATGGCATCCAGGTAGTTTTGTTGCATGTATCGAGTTCCACCTGTGAATGAAGATGGCAATTTGACACGATTGCCCATTGAAGATGTAAGTCCGTATGTATTAGGATCGATAACGAGGTTATCTTTAGGTATTAAGGTACGGAATCCCTTAATACGGTGTTTACGAATTGTAAACGGTTTGTTTCACAAGTATTAGTGAAATCGATAATCTAATATGTTTTGTATTAACTATAACGGATGTTAATCGATCAATACCTAACCCTTAGATTATATTGAAAGCTCTGGAAAGTTCAATTCGTTCGTAGTTATCAATTGGCAAAAGTTAATTAGGTTTCAAACCTAATTTGTTTATAAACTCGTCTCGGTTCGCAGTTTATGAGCTCTGCGATCCGACTCGGTTCGCAGCCCAAGTTGGCCCAGCGAAACCAGTTAGTTCGCCTCGCAGACCTGCCCTGCGAACCCAACTCAGTTCGCATCGCAGGTCCTTGGTCAATCTTTGGTCAACATTTTTCAGTATTTAACATTTAACTCTAAAATGTTTACCAACCAATATATTCATTACAATTCAAAACCAATTTACAAACTTGATTACAATAATCTCTAGTACTATTACAAGCTAGATCTGTTGTCACAATAACATGTCCCAACAGACTTCCCCTTGACAATAGCTCTAGCATCTATGTCTTCAAAAATGTCTTTGATCTTTACTTGTAAATTTTACTCCCAGCATACATCTTCAGTTTAATGCAAGTTTTAACCATCAGCTGATAATCTCTTCCTAAATCTCCCCAACCTTCAATAGCATTGATCCTGTTCTTGTATAACATCAACAGATCATTCTTGGAAAGATTCACTAAGTATCGATGATCATATATTCTCAAAAGTTCTTTTTCTCCATCTTCGACTTCATCATCAGCTTCAAAAACCACAGCTTCACCAGTTCCAGCTTCTACATGCCATCTCTTCATATTTCCCAGAATATCCTGAGGCATAAGCTTTAACGGTATCTGCTTTACGCACTTAACTGCTAGATAAATCTTTTTACGCAGTCGTCTTCCCGTTCTTTGACTTCTTTCATTTAATTTAATAGTTTTTCTGAGTCTTGGCTTAATTCTTTCAAACTTCATTGACCAACCCTCAGTCTTGATTACCCTTTCTACATATCTTCCATAAGGATCATTACTAGGGTTCTTCATTTCTATTTTAGCCAAGTCTCGTATTTCAAATCTCGGTAAAGAACTAAAAACTGAAAGCTTTCTTTCAAAGTATTGAACCCCGTCATACCTTTTAATTGCAAAAAGCTTTAAATCTGCGTCATAATAACAACCGATTATACCTTTCTTAGGTACTCGCTTTCCAGTAATATCAATTTCTGATATCGCAGTCTTAGCCTTTTTCTTCTTCTCCAAAGGCTTAAAGATCGGATTATCTTTATGACAATCAGGAAGATCTTCTTCAAAATCAGAATCAGTTGATTCATTCAGATATTCATCTAAATCTATAACTCTTTCTCCTTCTTCATCCTGAATAGTCACATTTGTCCTTGAAGGATTTATGATGTGTTCATCTATATTAGCATCAAGATCAACACCTTCAACTATTCCAATATTGACAACATAAGTCCAATCTTCTGGAGGTACAAACTCACCTTCCTCTAGATCATAATCAACTTCCGCTTCAACTTCATCGACAATCTCAATATTAGAATCACTTTCAACATTCTTTTCTGTAATCATTTTAAATAACACGAATTAGATAATATAATATAAATTCTTTCATTGATTTCCCTGAATCAATCTAAGAATTTTCTTTATTTATCTCAATCGTATAATTACATTTAATCATTAATCTTATATATTTTTAATTTGTTATAAAAACATCTCAAATTCAAATCCTATATAAGTAATCTTATATAATTTTCACTTGTTATATATAAAATCACAAGTCTAAATCTTATATCAACGTAAATTATATACTTACAAAAGATTAATCTTTAAAAGATTATAAATAATATTACAATCAATCTAAGATTACAAAAGTATATCAGTTTCAAATACAACATATAACTACTTCTCACCAGCTCCACTTCCACTAGCACCAGCACTAGCACCAATATCAGTAGACTCAGACTCCCCCTGAAGTGTAGCTTGCTCACTAGTCTTTGAAGGACCAGTCGGCTCACTATCTTTATATGCACTGGGATCATCATCTCTGTCATGTCTCCTTTTCAGCTTCAGCTCATCTTCTTTGCACGCTGCCTTATAAACCCTAATCTCCCCCTGAGCTGACTGTTCCTGATGAAAACTCAAAACAAGTTCTTCTAAGTTGTCAAGCTTCAGGCGTTGAGCAGTGCAATCATCAAGCAATGTGTTATGAATCTTCATCAATGTGCGATAAGACTCATTAACAGTGACCAACTGCTGTGCTAAAGAAAGATTCTCAGCTAACAACCGTGGAACCGATCCCGTCAATTTCTCTAACTCCTTTACCCTAGACTCTAAGGATGTAATCCTTTCAGCATCAGTCATAGGCGTTACTGGAATCGTCGATGGTCCACGTGGTATCACCGAAGCAAGAAAAGACTCACGAGTAAGCGGTGGAATGGCTTGAGATAAGGCAGTTGTGAGAAGGCCAACTGCAAAACGGCTTGCCTTGGTCGTAGGAAACTGTGCTGAACGCACCAATTCCACAACCCCTTCTTTGATAGTCTGAGAAACCGATTCTTGTGTCGGTAACTCTGTCCTTAGCTCAGCCTATTAAGATAGATACAATTACATAAAGAAAAATAATTGTTACAGATTATGCTGTCTCAATTTCTTAAGTAATTATAGAACACTTGTAGTACTAAACGTTTATCTCATACCTCAGTCGGTACAAATACAGGTTCAAAAACCACCGGTGTCATCAACTCCACCTGTGGTGTATCTAGAGAAACTGTTACAGAATGAACTATCTCAGTTTAACTCCTGATAAACAACAAGTTAAAATTATCTAACTTAAAATTAAAGAGTTAAAATTACCATCTCTAATGGTCAAAGTCCTCGAACGCTTACGGCGTTGAGAAATAAGAAGTGTATCCTCTTCCTCAGGACCTTCATCAAGAATACTGAAGTCCAGGTCAACTTCCTTAGCCTTCCTCTTCTCTTTCAGAGCTGGATCTGGAATCATCCTAGATCGATATCTAATATAACCAGCATCTGGTGGTGGAGAAGGAGTACTATCATCATCATCTGAAGCCGATTCACCATCACGGCCTCCAAATGGACCAATATCAGAATCTTAAATTTTAAATATATGAAACATTTATGATTAGCTAGAAGCTCTATCATACAAGTTCCATATATCTTTATGATTAATCTGATAATTACCTTAGAAGGTAAACTCTCAGATCCATCAAGCTGTCCCTGCTCACCCTCAGGTCGAGTGACCTCTGGGTCTGCAGTCTCAGCTCCCTGATCATAATGATATTTATATTTTATAATCAGAAACATTATCTAATTAACTAAATATCTATAACATTTGCATTATATAATAATATTATAATAATAATGTAACAACTAAGTACCTATATTACTATATAATTATAAAATTTACCTCAGGTGGTGCAACATACTGGTCAATAGCCTATAAAACAGGATCAATAGCATCATCATGCTGTACTAGCACCTCCTGCACAACCTGTGCAGCAACCTCGGCATCAACCTGTTGTCCCGGATGTTCTAAAATATCATCCAGAAGCTCTTGTGGATCCTCAGGAATAACCACATCAGCAACAGGTGCAGGTATCGCAATAGCAGGCTCAACATCTAACCACCCATCATTGGCCGGAGCCACATAATTTTCATCCAGAAGATAACCAAATAAATCAACCGCTTCCGGCTTCACTACGTCTGGACGTCTTGAGGAGTTGAGAAAACAAGCGTTGTATGTACGCAAGTTGACTCGATCAACAAATCGATCCGGAGCAACTGCTGGCATATCAGGAATGCGATGACGAACAATGAGCATACAAAATCATAGATAGATCAAAAATTTTGATCTAACTGCTCCAGTGATCTGACCGATAAAAGAACCGAAGATATAAGAAGAAAAACTGTATGGTTTGTTATAAACCAGTGACAGTAGCCCATAAAATAACTGAGGGCTGAGCTCATCGTATCCTCCCTTCTTGTTACCGAAGATCGTAAAAATGATGTGGAATAAGAATCTCCACTGCCCTAAAATGAACGCCTTGATGAATTGACGTCCATGTCTGGGACCAGAATATCCCATTCTGCCCAAAGCTCCCTCGATAAAATCCGTCGAGTAAGCAGATGGACCAGCTTCCTGCTCTACAGTGCCTAATCTCAAAATCCGGCGTAGACCATCAGCAGAGAAGACAACGGGATGTTCATTAACCCGTGTACGGACAACCGGAGGGTTAGCCGCATCATCGAACTCAATATTGTCCCAGAACTGGGTCAATATATTCTGAGATATAGAAGGTGACTCGGTAATGGCATATCTAATCCTGGATCGTGCCAAAAATGTCAAGATCTCAGTAGATCGCTCAGCACCGCGCTCACTGGTGTCGAGACTCACCAGAATGTTGTGTCCAGGTGCAAAAGCTCTATCTGCCATATCTATTATTATGATCGACTGATCATCAAACATCTAAGTTTACTATTAACTAACAATTTAAGCTACAAACCTTAATTGAACAATTAAACAAAGTTAAATTTTCAATTATATTCGTTAAATTATATTACATTTGTTAGTTATAAAAGAAAGTTTGAGTAAATATACCTCCGATTAATTATCGGGACACGCCGCTCGACTTCGCTATGAGTCGGAAGACTTTCGATATTAATTAACCCAAAAGTTCTAAGTAATTACATATTTTTAACTTATTAACGAAAGTTCATAACTCTAATGATGTAATTAAAGGTTAACTTGTCAATTATTTGTAACCGCACAGTCCTCAAATCGAAAACAAGTTATAACATATATTATGTAAACTAAATATCGATTAAATCAAAATTTTAGTTTACAAATCACATTTGAAAATGTTAAAAAATTAAAATTAGCAAAAGTCACTTCGCTTTGCAGGAATCCTGTGCGAAGTGAAGTTCAGTTCGCAATGGTCAATAAAAGTCAACCATTACAACTCGCTTCGCCATTATAAGCTGCGAAATGAGATTCATTTCGCAGAATAACCCGCGATCCGAGTTTTGACTTCGCTATATTGATCCGCGATCCGAACCCAAATATTGAGTTCGCTTCACAAGAATGCTATGCGATGTGAGTTGTCACTTCGCAGAAATGGTCTGCTATCCGAACTCAAATATTGAGTTCACTTCGCAGATGCAATCTGCAATGCGAAGTCAAAGGTTGGATTCGCTTCGCAGAATGTAATCTGTGATCCGAATTCAAGTGATTTACTTCGCTTCGCAGGAGCGGGGTGCGAAGTGAGTATGAATCTCACTTCGCAGACTCAACTGTTGTGATATTCAAACTCAAACTCATGATCAAGTAAATTTTTTAAGAAAATAACTGATACAAACAGGTTCGTAATGGCTTGTAGATCATATGTTTATAGTTTTACGTTCTGTAATTCATCAATTAACATATAATTTATGAAAAACCAAACCGAAACCTTCAAAAACTCAAAACAAGCAATTTCAAGTGATACTCTGTTAAAAACCACAAGGCATACCTCTTTAGATGCGTAATCAAAAGTTGTATGAGAAACACGAAGTGAAAATCCCTTCCTCTGTCTGGAAAATCGAAAATCAACCGAATAAGTGGTTCGGTTCGCTTTGCAGATGTTCGTCTCGCAGGAGGTTTGGTTTCGCTTCGCAGAATGTGTGGAAAGTGTGGGTTTGACTCGCTTGACTTGTCCCTTTTATACTCTAAACTCACCTCGCAACGTTGACCGGTCAACTTCGCAGATTTGACCAAAATTGCGATTTTAGATTTAAATATAAATTGAATTTTTATTTATTTGTACTAGTCAAACATATTAACTTCCCATTGCGTTTTTGTCACATTTATTCAAACACGAAACGATAAAATGTTATTTAACTTAATTCCAAAGGATAACACAATAAATAAATCAATCCAAAACTTTATTGAATTCTAATAAAATAGAGTTTTACAAAAATTAAAATGTAAACAAAAATACTAAGCAAAAAATTAATTCTATGCTTAACTGATTAAGAATTATCTGCTTAGGGATCATATTAGAAAGAATAAGCAAAACTTAATTGATTTTTAATAAGTCTAAGACGATCGTTAATATTCATACCTCATGAAATTCATATAAGCACAATAAAATTACAACTATAACCAGTTAGTAAACTTATATTTATAAAATTATATCTGATTTACCTTTATCCACACGATATAACACATTGTTGAAAAATAACTTAGAATTTCTTTAGAACTTATTCACTAAGGTGAATGTTCAAAGGTCATAGACAGATCAAGACGATTATCGATATTATGATCCACATAAACAAATTATACACAGATTTCTGAGCAAACTTTTTATTGTTAATGTGAACAATATCTAGTGTTTTCTACTATACAATATACTGAGAAACTCAAGTACAACTCATAACACTGTATCCTATTTTTATAAGGTAGGAGTTACTAAATGATGTCCTTTAGAAGAATATAACTTACACTTGACACTTGATACTTTGTATCTTTCATATGTAAGGTAGAGGTTACTAAATGATGCTCTTTAGAGACATATAACTCACCTTGTAGTCTTAAAGACTTTGTATCTTTTTGTTTTTGTTTTAGTTAACAGTGCATGGAAGTACTATCATTTAACAATTAAGACTTGAGTCATATATGGTATAGCAGTTTCACAAAAGATAAGACATGCATTTAGAATTTCTTAAATGCTCAGAATTCCTAGCATAATCTGCCTATCAATATATCGTATGATGAAGTTGACTAGACTAAAATTATTCTTATCACTTATGCCGTAAGAGACGGGTTATTATCAGTGGATATAGGTGTATAATAAGATAAATATAAGTCCATTTCTAGTTAAGATTGTTATCTTAGAGTGACCTATAGGAATCTATTAACACATCATACTTAATACTTAAGGTATTATTCTTGGACTTATTCTCCTAATGTACTATCATCTCCTATGTTTTTGCAAATAAAAACTTAAACAATTTCTAAAAGAACTCCTGTTGTTCTTTTATTGGAGGCGATTCCCCTTAGGTAACAAGCAAATGAATGCCATACGCCCCCCCTCTTTTTTTTATATATTTTGAATAGAAAGACTTAAGCTATTACATTTCCTTTGGAAAACTAGTTAATCTGGATTCTTCATTCCATTTAGTTGAACCAATGTCTCAAAACGATTCCTGTCAAAAGCTTTTGGGTACAAGTCTGCCAAGTTATCCAATGATGGAACCTTGACTAACTGTATAAGCTTCTTTTCAGCACAGTCTCTTATGAAATGATGACGAATATCAACGTGCTTTGTCTTGCTGTGCTTTACAGGATTATTAGTGATAGAGATAGTGGATTCATTGTCAATCATCATCGGAGTGTTGGTTAAATTTAAACCATAATCTCTCATTTGCTATTGAATCCACAGCACTTGAGAACAGCAGCTGCCTGCAACAACATACTCAGCTTCACATGTAGAAATGGCTACTGAGGTTTGCTTCTTGCACTGCCAAGACACTAATCTTCCTCCAAGGAACTGACATCCACCAGTTGTGGACTTTCTATTCTGATTGCATCCTCCATAATCAGAATCATTGTAAGCAATAAAATCCAAGTTTCCTCCAGTTGGATACCAAAGTCCCAGCTTCGGTTTCCCTCTTAGGTAACGAAAGATTCTTTTGACTGCTTGCATATGAGACTCTTTAGGTGAGGCTTGATATCTTGCGCAGAAACATACTGCAAACATTATATCCAGCCTGGATGCAGTGAGATACATTAGTGACCCAATCATGGCCCTATAAAGAGTAGGATCCACATCTTTGTCACTCGATGTATCCGGTCCAAGTCCATGATTTTCTGGAATAGGAGTATGATATATGCATGTTTCATCCATCTTAGAACGTTCTAACAGTTCATAGGTATACTTTGTTTGATGAATGAACATACCATCTTCTTTTTGATCAACTTGTAATCCTAAGAAGAAATTCAACTCTCCCATAGCAGACATTTCAAATCTTTTTCGCATGACTTTCTCAAATTCTTGACACATCTTTTCGTCAAAAGACCCAAAAATGATGTCATCAACATATACTTGAACGAGAAGAAAGTCATTCTTTTTCCATTTAACGAAAAGTGTACTATCAATTGAACATCTTGCAAAACCATTCTCAAGAAGGTACTTTGATAGTGTCTCATACCATGCCCTGGGTGCTTGATGTAATCCGTATAGAGCCTTATTCAAGCGATATACTCTATCTGGATAATCTGGATCAACAAACCCTGGTGGTTGAGAGATATACACCAATTCTTGTACTTTGCCATACAAAAAGGCACTCTTAACATCCAACTGATACACTTTAATTTCCTTGTAAGTTGCAAATGATAAGAATACCCTTATTGCTTCAAGCCTAGCAATAGGTGCAAACACTTCGTTGTAATCTATACCTTCTTCTTGATTGGATCACTGGACTACTAAACAAGCTTTATTGCGAGTAACAATTCCCCAATCGTCTCTTTTGCACTTAAAGACCCATTTAGTTCTAATAGGATACTCACCAGAAGGTAAGTCAACTAGCTCCCATACATTCAACTTTTTAAACTGAGTCAATTCTTCTTGCATAGCTTCTACCCATGAGTTTTCTTTTAATGCTAGTTGAACATTTTTATATTCAACTTGTGAGATATAGCATGCATAAAAACATTTATTTGTAATCCCAGTTTCTTTAATTGAAATGTATAAGCTAGTGAATTCAGAAGTTCTAGCTTTAGCTTGACTCCTGGTTAACATTGGAAGGTTTTGATCACCAATGATATTTTCCACAGGATGATTCCTACTTGTTCTAGTCACAGTTACAGGCTCAACAGATATCTCATCATCCAAATTGGTACCAATCTCTTCCAATGGTGGCATATCCTCATCAGTACTGTACATCTCATCAGCAGTTATTCTTTCCCTCAATTCCCTTGTAGGAGTGAAGATATTATCTAATACCCTTTGAGTAACTTCCGACAACTTGTCTTGTTCTTGAGGTTTATCCACTGATGGCTCTTTTGAAGTACTAGCCGAGTGATTACTTGCAGACGTCCCATATGAAGAAGCATTCGATGTATGTGTCAGGTCTGTGTCCCCGTCACCGTACAATAAATGCTAGGGGATTTCTGAATTAACCACATAGTCACTTATAGGGACTTTAAATCACTTAAACAGATCTGAATAATCGAATTGCCAATCTAATCCCTTATGTTTGTCATGAGTATAACTTGTAACTTCAATGTTGAAGACAGTTTCCACACGACCAGTGACTTTATTGAAAACCTTTTTGTTTGGTGAATTAGGAATATAACCTAGGAAATATCCTTCGTCAGCCTTTTCCCCAAACTTAGGTTGATTGTTAGTCTTCAAAAGTGTGCATGAGACACCAAAGGGCTCAAATCCCTTCAAATTAGGTTTCTTTTTGTTCAGAAGTTCATAACAAGTCTTGTTATGCTTCTTAACAGTTAGTACCCTATTCAAGACATGGCATGCTGTATTCACTGCTTCTGCCCAAAAGATGACCGGAAGCCTTGAATCTGCAAGCATGGTTCTTGCTGCCTCAATAAGAGTTCTATTCTTCGTTTCAGCAACACCATTTTGCTGTGGTTCATAAGGTGCACTGAATTGATGTTGAATTCCTTTACTTAAGCAATAGACATTCAACGTAGAATTTTTGAACTCCGTACCATTATCACTACGAATTCTCTTAACTCTCGTGTTATAGACATTCTCTACTAAATCTAAGAACTCCATAAGCATTCCTGGAGTTTCATCCTTAGATTTCAAAAAGAACACCCATGAGAATCTAGAGAAATCATCTGTAACAACCAGACAATACCATTTGCCACCTATGCTTCTTTTGCTTATTGGGCCAACGAGATCCATATGTAGCAATTCAAATGTCGAGGATATAGAGTTTTCAGTTTTGGACTTGTGTGGTTTCTTATGTTGTTTTCCTTTCAAACAAGAAACACACCTGTCTTCAAACTCAAAACGTTTCTGTGGCACACCCAGAACTAAACCATTTTTGGTTATGTAATTCATTTTATGAAAGTTCAAATGTGCCATTGTCCTATGCCATAAAATAGAATCTGCTTTAGAAGCCTTGGATAATAGACATGTAGACTCCATTGAAGTATTAGGAACACCCATGTTAATAGCATAGATGTCCTTCTTCCTTGGAGCCCTCATTAGTATCCATTCTTCGGGAATAACAAATCCCGGCTTTAGGACTAAGGCTTCCTTTTCATTAAAATGAACTGGATGACCTTTATCGCAGACCTGGGAAACACTCACCAAGTTGTGAGTTAGTTCTTCAACATAATTCACATCTTCAAGAGTCAAAGTTCCATTTGAAACTTTTCCTTTTCCCGTAATCACTCCTCCTATATCCCCAGCGAAATTTACTCGCTGTTTTAAACCACCTTTGAAGTCGTTCAATAGACTTCTTTCTCCTGTCATGTGTCTTGAGCATCCACTGTCTACATACCACCAGCTGTCTTTGTTCACAGTTTGCTCCCGTTTCTTTTCAGTTTGGAGTTCAGCCATTTGTGCAACAAAGTCTTCTGGACATAGATCTTCAGTTGATCCCAAGTCCAACACATCATCTTCAATTGCCAGCATCTTCAAATCAGGAATCTTCATTTGATAATCCTCAGCAGTAGGCATGTAAGATGGTGTCTCCTCAGTCTGAACTGGATCTTCAATTTCAGCCATTAGAGCTTCTTCAGACAAAGCTCTCCAGTCATAAGAACCATCCAGTTGTTGAACGACCAAGGCTTTAGAAAACAAAGAAGCACTTGGTTTTTCTGGATTCGCAGATTTCTCAGTTTTGGATCTTTGACATTCCCTAGCAAAATGTCCATAACCTTGACAGTTAAAACATTTTACTTTGGATTTATCAAATCCAACTTTGTTTCCCACCATCTTTCTTCCAGTACGCTTTAAGAAATTTTTAACTCTCCTTGACACCATAGCAAGTTGCCACTGGAGATCCATTTCTTCTAAGTCGTCGGGGTCTACCTGATCATAATCCTCATCAAAAGTAGCTGGATCATTGATCTTACCCTGGATGTAATTTTCATATGAAGCAACAAATGAAGCAAGAACTGAAAGTTGTTGTTCAGCGGATTTCACACTCATGGGCATTTTATGATGCTCTTGAGCTGACTTCCCAGTTGTCTTGCTTTTTGCTTCACCACCGGATGAGCTTATAAAGCATAAGTCTTCAGATAAAATTTCACCAGTTACTCCAGTATCACCAACTAGTAAAGCAGTGGTCGAACTGGAAGAACTGTTAGAGATAGTTGTTTTTCCATGATAAAGCTCAGGATCCTGTACCTGATCAGGATCAGTATCTCTAGATCTTTTTGTGAAATCATATCCACAGAGCTTGTCAATTGCCTGCTCCAAAGACATAGCTGCATAACGCTCATCGTTATCTTTAAGCATAACTCCATACATTTCCCATTTCGAAGGAAGACCCTCAATAAACTTGTCAGTCTTCTCCGTATTAGAATAGGTAATGCCGTGGTCATCTAGCTCACTTAACAGATGGTAATATCGGGTGGTATATGCATCAAGATCTTCACCTTTCATAGCTTTGAAAACTATGAATTGTTTCTTTAACAGATTACACCTGTCTGCCTTAACTTGAGGACTTCCATCACACCTTTTCTCTAGAGCTTCCCATAGCTCTTTAGCAGTATGAAAAGACTTCAATTGATGATTGATTTCTTTTGGAAGACTCATTTTAATTGAAGTATGATCTTTATTCTCAATTTGATAATCCTTCTTTTCTTCATCACTCATTTGAGTATAGGTAAGTGCCACTGTCTTACTACCAACCTTAGCAGAAGGTGCAGTATATCCATTCTTAATGCACATCCAAATAGACAAGTCATGAAACCGACAGTGTGATTCAAATCTGTCTTTCCATCCATAGTAGTCTTCAAGTCGGAGCAATTTAGGTGGAACATTTGATTTCCCAACCTCATGATCCATCTCGATCATCTTACTTATGTCAGACATTGTTGCAAATTCCAGAAATTAATCAAATAAGCAGAATGCTCAGATCGCAGAAACTCAGTTCGCAGAATGAACTCAGTTCGCAGGGGAGAACTCAGTTCACAGGGGAGAACTCAGTTCGCAGAGAAGAACTCAGTTCGCTTCGCAACTCAGTTCGCAGAACAAACTCAAATCACAGAATCTCAGTTCGCCAATTCAGTTCGCTTCGCAACTCAGTTCGCAGAATCGGCTGAAAACCCCAAAAATGAAAGTTTTAGGTTTTTGAACGTCTAAACCCTAAGATTACGGACTTAAACAAACCCAAAAACTTCCAGAGTATGATTTTGATCGTTTTTACGCAACAAATCACGTACCAACAATCCAAATCAACCGTTATTATCCGAATAACCTCGAACCTACGCGTATCTAGCCGTAGGCTCTGATACCAATTGTAAGTCTGCATGTATTAGGATCGATAACGAGGTTATCTTTAGGTATTAAGGTACGGAATCCCTTAATACGGTGTTTACGGATTGTAAACGGTTTGTTTCACAAGTATTAGTGAAATCGATAATATAATATGTTTTGTATTGATTATAACTGATGTTAATCGATCAATACCTAACCCTTAGATTATATTGAAAGCTCTGGAAAGTTCAATTCGTTCGTAGTTATCAATTGGCAAAAAGTTATCAATTGGCAAAAGTTAATTAGGTTTCAAACCTAATTTGTTTATAAACTCATCTCGGTTCGCAGTTTATGGGCTCTGCGATCCGACTCAGTTCGCAGCCCAAGTTGGCCCAGCGAAACTAGTTAGTTCACCTCGCAGACCTGCCCTGCGAACCCAACTCAGTTCGCATCGCAGGTCCTTGGTCAACCTTTGGTCAACATTTATCAGTATTTAACATTTAACTCTAAAATGTTTACCAACCAATATATTCATTACAATTCAAAACCAATTTACAAACTTGATTACAATAATCTCTAGTACTATTACAAGCTAGATCTGTTGTCACAATAACATGTCCCAATAACATGTCCCAACAGAAGATGCATCAGATATTCCATCATTTTGTGCGTTCGATAGGCTTTCAGCTGGAGCAATTCTGAGATCTTGTAGATGATTTCGTATATATTAGATTCTTTCATTTTCTACCATTGTATAAGCATCTACTAAAAACTGTTGGTAAAGTCTTCTTGACATAAGTAATAGCGATACTTCATTCTGTCTATCCTGCATCCTGTACGCGAACCACTCTCTCATTGTAAGTCTTATCCTTCCTGCAGCAGTGATAGTTTCCACTCCTCTATGTAGTATATCAACTCTGTAACCATCTTCTGCGTAAGGGAATATCAGTGGATAATGCATTGGTAGATATGATGGATGTAACTCATTTATACGTTTTAATTTGCCTGATTGCTTCTCTAAGATTATATCTCTTGTATCCATTCCGTCAATATCACCTATAATCAACGCTGCAACCTCGTCTGCACTTGGGAGGTTGTAGGTCCTTCCATTTTTTTGTCTTGTTCCAACCAGTTTGAGTTTGATCGTTTCGTTTCGTTTGCATTCGTATTATAGCGCTCCCTCACCATTCTGAATTTTTTTACCAAAGGGTTAAATTTCATCCAAGAGATCCTTCAGGTGATGTGCAATTGCGTATTCAACTGTTATTGGATCTGAACTGTATTGTTAAGAGTTCAAAATAAATCGTTAATATATGGTTGTAGTTTTCACATGTTTTTAGGGAGAAAATAGTACTTACCTGTAAGCTGCAAATCTGTTTGTCACTTCATTTTCGGTGTCGTGAATATATAGTTGTGAGTACTTTGGGCTGTTGCCTGATTTGGAAAGCAAGCTTCCAATTGAATGGAAGTTCTCTCCATTCATTCTGAAAACGTATGGGCCACCTCCTTTGTTATATTTGTTATCAATTTTTCCTGCCATCGATGTGAAGCTAAACATCATATTGTACCTTCTAATATTTTGTATGAAATTTTTTCCATGTTCATTTGTTCCCTTATAAAGTTCTAGCAATAGAGGTGGAGGTTTTTTCATTCCGGGCAGTTCAACTTTACCATTCATGCAGCATAATGAGTATGCCTCCTTATTATTTACAGACCCTTTCCCCTTTGATGCTTCCCCCAGCCAGAGTTTAGCACAGCATGTTTTGCATATGTATGTAGGGTCTCCCATGTCCATATAATCTGTTTTAATTTTTTTTTATTATAAAGTTCGTATGGATGGGAAGTAGTAAGTGTAATAGCAAATATAATCATTGTAAGTTAGAATGTGTTGTTATTTTACCTTTTGAGATGCCATGTATTTTTTTTATCAACTGTGTTTGTACCTACGCATTCATTACAAAGAGTTGTACATTTGCTAATGTTATATGTAAGTTTAGATGTCACCTTTTTCTTCAGTATATTGCTTGTAGGATTTGGGTGTATGTACTTGAACTTCCTGAAGGTTTGTTTCATCAATGAATGTATCTGTTGGATGCACAGAATGTTGGAGTTAGGTAGCAGTAAAAGGGTTTACATTGTTATATGAGGTAGTAATCAAGTGTGGGGTTGTAAATAAACAGACCTGCCTATATAAATTTAGATTAGATGGTGTAGTTGAGCAATACCTTTGAAGTAATTGGTGTTGGTTGTAAGTTTAGGAAGTTTTCTCTTTTTTGTATGTGGTGCATTTATGTTGGGAGACAAAGAGATTGGTACTTCATGCATGTAGATTCATTGAATTAAAGCAGAGTGTTGATGGGAATCCTATAGCAGGTAAGAGGAATGGTTCTTGTGTTAAGTTTATGTGACTAACATGATTTGTTGTATGAATGTTTTCTTGAACTGGTGAATAATAATGAATTTATTGTGGTGATTTTCTTTTGTTTTGTGTGTCCATGGTATGTTGTTATGAGAGAAATTTGAAGAAAGTTTTATAAAATAATTTGCTAATCGCAGTTGATGGATAATTAATACTGAAATTTTTTTTGAAGAAAGAGTATAACAATTTGTATGTTTTTCCATGAAGATGTTGCGTAGGTTTTAATACAGAATATGGAACAACATATGTTATCATAATGTTTATCGTGTGCTCAGCGTGAAGCTTACTTGTAGTTTTTGGAGTTCTTCAGCACGGCGTCGATGACGTCTGGATCCTCATTCAACTTATTAATGGTATACACACGATAGTTATTGTCGAGGTAAAATTTTGATACGTCAAACTTGAATACAAATTTCCAGTCAAGTAACAGGTTCAATTCTTCTGGAAGTTTGTAGTTGTCTTCCTGAATTATTGTAGTTGTTTTATTGATTAAAGTTGTTGTATGTCAGAATTTCAAATATTGTGTGTAGCTGTCAATGTATTGAATCATGGGTTTTTTTCTATTACCTCGGTTATTTTTCCAATGAGAAACGAATCGGATCTATTTATAAGTTTGGTGACGTCTTGCTGGAACAACCAAAGGGATACGGATCCCGTATCATCTTGTGCTCGAACTTGTACTTTGATCCTGAGATATGTTTTAAAGAGGATTGAAAATGTATTGTAATGCAAGATCATGGTTGTATAGAAAATTTGGTATAAGGATAGTATACTTATAGAAAATGTCATGAACATATCCACATCTTTCGCAGCGAAATGGTGCACTTGGTTCATTGTCAGCAGATGCAATGGATTCAAGATTGCTTCGCTGTACTTTCCTATCGCATTTTCGGCAAACTATGTAGTACCAGCCTTGATCATTCAGGACTTTTGTTATTGTTGCAATGATTACGCATCCAGTAACCTATATTTAGTTTGAATAATTATGTTGTTTGTAAAATGAGGTATAATACAATTGAGGAATGTTTTGAATTATACCTTCTTAATTGCATTCAACTCACTAACATTCTTGATGTAGTGCACAATTATGATAAATAGTTTAAACCTGTTGATTCTTATGAATACCAGGAAAAACTCTTCCAAGCACGTTGATTCACCAAGAATACCGTGGATGGGTATGCTTTGATTCACAAAATTGGAACCTTGATTCACAAAATTGGAAGCAAAATCGAAATTCTCAAAAATTAAAACTGAATCCCAAACAATGTGCATGGAACCCTAAATAACATCCAGAATTTTAAACGGGCCTAAAAAACATAACGGCCAAACACAAAGCCCAAAACAAAAGTCCAAAATGAACAGAAAAAACATAGAATGGGCCGTGTCTTCCAAACGGAGCCGTTTTTGGGCTTCAAGCATGGGTCTGACCACCTATGGTGGTCAGTGGTTTGGTGGGTCTCGAACCGAGCTTCGATTCGCCTGCTCATGGGCCTGAAACAGAGCCTTGTAGCCCAAGTTATGCCCTTTTCCGTGCAGCCCTTTTTGTTACACGCTCGTGGACCTCCAGAAACACGTGGGCTCGATCTTCAATACTTGGGCCTCCATCAATCCTCCAGGCTCCAGGTGCTGTTCTTTCATAATTGGTTCTTTGTAGGTGTTGAGCACCTATAGTTGGTCACTAATTGCTATTACGACTGTCGGTGATGAATCTTAGAAATTGCATTTCCAAACTAGTATCTTGGTTATAAAAACTAATTGTCAAGGTTATTGGCTGTTCCTGGTCAATGTTCACTCATATTTCTTTCAATATGAGTTCTAATTTCCATCATTAGTAATCATCATTTTCCGACGTAGATGTGCTCTGGTATGCGGTTAACAAACAAGTCAATTCGTAAGACTTTTGTCGGTCGTACTATTTCTATTTGTATCTACTTATTTTCAATAGATCTTGGACTATTAAAGCTTTGTGACTGAACCTTAAGTGGTAACCACTGATACTGTTAGGCAATACACCCTTTTGTAGCCTTATTAACTTTTAAAGAAGACAATTGTGTTTTGGCATTGCTCAAAGTCAACAGGCCTACTTTAAAGCACATTCTGAAACCTTTTCACTCTAGAAGTGCAAAAAAAAGGTATATTAGGTTACTGACAATCTTGCCAATATATGAATAAACTGCCTATCCTTGTCATCTAAACCATCAACCATCTTACTTCTAAAGTGCAACTAAATGGCCACTATCATCTGGAACATACTTCCAAATGGCAAGTATACATAAACACAATGGGTTTGAGGTGACAAAAGCACGTCTTTGTAGTCAAAGCTCTTACGAGTCACTACCTTAAATAAAGTCCGTCATTTGATCTAGACTTGGCCACATCCAGCGAAAATGAGGTTATGCGGATATCAGATCAATTTTGTATAAAAACTTCAATATACTTTAAGAATATGTTTTGAAGTCTAATGTTTGTCCTTTGTATGCGCATATATCTGGCAATGAATGTAATGATGAAGTAAAAGTGAAATCAGAATGCAAAACCGATTTGTATTTCTTTTCTGTAGGATCACATGAAAAACATCACAACTTATACCAGAATGCATCGAATTGTTGAGGAATCAACTTGAAAAGTAAAGCAGGTAAGACAGACAATATCATACCTAAAGGTTCATCCTGAACCATTAGACATATAACATAAATGGGCTCTCTAATTGTAGCATAGCATGAATCATGTAGCTCGACTTGTAACAATGTCAAGGCCCACCTCGGTAGGATCAGTTGCAACATATACACCTTCCGTTTAAAACGACGGTGTAATGTCTAATACGGTAAACGAAAATAAAAAAGAAGATCAACTAAAGTCAAACATGTTCCGTCTTTTTTTCTTTTGCAACATACGCACCTTCCATTTAATAACATGTAATCAAAAGGGGTATCATTAAAGTAGAAAGATACTAAGGATGACGTAAAAGAAAAAGTTAACTGGCTAGCCTAACATACCCATCTCAACATTGGTTGGTATCCTTGTTCGAAAGATAATGAGAACCTACTACCTCCTGGGAGAAAATCAATTTATCAACATGGAAACAGTTCAATTTCTCATAAGCAGAGTAAATAACTGTATTGACAATATCCATTATTCAGAAATAATGGCCAAGTAACATCATATGATAAAATAATGAAAGTTTTTAGATGTTAAATCACCTGACGTACGTGTTTCATGCCCTTCTAGTTAAAACCCTTTCGCATTTTGATGACATCCCTCATCTTGCCATTGGGCAGGCTCTGGTTAGGTGGCGGTGGTAGACACTTGATCGCCACTAAAAAATCTGCCCAAATACTAAACGCCTCAGCGTATTCCACGTGCTTAACACCACAAACAAAGTTATCCAGCTCTTGGCCGACGGGTATAGGCGGTCCTCCCTCAATTCCAGCCCGGGAACGTTCCGACATGAACTGCCATACACGTACAATGAGAGCCATCCAGTCGTCAACATTAACGGAACCCCCAGGTACATCTAACAACAATTTAACGCACTTTTTGGTGATAAACGTAAAGCGTATGGCCTCCGGAAGCATAAACACTACGGTGGCAAGTCTACGATGAAAACTGACGTCGGTTCGTCTCGCCACAATTCCTCTCAAATCCATAAAAGAGGCTAGAAAAGCCTGACGTCCGATGTATACATCTCTAACATCACTCACATCCAATACTCCATAGCTTGCAACAAATCGTAGTATTGTTATTGGTCCACGCGGATGCAACCAAGGATACTGGGGTTGCCCTTTACCAAAATTCATAGCACTCTCCATCGGCTCGAATTGTATGTAGATACAAATCTCAAGTAGCAAGATATAATAGAACATTCATGTCGGCTCTATCGTTGCCAGTAACTGTAACTTCTATTGAACGATTTTCAGCATGATTTTTATCTTCATAATAGAAATGTCGACAGTTTGACCGTAGCTTTCGAGGATATCCACATTAAATGTAACAAAATGTGCAATTCCTGGACCTAAATCCCTAGTTTTAGGGTTGCTGAATTTTTTGCGGTGTGATAATCTTCTTTTAGCATCCATATTCCAATACCTCGGATTTTATCGTACGTAGTTGTTGTGACGAAGAGGTGGTTTGATTTTGAGGAGGTTTTGAGTTGAGCCGCAGATTTGGTTTTGAGGCAAAGGTGGTTTTGCAGGGATGGAAAATTGGGGAAGAAGAAATGGGAGAGAGTGTGAGTGAAGCGGGAAGAAGTAAGAGCAGAGAGCGTGAGTAAAGCAAAAGCGCACGCGCTATCGATGCGAGTGAGGGAGAGTGTGACTGTAGAGATGAGGGTGGAGGAGCATGCCTATTTGACTCTGTAACAAATTATTTTTAGTCTTTCATTTCGCTTTTCCACCCTATAAAAACAATTTTTATTTGTTTCTTATTCTATGATTCTTTTATGCGCGTATAAACGATAGTTACACGCAATTACTTTTTCTATGATTCTTTTATGCACGTATAAACGATAGTTATACGCAATTCCAGCCCGGTTCCGTCATGAACTGCCATACACGTACAACGAGAGCCATCCAGTCGTCAACATTAACGGAACCCCCAGGTACATCTAACGGCAATTTAACGCACTTTTTGGAAATAAACATAAAGCGTATGGCCTCCGGAAGCATAAACACTACGGTGGCAAGTCTACGACGAAAACTGACGTCCGATGTGTACGTCTCTTACATCACTCACATCCATTCCTCCATAGCTTGCAACAAATCTGAGTTTTGTAATTGGTCCACGCGGATGCAACCAAGGATACTGGGGTTGCCCTTTACCAAATTCTTCTCAAATCCATGAAAGAGGCTAGAAAAGCCTGACGTCCGATGTGTACATCTCTTACATCACTCACATCCATTCCTCCATAGCTTTCAACAAATCCGAGTGTTGTTATTGGTCCACGCGGATGCAACCAAGGATACTGGGGTTGCCCTTTACCAAATTCATAGCACCCTCCATCGGCTCGAATTGTATGCAGATACAAATCTCTAGTAGCAAGATATAATAGAACATTCATGTCAGCTCTATCATTGCCAGTAACTGTAGCTTCTATTGAACGATTTTCAGCACGATTTTTATCTTCAGACAAGAAATGTCGATAGTATGACCGTAGCTTTCGAGGATATCCACATTAAATGTAACAAAATGTGCAATTCCTGGACCTAAATCCCTAGTTTTCGGGTTGCTGAATTTTTTGCGGTGTGATAATCTTCTTTTAGCATCCATATTCCAATAGCTCGGATTTTATCGTACGTAGTTGTTGTGACAAAGAGGAGGTTTGATTTTGAGGTGGTTTTGAGTTGAGCCGCAGATTTGGTTATGAGGCGGAGGTGGTTTTGCAGGGATGGAAAATTCAGGAAGAAGAAATGGGAGAGAGTGTGAGTGAAGCGAGAAGAAGTAAGAGCAGAGAGCGTGAGTAAAGCAAAAGCGCACGCGTTATCGATGCGAGTGAGGGAGAGTGTGACTGTTGAGATGAGGGTGGAGGAGCATGCCTATTTGCCTCTGTAGCAAACTATTTTTAGTCTTTCATTTTGCTTTTCCACCCTCTAAAAATAGTTTTTGTTTGTCTCTTTTTCTATGATTCTTTTACGCGCATATAAACGATAGTTATACGCACTTCTAGCCCGGGAGAGTTCCGACGTGAACTGCCATACACGTACAATGAGAGCCATCCAGTCGTCAACATTAACGGAACCCCCAGGTACATCTAACGGCAATTTAACGCACTTTTTGAAAATAAACGTAAAGCGTATGGCCTCTGGAAGCATAAACACTACGTTGGCAATTCTACGACGAAAACTGACGTCCGATGTGTACGTCTCTTACATCACTCACATCCATTCCTCCATAGCTTGCAACAAATCCGAGTGTTGTAATTGGTCCACGCGGATGCAACCAAGGATACTGGGGTTGCCCTTTACCAAATTCATAGCACCCTCCATCGGCTCGAATT
Organism: Pseudognaphalium luteoalbum; assembly: GCA_963422505.1. NCBI lineage: Eukaryota > Viridiplantae > Streptophyta > Magnoliopsida > Asterales > Asteraceae > Pseudognaphalium > Pseudognaphalium luteoalbum. The sequence goes on along the minus strand of OY730195.1, from coordinate 115,927,867 downwards.
GTATGAAGATACAAATCTCTAATAGCAAGATATAATAGAACATTCATGTCGGCTCTATCGTTGCCAGTAACTGTAACTTCTATTGAACGATTCTCAGCATGATTTTTATCTTCAGACAAGAAATGTCGACAGTTTGACCGTAGCTTTCGAGGATATCCACATTAAATGTAACAAAATGTGCAATTCCTGGACCTAAATCCCTAGTTTTCGGGTTGCTGAATTTTTTGCGGTGTGATGATCTTATTTTAGCATCCATATTACAATAGCTCGGATTTTATCGTACATAGTTGTTGTGACAAAGAGGTGGTTTGATTTTGAGGTGGTTTTAAATTGAGCCGCAGATTTGGTTTTGAGGCAGAGGTGGTTTTGCAGGGATGGAAAATTCGGGAAGAAGAAATGGGAGAGAGTGTGAGTGAAGCGGGAAGAAGTAAGAGCAGAGAGCGTGAGTAAAGCAAAAGCGCACGCGCTATCGATGCGAGTGAGGGAGAGTGGGACTGTAGAGATGAGGGTGGACGAGCATGCCTATTTGCCTCTGTAACAAATTATTTTTAGTCTTTCATTTTGCTTTTCCACCCTCGAAAAACAATTTTTGTTTGTCTCTTTTTCTATGATTCTTTTACGCGCGTATAAATGATAGTTATACGCAATTCCAGCCTGGGAACGTTACGACATGAACTGCCATACACGTACAATGAGAACCATCCAGTCGTCAACATTAACGGAACCCCCAGGTACATCTAACATCAATTTAACGCACTTTTTGGAAATAAACGTAAAGCGTATGGCTTCCGGAAGCATAAACACTACGTTGGCAAGTCTACGATGAAAGCTGACGTCCGATGTGTACGTCTCTTACATCACTCACATCCATTCCTCCATAGCTTGCAACAAATCCGAGTGTTGTAATTGGTCCACGCGGATGCAACCAAGGATACTGGGGTTGCCCTTTACCAAATTCTTCTCAAATCCATGAATGAGGCTAGAAATGCCTGACGTCCGATGTGTACGTCTCTTACATCACTCACTTCCATTCCTCCATAGCTTGCAACAAATCCGAGTGTTGTTATTGGTACACGCGGATGCAACCAAGGATACTGGGGTTGCTCTTTACCAAATTCATAGCACCCTCCATCGGCTCGAATTGTATGCAGATACAAATCTCTAGTAGCAAGATATAGAAGAACATTCAGGTCGGCTCTATCATTGCCAGTAACTGTAACTTCTATTGAACGATTTTCAGCATGATTTTTATCTTCAGACAAGAAATATGGATAGTTTGACCGTAGCTTTCGATGATATCCACATTAAATGTAACAAAATGTGCAATTCCGGGACCTAAATCCCTAGTTTTCAGGTTGCTGAATTTTTTGCAATGTGATGATCTTCTTTTAGCATTCATATTCCAATAGCTCGGATTTTATCGTACGTAGTTGTTTTGAAGAAGAGGTGGTTTGATTTTGAGGTAGTTTTGAATTGAGCTGCAGATTTGGTTTTGAGGCAGAGGTGGTTTTGCAAGGATGGAAAAGTGGGGAAGAAGTAATGGGAGAGAGTGTGAGTGAAGCGGGAAGAAGTAAGAGCAGAGAGCGTGAGTAAAGCAAAAGCGCACACGCTATCGATGCGAGTGAGGGAGAGTGTGACTATAGAGATGAGGGTGGACGAGCATGCCTATTTGCCTCTGTAACAAATTATTTTTAGTCTTTCATTTTGCTTTTCGACCCTCTAAAAACAATTTTTGTTTGTCTCTTTTTCTATGATTCTTTTACGCGCGTATAAACGATAGTTATACGCAATTCCAGCCCGGGAACGTTCCGACATGAACTGCCATACACGTACAATGAGAGCCATCCAGTCGTCAACATTAACAGAACCCCAGGTACATCTAACATCAATTTAACGCACTTTTTGGAAATAAACGTAAAGCGTATGGCCTCCGGAAGCTTAAACACTACGTTGGCAAGTCTACGATGAAAACTAACGTCCGATGTGTACGTCTCTTACATCACTCACATCCATTCCTCCATAGCTTGCAACAAATCCGAGTGTTGTTATTGGTACACGGGGATGAAACCAAGGATACTGGGGTTGCCCATTACCAAATTCTTCTCAAATCCATGAAAGAGGCTAGAAAAGCCTGACGTCCGATGTGTACGTCTCTTACATCACTCGTATCCATTCCTCCATAGCTTGCAACAAATCCGAGTGTTGTTATTGGTCCACGCGGATGCAACCAAGGATACTGGGGTTACCCTTTACCAAATTCATAGCACCCTCCATCGGCTCGAATTGTATGCAGATACAAATCTCTAGTAGCAAGATATAATACAACATTCATGTCGGCTCTATCGTTGCCAGTAACTGTAACTTCTATTGAACGATTTTCAGCACGATTTTTATCTTCAGACAAGAAATGTCGATAGTTTGACCTAGCTTTCGAGGATATCCACATTAAATGTAACAAAATGTGCAATTCCTGGACCTAAATCCCTAGTTTTCGGGTTGCTGAATTTATTGAGGTGTGATGATCTTCTTTTAGCATCCATATTCCAATAGCTCAGATTTTATCGTACGTAGTTGTTGCGACGAAGAGGTGGTTTGATTTTAAGGTGGCTTTTAGTTAAGCCGCAGATTTGGTTTTGAGGCAGAGGTGATTTTGCACGGATGGAAAATTGGGGAAGAAGAAATAGGAGAGAGTGTGAGTGAAGCGGGAAGAAGTAAGAGCAGAGAGCGTGAGTAAAGCAAAAGCACACGCGCTATCGATGCGAGTGAGGGAGAGTGTGACTGTAGAGACAAGGGTGGAGGAGCATGCCTATTTGCCTCTGTAACAAATTATTTTTAGTCTTTCATATTGCTTTTCCACCCTATAAAAACAATTTTTGTTTGTCTCTTTTTCTATGATTCTTTTACGCGCGTATAAACGATAGTTATACGCAATTCCAGCCCGGGAACGTTCCGATATGAACTGCCATACACGTACAATGAGAGCCATCCAGTTGTCAACATTAACAGAACCCCCAGGTACATCTAACATCAATTTAACGCACTTTTTGTAAATAAACGTAAAGCGTATGGCCTCCGGAAGCATAAACACTACGGTGGCAAGTCTACGACGAAAACTGACGTCCGATGTGTACGTCTCTTACATCACTCACATCCATTCCTCCATAGCTTGCAACAAATCCGAGTGTTGTAATTGGTCCACGCGGATGCAACCAAGGATACTGGGGTTGCCCTTTACGAAATTCTTCTCAAATCCATGAATGAGGCTAGAAATGCCTGACGTCCGATGTGTACGTCTCTTACATCACTCACATCCATTCCTCCATATCTTGCAACAAATCCGAGTGTTGTTATTGGTCCACGCGGATGCAACCAAGGATACTGGGGTTGCCCTTTACCAAATTTATAGCACCCTCCATCGGCTCGAATTGTATGCAGATACAAATCTCTAGTAGCAAGATATAGAAGAACATTCATGTCGGCTCTATCATTGCCAGTAACTGTAACTTCTATTGAACGATTTTCAGCACGATTTTTATCTTCAGACAAGAAATATCGATAGTTTGACCGTAGCTTTCGATGATATCCACATTAAATGTAACAAAATGTGCAATTCCGGGACCTAAATCCCTAGTTTTCAGGTTGCTGAATTTTTTGCAATGTGATGATCTTCTTAGCATCCATATTCCAATAGCTTGGATTTTATCGTACGTAGTTGTTTTGAAGAAGAGGTCGTTTGATTTTGAGGTGGTTTTGAATTGAGCCGCAGATTTGGTTTTGAGGCAGAGGTGGTTTTGCAAGGATGGAAAAGTGGAGAAAAAGAAATGGGAGAGAGTGTGAGTGAAGCGGGAAGAAGTAAGAGCAGAGAGCGTGATTAAGCAAAAGCGCACACACTATCGATGCGAGTGAGGGAGAGTGTGACTGTAGAGACGAGGGTGGAGGAGCATGCCTATTTGCCTCTGTAACAAATTATTTTTAGTCTTTCATTTTGCTTTTCCACCCTCTAAAAACAATTTTTGTTTGTCTCTTTATCTATGATTCTTTTACGCGCGTATAAACGATAGTTATACGCAATTCCAGCCCGGGAACGTTCCGACATGAACTGCCATACACGTACAATGAGAGCCATCCAGTCGTCAACATTAACAGAACCCCAGGTACATCTAACATCAATTTAACGCACTTTTTGGAAATAAACGTAAAGTGTATGGCCTCCGGAAGCATAAACACTACGGTGGCAAGTCTACGATGAAAACTGACGTCCGATGTGTACGTCTCTTACATCACTCACATCCATTCCTCCATAGCTTGCAACAAATCCGAGTGTTGTTATTGGTCCACGCGGATGATACCAAGGATACTGGGGTTGCCCATTACCAAATTCTTCTCAAATCCATGAAAGAGGCTAGAAAAGCCTGACGTCCGATGTGTACGTCTCTTACATCACTCGCATCCATTCCTCCATAGCTTGCAACAAATCCGAGTGTTGTTATTGGTCCACGCGGATGCAACCAAGGATACTGGGGTTACCCTTTACCAAATTCATAGCACCCTCCATCGGCTCGAATTGTATGCAGATACAAATCTCTAGTAGCAAGATATAATACAACATTCATGTCGGCTCTATCGTTGCCAGTAACTGTAACTTCTATTGAACGATTTTCAGCACGATTTTTATCTTCAGACAAGAAATGTCGATAGTTTGACCTAGCTTTCGAGGATATCCACATTAAATGTAACAAAATGTGCAATTCCTGGACCTAAATCCCTAGTTTTCGGGTTGCTGAATTTATTGAGGTGTGATGATCTTCTTTTAGCATCCATATTCCAATAGCTCAGATTTTATCGTACGTAGTTGTTGCGACGAAGAGGTGGTTTGATTTTAAGGTGGCTTTTAGTTAAGCCGCAGATTTGGTTTTGAGGCAGAGGTGATTTTGCACGGATGGAAAATTGGGGAAGAAGAAATAGGAGAGAGTGTGAGTGAAGCGGGAAGAAGTAAGAGCAGAGAGCGTGAGTAAAGCAAAAGCACACGCGCTATCGATGCGAGTGAGGGAGAGTGTGACTGTAGAGACAAGGGTGGAGGAGCATGCCTATTTGCCTCTGTAACCAATTATTTTTAGTCTTTCATATTGCTTTTCCACCCTATAAAAACAATTTTTGTTTGTCTCTTTTTCTATGATTCTTTTACGCGCGTATAAACGATAGTTATACGCAATTCCAGCCCGGGAACGTTCCGATATGAACTGCCATACACGTACAATGAGAGCCATCCAGTTGTCAACATTAACAGAACCCCCTGGTACATCTAACATCAATTTAACGCACTTTTTGTAAATAAACGTAAAGCGTATGGCCTCCGGAAGCATAAACACTACGGTGGCAAGTCTACGACGAAAACTGACGTCCGATGTGTACGTCTCTTACATCACTCACATCCATTCCTCCATAGCTTGCAACAAATCAGAGTGTTGTAATTGGTCCACGCGGATGCAACCAAGGATACTGGGGTTGCCCTTTACCAAATTCTTCTCAAATCCATGAATGAGGCTAGAAATGCCTGACGTCCGATGTGTACGTCTCTTACATCACTCACATCCATTCCTCCATATCTTGCAACAAATCCGAGTGTTGTTATTGGTCCACGCGGATGCAACCAAGGATACTGGGGTTGCCCTTTACCAAATTCATAGCACCCTCCATCGGCTCGAATTGTATGCAGATACAAATCTCTAGTAGCAAGATATAGAAGAACATTCATGTCGGCTCTATCATTGCCAGTAACTGTAACTTCTATTGAACGATTTTCAGCATGATTTTTATCTTCAGACAAGAAATATCGATAGTTTGACCGTAGCTTTCGATGATATCCACATTAAATGTAACAAAATGTGCAATTCCGGGACCTAAATCCCTAGTTTTCAGGTTGCTGAATTTTTTGCAATGTGATGATCTTCTTAGCATCCATATTCCAATAGCTCGGATTTTATCGTACGTAGTTGTTTTGAAGAAGAGGTGGTTTGATTTTGAGGTGGTTTTGAATTGAGCCGCAGATTTGGTTTTGAGGCAGAGGTGGTTTTGCAAGGATGGAAAAGTGGGGAAGAAGAAATGGGAGAGAGTGTGAGTGAAGCGGGAAAAAGTAAGAGCAGAGAGCGTGATTAAGCAAAAGCGCACACGCTATCGATGCGAGTGAGGGAGAGTGTGACTGTAGAGACGAGGGTGGAGGAGCATGCCTATTTGCCTCTGTAACAAATTATTTTTAGTCTTTCATTTTGCTTTTCCACCCTCTAAAAACAATTTTTGTTTGTCTCTTTATCTATGATTCTTTTACACGCGTATAAACGATAGTTATACGCAATTCCAGCCCGGGAACGTTCCGACATGAACTGCCATACACGTACAATGAGAGCCATCCAGTCGTCAACATTAACAGAACCCCAGGTACATCTAACATCAATTTAACGCACTTTTTGGAAATAAACGTAAAGTGTATGGCCTCCGGAAGCATAAACACTACGGTGGCAAGTCTACGATGAAAACTGACGTCCGATGTGTACGTCTCTTACATCACTCACATCCATTCCTCCATAGCTTGCAACAAATCCGAGTGTTGTTATTGGTCCACGCGGATGATACCAAGGATACTGGGGTTGCCCATTACCAAATTCTTCTCAAATCCATGAAAGAGGCTAGAAAAGCCTGACGTCCGATGTGTACGTCTCTTACATCACTCGCATCCATTCCTCCATAGCTTGCAACAAATCCGAGTGTTGTTATTGGTCCACGCGGATGCAACCAAGGATACTGGGGTTACCCTTTACCAAATTCATAGCACCCTCCATCGGCTCGAATTTATGCCGATACAAATCTCTAGTAGCAAGATATAATACAACATTCATGTCGGCTCTATCGTTGCCAGTAACTATAACTTCTATTGAACGATTTTCAGCACGATTTTTATCTTCAGACAAGAAATGTCGATAGTTTGACCTAGCTTTCGAGGATATCCACATTAAATGTAACAAAATGTGCAATTCCTGGACCTAAATCCCTAGTTTTCGGGTTGCTGAATTTATTGAGGTGTGATGATCTTCTTTTAGCATCCATATTCCAATAGCTCAGATTTTATCGTACGTAGTTGTTGCGACGAAGAGGTGGTTTGATTTTAAGGTGGCTTTTAGTTAAGCCGCAGATTTGGTTTTGAGGCAGAGGTGATTTTGCAGGGATGGAAAATTGGGGAAGAAGAAATAGGAGAGAGTGTGAGTGAAGCGGGAAGAAGTAAGAGCAGAGAGCGTGAGTAAAGATAAAGCACACGCGCTATCGATGCGAGTGAGGGAGAGTGTGACTGTAGAGACGAGGGTGGAGGAGCATGCCTATTTGCCTCTGTAACAAATTATTTTTAGTCTTTCATATTGCTTTTCCACCCTATAAAAACAATTTTTGTTTGTCTCTTTTTCTATGATTCTTTTACGCGCGTATAAACGATAGTTATACGCAATTCCAGCCCGGGAACGTTCCGATATGAACTGCCATACACGTACAATGAGAGCCATCCAGTTGTCAACATTAACAGAACCCCCAAGTACATCTAACATCAATTTAACGCACTTTTTGTAAATAAACGTAAAGCGTATGGCCTCCGGAAGCATAAACACTACGGTGGCAAGTCTACGACGAAAACTGACGTCCGATGTGTACGTCTCTTACATCACTCACATCCATTCCTCCATAGCTTGCAACAAATCCGAGTGTTGTAATTGGTCCACGCGGATGCAACCAAGGATACTGGGGTTGCCCTTTACCAAATTCTTCTCAAAGCCATGAATGAGGATAGAAATGCCTGACGTCCGATGTGTACGTCTCTTACATCACTCACATCCATTCCTCCATATCTTGCAACAAATCCGAGTGTTGTTATTGGTCCACGTGGATGCAACCAAGGATACTGGGGTTGCCCTTTACCAAATTCATAGCACCCTCCATCGGCTCGAATTGTATGCAGATACAATTCTCTAGTAGCAAGATATAGAAGAACATTCATGTCGGCTCTATCATTGCCAGTAACTGTAACTTCTATTGAACGATTTTCAGCACGATTTTTATCTTCAGACAAGAAATATCGATAGTTTGACCGTAGCTTTCGATGATATCCACATTAAATGTAACAAAATGTGCAATTCCGGGACCTAAATCCCTAGTTTTCAGGTTGCTGAATTTTTTGAAATGTGATGATCTTCTTAGCATCCATATTCCAATAGCTCGGATTTTATCGTACGTAGTTGTTTTGAAGAAGAGGTGGTTTGATTTTGAGGTGGTTTTGAATTGAGCCGCAGATTTGGTTTTGAGGTAGAGGTGGTTTTGCAAGGATGGAAAAGTGGGGAAGAAGAAATGGGAGAGAGTGTGAGTGAAGCGGGAAGAAGTAAGAGCAGAGAGCGTGAGTAAAGCAAAAGCGCACACGCTATCGATGCGAGTGAGGGAGAGCGTGACTGTAGAGACGAGGGTGGAGGAGCATGCCTATTTTCCTCTGTAACAAATTATTTTTAGTCTTTCATTTTGCTTTTCCACCCTCTAAAAACAATTTTTGTTTTTCTCTTTATCTATGATTCTTTTACGCGCGTATAAACGATAGTTATACGCAATTCCAGCCCGGGAACGTTCCGACATGAACTGCCATACACGTACAATGAGAGCCATCTAGTCGTCAACATTAACAGAACCCCCTGGTACATCTAACATCAATTTAACGCACTTTTTGTAAATAAACGTAAAGCGTATGGCCTCCGGAAGCATAAACACTACGGTGGCAAGTCTACGACGAAAACTGACGTCCGATGTGTACGTCTCTTACATCACTCACATCCATTCCTCCATAGCTTGCAACAAATCAGAGTGTTGTAATTGGTCCACGCGGATGCAACCAAGGATACTGGGGTTGCCCTTTACCAAATTCTTCTCAAATCCATGAATGAGGCTAGAAATGCCTGACGTCCGATGTGTACGTCTCTTACATCACTCACATCCATTCCTCCATATCTTGCAACAAATCCGAGTGTTGTTATTGGTCCACGCGGATGCAACCAAGGATACTGGGGTTGCCCTTTACCAAATTCATAGCACCCTCCATCGGCTCGAATTGTATGCAGATACAAATCTCTAGTAGCAAGATATAGAAGAACATTCATGTCGGCTCTATCATTGCCAGTAACTGTAACTTCTATTGAACGATTTTCAGCACGATTTTTATCTTCAGACAAGAAATATCGATAGTTTGACCGTAGCTTTCGATGATATCCACATTAAATGTAACAAAATGTGCAATTCCGGGACCTAAATCCCTAGTTTTCAGGTTGCTGAATTTTTTGCAATGTGATGATCTTCTTAGCATCCATATTCCAATAGCTCGGATTTTATCGTACGTAGTTGTTTTGAAGAAGAGGTGGTTTGATTTTGAGGTGGTTTTGAATTGAGCCGCAGATTTGGTTTTGAGGCAGAGGTGGTTTTGCAAGGATGGAAAAGTGGGGAAGAAGAAATGGGAGAGAGTGTGAGTGAAGCGGGAAAAAGTAAGAGCAGAGAGCGTGATTAAGCAAAAGCGCACACGCTATCGATGCGAGTGAGGGAGAGTGTGACTGTAGAGACGAGGGTGGAGGAGCATGCCTATTTGCCTCTGTAACAAATTATTTTTAGTCTTTCATTTTGCTTTTCCACCCTCTAAAAACAATTTTTGTTTGTCTCTTTATCTATGATTCTTTTACACGCGTATAAACGATAGTTATACGCAATTCCAGCCCGGGAACGTTCCGACATGAACTGCCATACACGTACAATGAGAGCCATCCAGTCGTCAACATTAACAGAACCCCAGGTACATCTAACATTAATTTAACGCACTTTTTGGAAATAAACGTAAAGTGTATGGCCTCCGGAAGCATAAACACTACGGTGGCAAGTCTACGATGAAAACTGACGTCCGATGTGTACGTCTCTTACATCACTCACATCCATTCCTCCATAGCTTGCAACAAATCCGAGTGTTGTTATTGGTCCACGCGGATGATACCAAGGATACTGGGGTTGCCCATTACCAAATTCTTCTCAAATCCATGAAAGAGGCTAGAAAAGCCTGACGTCCGATGTGTATGTCTCTTACATCACTCGCATCCATTCCTCCATAGCTTGCAACAAATCCGAGTGTTGTTATTGGTCCACGCGGATGCAACCAAGGATACTGGGGTTACCCTTTACCAAATTCATAGCACCCTCCATCGGCTCGAATTTATGCCGATACAAATCTCTAGTAGCAAGATATAATACAACATTCATGTCGGCTCTATCGTTGCCAGTAACTGTAACTTCTATTGAACGATTTTCAGCACGATTTTTATCTTCAGACAAGAAATGTCGATAGTTTGACCTAGCTTTCGAGGATATCCACATTAAATGTAACAAAATGTGCAATTCCTGGACCTAAATCCCTAGTTTTCGGGTTGCTGAATTTATTGAGGTGTGATGATCTTCTTTTAGCATCCATATTCCAATAGCTCAGATTTTATCGTACGTAGTTGTTGCGACGAAGAGGTGGTTTGATTTTAAGGTGGCTTTTAGTTAAGCCGCAGATTTGGTTTTGAGGCAGAGGTGATTTTGCAGGGATGGAAAATTGGGGAAGAAGAAATAGGAGAGAGTGTGAGTGAAGCGGGAAGAAGTAAGAGCAGAGAGCGTGAGTAAAGATAAAGCACACGCGCTATCGATGCGAGTGAGGGAGAGTGTGACTGTAGAGACGAGGGTGGAGGAGCATGCCTATTTGCCTCTGTAACAAATTATTTTTAGTCTTTCATATTGCTTTTCCACCCTATAAAAACAATTTTTGTTTGTCTCTTTTTCTATGATTCTTTTACGCGCGTATAAACGATAGTTATACGCAATTCCAGCCCGGGAACGTTCCGATATGAACTGCCATACACGTACAATGAGAGCCATCCAGTTGTCAACATTAACAGAACCCCCAAGTACATCTAACATCAATTTAACGCACTTTTTGTAAATAAACGTAAAGCGTATGGCCTCCGGAAGCATAAACACTACGGTGGCAAGTCTACGACGAAAACTGACGTCCAATGTGTACGTCTCTTACATCACTCACATCCATTCCTCCATAGCTTGCAACAAATCCGAGTGTTGTAATTGGTCCACGCGGATGCAACCAAGGATACTGGGGTTGCCCTTTACCAAATTCTTCTCAAAGCCATGAATGAGGATAGAAATGCCTGACGTCCGATGTGTACGTCTCTTACATCACTCACATCCATTCCTCCATATCTTGCAACAAATCCGAGTGTTGTTATTGGTCCACGTGGATGCAACCAAGGATACTGGGGTTGCCCTTTACCAAATTCATAGCACCCTCCATCGGCTCGAATTGATTGCAGATACAATTCTCTAGTAGCAAGATATAGAAGAACATTCATGTCGGCTCTATCATTGCCAGTAACTGTAACTTCTATTGAACGATTTTCAGCACGATTTTTATCTTCAGACAAGAAATATCGATAGTTTGACCGTAGCTTTCGATGATATCCACATTAAATGTAACAAAATGTGCAATTCCGGGACCTAAATCCCTAGTTTTCAGGTTGCTGAATTTTTTGAAATGTGATGATCTTCTTAGCATCCATATTCCAATAGCTCGGATTTTATCGTACGTAGTTGTTTTGAAGAAGAGGTGGTTTGATTTTGAGGTGGTTTTGAATTGAGCCGCAGATTTGGTTTTGAGGTAGAGGTGGTTTTGCAAGGATGGAAAAGTGGGGAAGAAGAAATGGGAGAGAGTGTGAGTGAAGCGGGAAGAAGTAAGAGCAGAGAGCGTGAGTAAAGCAAAAGCGCACACGCTATCGATGCGAGTGAGGGAGAGCGTGACTGTAGAGACGAGGGTGGAGGAGCATGCCTATTTTCCTCTGTAACAAATTATTTTTAGTCTTTCATTTTGCTTTTCCACCCTCTAAAAACAATTTTTGTTTTTCTCTTTATCTATGATTCTTTTACGCGCGTATAAACGATAGTTATACGCAATTCCAGCCCGGGAACGTTCCGACATGAACTGCCATACACGTACAATGAGAGCCATCTAGTCGTCAACATTAACAGAACCCCAAGTACATCTAACATCAATTTAACGCACTTTTTGGAAATAAACGTAAAGTGTATGGCCTCCGGAAGCATAAACACTACGGTGGCAAGTCTACGATGAAAACTGACGTCCGATGTGTACGTCTCTTACATTACTCACATCCATTCCTCCATAGCTTGCAACAAATCCGAGTGTTGTTATTGGTCCACGCGGATGATACCAAGGATACTGGGGTTGCCCATTACCAAATTCTTCTCAAATCCATGAAAGAGGCTAGAAAAGCCTGACGTCCGATGTGTACGTCTCTTACATCACTCGCATCCATTCCTCCATAGCTTGCAACAAATCCGAGTGTTGTTATTGGTCCACGCGGATGCAACCAAGGATACTGGGGTTACCCTTTACCAAATTCATAGCACCCTCCATCGGCTCGAATTGTATGCAGATACAAATCTCTAGTAGCAAGATATAATACAACATTCATGTCGGCTCTATCGTTGCCAGTAACTGTAACTTCTATTGAACGATTTTCAGCACGATTTTTATCTTCAGACAAGAAATGTCGATAGTTTGACCTAGCTTTCGAGGATATCCACATTAAATGTAACAAAATGTGCAATTCCTGGACCTAAATCCCTAGTTTTCGGGTTGCTGAATTTATTGAAGTGTGATGATCTTCTTTTAGCATCCATATTCCAATAGCTCAGATTTTATCGTACGTAGTTGTTGCGAAGAAGAGGTGGTTTTATTTTAAGGTGGCTTTTAGTTAAGCCGCAGATTTGGTTTTGAGGCAGAGGTGATTTTGCAGGGATGGAAAATTGGGGAAGAAGAAATAGGAGAGAGTGTGACTGAAGCGGGAAGAAGTAAGAGCAGAGAGCGTGAGTAAAGCAAAAGCACACGCGCTATCGATGCGAGTGAGGGAGAGTGTGACTGTAGAGACGAGGGTGGAGGAGCATGCCTATTTGCCTCTGTAACAAATTATTTTTAGTCTTTCATATTGCTTTTCCACCCTATAAAAACAATTTTTGTTTGTCTCTTTTTCTATGATTCTTTTACGCGCGTATAAACGATAGTTATACGCAATTCCAGCCCGGGAACGTTCCGATATGAACTGCCATACACGTACAACGAGAGCCATCCAGTTGTCAACATTAACAGAACCCCCAGGTACATCTAACATCAATTTAACGCACTTTTTGTAAATAAACGTAAAGCGTATGGCCTCCGGAAGCATAAACACTGCGGTGGCAAGTCTACGACGAAAACTGACGTCCGATGTGTACGTCTCTTACATCACTCACATCCATTCCTCCATAGCTTGCAACAAATCCGAGTGTTGTAATTGGTCCACGCGGATGCAACCAAGGATACTGGGGTTGCCCTTTACGAAATTCTTCTCAAATCCATGAATGAGGCTAGAAATGCCTGACGTCCGATGTGTACGTCTCTTACATCACTCACATCCATTCCTCCATATCTTGCAACAAATCCGAGTGTTGTTATTGGTCCACGCGGATGCAACCAAGGATACTGGGGTTGCCCTTTACCAAATTCATAGCACCCTCCATCGGCTCGAATTGTATGCAGATACAAATCTCTAGTAGCAAGATATAGAAGAACATTCATGTCGGCTCTATCATTGCCAGTAACTGTAACTTCTATTGAACGATTTTCAGCACGATTTTTATCTTCAGACAAGAAATATCGATAGTTTGACCGTAGCTTTCGATGATATCCACATTAAATGTAACAAAATGTGCAATTCCGGGACCTAAATCCCTAGTTTTCAGGTTGCTGAATTTTTTGCAATGTGATGATCTTCTTAGCATCCATATTCCAATAGCTTGGATTTTATCATACGTAGTTGTTTTGAAGAAGAGGTCGTTTGATTTTGAGGTGGTTTTGAATTGAGCCGCAGATTTGGTTTTGAGGCAGAGGTGGTTTTGCAAGGATGGAAAAGTGGAGAAAAAGAAATGGGAGAGAGTGTGAGTGAAGCGGGAAGAAGTAAGAGCAGAGAGCGTGATTAAGCAAAAGCGCACACACTATCGATGCGAGTGAGGGAGAGTGTGACTGTAGAGACGAGGGTGGAGGAGCATGCCTATTTGCCTCTGTAACAAATTATTTTTAGTCTTTCATATTGCTTTTCCACCCTATAAAAACAATTTTTGTTTGTCTCTTTTTCTATGATTCTTTAACGCGCGTATAAACGATAGTTATACGCAATTCCAGCCCGGGAACGTTCCGATATGAACTGCCATACACGTACAATGAGAGCCATCCAGTTGTCAACATTAACAGAACCCCCAGGTACATCTAACATCAATTTAACGCACTTTTTGTAAATAAACGTAAAGCGTATGGCCTCCGGAAGCATAAACACTACGGTGGCAAGTCTACGACGAAAACTGACGTCCGATGTGTACGTCTCTTACATCACTCACATCCATTCCTCCATAGCTTGCAACAAATCCGAGTGTTGTAATTGGTCCACGCGGATGCAACCAAGGATACTGGGGTTGCCCTTTACGAAATTCTTCTCAAATCCATGAATGAGGCTAGAAATGCCTGACGTCCGATGTGTACGTCTCTTACATCACTCACATCCATTCCTCCATATCTTGCAACAAATCCGAGTGTTGTTATTGGTCCACGCGGATGCAACCAAGGATACTGGGGTTGCCCTTTACCAAATTCATAGCACCCTCCATCGGCTCGAATTGTATGCAGATACAAATCTCTAGTAGCAAGATATAGAAGAACATTCATGTCGGCTCTATCATTGCCAGTAAATGTAACTTCTATTGAACGATTTTCAGCACGATTTTTATCTTCAGACAAGAAATATCGATAGTTTGACCGTAGCTTTCGATGATATCCACATTAAATGTAACAAAATGTGCAATTCCGGGACCTAAATCCCTAGTTTTCAGGTTACTGAATTTTTTGCAATGTGATGATCTTCTTAGCATCCATATTCCAATAGCTCAGATTTTATCGTCCGTAGTTGTTGCGACAAAGAGGTGGTTTGATTTTGAGGTGGTTTTTAGTTAAGCCGCAGATTTGGTTTTGAGGCAGGGGTGATTTTGCAGGGATTGAAAATTGGGGAAGAAGAAATGGGAGAGAGTGTGAGTGAAGCGGGAAGAAGTAAGAGCAGAGAGCGTGAGTAAAGCAAAAGCGCACGCGCTATCGATGCGAGTGAGGGAGAGTGTGACTGTAGAGACGAGGGTGGAGGAGCATGCCTATTTGCCTCTGTAACAAATTATTTTTAGTCTTTCATATTGCTTTTCCACCCTATAAAAACAATTTTTGTTTGTCTCTTTTTCTATGATTCTTTTGCGCGCGTATAAACGATAGTTATAAGCAATTCCAGCCCGGGAACGTTCCGATATGAACTGCCATACACGTACAATGAGAGCCATCCAGTTGTCAACATTAACAGAACCCCCAGGTACATCTAACATCAATTTAACGCACTTTTTGTAAATAAACGTAAAGCGTATGGCCTCCGGAAGCATAAACACTACGGTGGCAAGTCTACGACGAAAACTGACGTCCGATGTGTACGTCTCTTACATCACTCACATCCATTCCTCCATAGCTTGCAACAAATCCGAGTGTTGTAATTGGTCCACGCGGATGCAACCAAGGATACTGGGGTTGCCCTTTACCAAATTCTTCTCAAATCCATGAATGAGGCTAGAAATGCCTGACGTCTGATGTGTACATCTCTTACATCACTCACATCCATTCCTCCATAGCTTGCAACAAATCCGAGTGTTGTTATTGGTCCACGCGGATGCAACCAAGGATACTGGGGTTGCCCTTTACCAAATTCATAGCACCCTCCATCGGCTCGAATTGTATGCAGATACAAATCTCTAGTAGCAAGATATAGAAGAACATTCAGGTCGGCTCTATCGTTGCCAGTAACTGTAACTTCTATTGAACGATTTTCAGCACGATTTTTATCTTCAGACAAGAAATATCGATAGTTTGACCGTAGCTTTCGATGATATCCACATTAAATGTAACAAAATGTGCAATTCCGGGACCTAAATCCCTAGTTTTCAGGTTGCTGAATTTTTTGCAATGTGATGATCTTCTTAGCATCCATATTCCAATAGCTCGGATTTTATCGTACGTAGTTGTTTTGAAGAAGAGGTGGTTTGATTTTGAGGTGGTTTTGAATTGAGCCGCAGATTTGGTTTTGAGGCAGAGGTGGTTTTGCAAGGATGGAAAAGTGGGGAAGAAGAAATGGGAGAGAGTGTGAGTGAAGCGGGAAGAAGTAAGAGCAGAGAGCGTGATTAAGCAAAAGCGCACACGCTATCGATGCGAGTGAGGGAGAGTGTGACTGTAGAGACGAGGGTGGAGGAGCATGCCAATTTGCATCTGTAACAAATTATTTTTAGTCTTTCATTTTGCTTTTCCACCCTCTAAAAACAATTTTTTTTTGTCTCTTTTTCTATGATTCTTTTACGCGCGTATAAACGATAGTTATACGCGATTCCAGCCCGGGAACGTTCCGACATGAACTACCATACACGTACAATGAGAGCCATCCAGTCGTCAACATTAACAGAACCCCAGGTACATCTAACATCAATTTAACGCACTATTTGGAAATAAACGTAAGCGTATGGCCTCCGGAAGCATAAACACTACGGTGGCAAGTCTACGATGAAAACTGACGTCCGATGTGTACGTCTCTTACATCACTCACATCCATTCCTCCATAGCTTGCAACAAATCCGAGTGTTGTTATTGGTCCACGCGGATGATACCAAGGATACTAGGGTTGCCCATTACCAAATTCTTCTCAAATCCATGAAAGAGGCTAGAAAAGCCTGACGTCCGATGTGTACGTCTCTTACATCACTCACATCCATTCCTCCATAGCTTGCAACAAGTTCGAGTGTTGTTATTGGTCCACGGGGATGAAACCAAGGATACTGGGGTTGCCCATTACCAAATTCTTCTCAAATCCATGAAAGAGGCTAGAAAAGCCTGACGTCCGATGTGTACGTCTCTTACATCACTCGCATCCATTCCTCCATAGCTTGCAACAAATCCGAATGTTGTTATTGGTCCACGCGGATGCAACCAAGGATACTGGGGTTGCCCTTTACCAAATTCATAGCACCCTCCATCGGCTCGAATTGTATGTAGATACAAATCTCTAGTCGCAAGATATAATAGAACATTCATGTCGGCTCTATCGTTGCCAGTAACTGTAACTTCTATTGAACGATTTTCAGCACGATTTTTATCTTCAGACAAGAAATGTCGATAGTTTGACCTAGCTTTCGAGGATATCCACATTAAATGTAACAAAATGTGCAATTCCTGGACCTAAATCCCTAGTTTTCGGGTTGCTGAATTTTTTGAGGTGTGATGATCTTCTTTTAGCAACCATATTCCAATAGCTCAGATTTTATCGTCCGTAGTTGTTGCGACAAAGAGGTGCTTTGATTCATAGGTGGTTTTTAGTTAAGCCGCAGATTTGGTTTTGAGGCAGGGGTGATTTTGCAGGGATTGAAAATTGGGGAAGAAGAAATGGGAGAGAGTGTGAGTGAAGCGGGAAGAAGTAAGAGCAGAGAGCGTGAGTAAAGCAAAAGCGCACACGCTATCGATGCGAGTGAGGGAGAGTGTGACTGTAGAGACGAGGGTGGAGGAGCATGCCTATTTGCCTTTGTAACAAATTATTTTTAGTCTTTCATATTGCTTTTCCACCCTATAAAAACAATTTTTGTTTGTCTCTTTTTCTATGATTCTTTTACGCGCGTATAAACGATAGTTATACGCAATTCCAGCCCGGGAACGTTCCGATATGAACTGCCATACACGTACAATGAGAGCCATCCAGTTGTCAACATTAACAGAACCCCCAAGTACATCTAACATCAATTTAACGCACTTTTTGTAAATAAACGTAAAGCGTATGGCCTCCGGAAGCATAAACACTACGGTGGCAAGTCTACGACGAAAACTGACGTTCGATGTGTACGTCTCTTACATCACTCACATCCATTCCTCCATAGCTTGCAACAAATCCGAGTGTTGTAATTAGTCCACGCGGATGCAACCAAGGATACTGGGGTTGCCCTTTACCAAATTCTTCTCAAATCCATGAATGAGGCTAGAAATGCCTGACGTCCGATGTGTACGTCTCTTACATCACTCACATCCATTCCTCCATAGCTTGCAACAAATCCGAGTGTTGTTATTGGTCCACGCGGATGCAACAAAAGATATTGGGGTTGCCCTTTACCAAATTCATAGCACCCTCCATCGGCTCGAATTGTATGCAGATACAAATCTCTAGTAGCAAGATATAGAAGAACATTCAGGTCGGCTCTATCGTTGCCAGTAACTGTAACTTCTATTGAACGATTTTCAGCACGATTTTTATCTTCAGACAAGAAATATCGATAGTTTGACCGTAGCTTTCGATGATATCCACATTAAATGTAACAAAATGTGCAATTCCGGGACCTAAATCCCTAGTTTTCAGGTTGCTGAATTTTTTGCAATGTGATGATCTTCTTAGCATCCATATTCCAATAGCTCGGATTTTATCGTACGTAGTTGTTTTGAAGAAGAGGTGGTTTGATTTTGAGGTGGTTTTGAATTGAGCCGTAGATTTGGTTTTGAGGCAGAGGTGGTTTTGCAAGGATGGAAAAGTGGGGAAGAAGAAATGGGAGAGAGTGTGAGTGAAGCGGGAAGAAGTAAGAGCAGAGAGCGTGAGTAAAGCAAAAGCGCACACGTTATCGATGCGAGTGAGGGAGAGTGTGACTGTAGAGACGAGGGTGGAGGAGCATGCCTATTTGCCTCTGTAACAAATTATTTTTAGTCTTTCATTTTGCTTTTCCAACCTCTAAAAACAATTTTTGTTTGTCTCTTTTTCTATGATTCTTTTACGCGCGTATAAACAATAGTTATACGCAATTCCAGCCCAGGAACGTTCCGACATGAACTGCCATACACGTACATATGAGCCATCCAGTCGTCAACATTAACAGAACCCCAGGTACATCTAACATCAATTTAACGCACTTTTTGGAAATAAACGTAAAGCGTATGGCCTCCGGAAGCATAAACACTACGTTGGCAAGTCTACGATGAAAACTGACGTCCGATGTGTACGTCTCTTACATCACTCACATCCATTCCTCCATAGCTTGCAACAAATCTGAGTGTTGTTATTGGTCCACGGGGATGAAACAAAGGATACTGGGGTTGCCCATTACCAAATTCTTCTCAAATCCATGAAAGAGGCTAGAAAAGCCTGACGTCCGATGTGTACGTCTCTTACATCACTCACATCCATTCCTCCATAGCTTGCAACAAATCCAAGTGTTGTAATTGGTCCACGCGGATGCAACTAAGGATACTGGGGTTGCCCTTTACCAAATTCTTCTCAAATCCATGAATGAGGCTAGAAATGCCTGACGTCCGATGTGTACATCTCTTACATCACTCACATCCATTCCTCCATAGCTTGCAACAAATCCGAGTGTTGTTATTGGTCCACGCGGATGCAACCAAGGATACTGGGGTTGCCCTTTACCAAATTCATAGCACCCTCCATCGGCTCGAATTGTATGCAGATACAAATCTCTAGTAGCAAGATATAGAAGAACATTCATGTCGGCTCTATCGTTGCCATAAACTGTAACTTCTATTGAACGATTTTCAGCACGATTTTTATCTTCAGACAAGAAATATCGATAGTTTGACCGTAGCTTTCGATGATATCCACATTAAATGTAACAAAATGTGCAATTCCGGGACCTAAATCCCTAGTTTTCAGGTTGCTGAATTTTTTGCAATGTGATGATCTTCTTAGCATCCATATTCCAATAGCTCGGATTTTATCGTACGTAGTTGTTTTGAAGAAGAGGTGGTTTGATTTTGAGGTGGTTTTGAATTGAGCCGCAGATTTGGTTTTGAGGCAGAGGTGGTTTTGCAAGGATGGAAAAGTGGGGAAGAAGAAATGGGAGAGAGTGTGAGTGAAGCGGGAAGAAGTAAGAGCAGAGAGCGTGATTAAGCAAAAGCGCACACGCTATCGATGCGAGTGAGGGAGAGTGTGACTGTAGAGACGAGGGTGGAGGAGCATGCCAATTTGCATCTGTAACAAATTATTTTTAGTCTTTCATTTTGCTTTTCCACCCTCTAAAAACAATTTTTGTTTGTCTCTTTTTCTATGATTCTTTTACGCGCGTATAAACGATAGTTATACGCGATTCCAGCCCGGGAACGTTCCGACATGAACTACCATACACGTACAATGAGAGCCATCCAGTCGTCAACATTAACAGAACCCCAGGTACATCTAACATCAATTTAACGCACTTTTTGGAAATAAACGTAAGCGTATGGCCTCCGGAAGCATAAACACTACGTTGGCAAGTCTACGATGAAAACTGACGTCCGATGTGTACGTCTCTTACATCACTCACATCCATTCCTCCATAGCTTGCAACAAATCCGAGTGTTGTTATTGGTCCACGGGGATGAAACCAAGGATACTGGGGTTGCCCATTACCAAATTCTTCTCAAATCCATGAAAGAGGCTAGAAAAGCCTGACGTCCGATGTGTACGTCTCTTACATCACTCACATCCATTCCTCCATAGCTTGCAACAAATCCGAGTGTTGTAATTGGTCCACGCAGATGCAACTAAGGATACTGGGGATGCCCCTTACCAAATTCTTCTCAAATCCATGAAAGAGGCTAGAAAAGCCTGACGTTCGATGTGTACGCCTCTTACATCACTCACATCCATTCCTCCATAGCTTGCAACAAATTCGAGTGTTGTTATTGGTCCACGCGGATGCAACCAAGGATACTGGGGTTGCCCTTTACCAAATTCATAGCACCCTCCATCGGCTCGAATTGTATGCAGATACAAATCTCTAGTAGCAAGATATAATAGAACATTCATGTCGGCTCTATCGTTGCCAGTAACTGTAACTTCTATTGAACGATTTTCAGCACGATTTTTATCTTCAGACAAGAAATGTCGATAGTTTGACCATAGCTTTCGAGGATATCTACATTAAATGTAACAAAATGTGCAATTCCTGGACCTAAATCCCTAGTTTTCGGGTTGCTGAATTTTTTGCGGTGTGATGATCTTCTTTTAGCATCCATATTCCAATAGCTCGGATTTTATCGTACGTAGTTGTTGTGACGAAGAGGTGGTTTGATTTTGAGGTGGTTTTGAGTTGAGCCGCAGATTTGGTTTTGAGGCAGAGGTGGTTTTGCAGGGATGGAAAATTGGGGAAGAATAAATGGGAGAGAGTGTGAGTGAAGCGGGAAGAAGTAAGAGCAGAGAGCGTGAGTAAAGCAAAAGCGCACGCGCTATCGATGCATGTGAGGGAGAGTGTGACTGTAGAGACGAGGGTGGAGCAGCATGCCAATTTGCCTCTGTAACAAATTATATTTTAGTCTTTCATTTTGCTTTTCCACCCTCTAAAAACAATTTTTGTTTGTCTCTTTTTCTTTGATTCTTTTACGCGCGTATAAGCGATAGTTATAAATTAAACTTCTTTGTACATAATGTTTAAGAGTTTGCAATAAATTAATAATACGTAATTATTAACTAAAATAATACGTTCTATTAGAAAATTTAAAACTTTATTTTATATATAAAAATTAAGCATTGAGCCCGTACATCGCTCGACCATTTATATAATACCATTAAATTAGTTTGTATGTTATTATGTTTAAGTTTGAATACATAATACTATTAAATTAATATGTAAGTTATTTTCAACTGTATGTTAATATTGTTGGAAGTTTAAAATTTATTACTGAAATTTAATAGTAATATATACCAAAATGTTCATAAAATAATCAATTTCAAATATCTTTATTAAAACTAATTTTCTTAAAACATGATAATTGATTATGATAATATTTGTTATATGCAATGTATAAGATATGGTTTATGATATTTCAACAGGTAACTTTACTCTCTCCACATGCATCCAAAATAGATTTACGATTATACCCTCAATTTAGTTTACCTCTTTATATTATCTTTCTTCTTCTCAAAGCTTCTCCTTCCTCCACCTTGTTCTATTTCTGACGCCTTCAATTTCCGGCGACCTTGCTGAAGTCGGTATTCCAATTATTTAATGTTGAGCAGTTAAGCTATTAATAACGCACGCAAAAATTGCCCCAAATATGTTTACAAAATCATTTAATAACCTATCATATTTATACTAAAATAACCAAATCACTAATTGTCATAGCATGGATGATGAAGTCGTTGGAGTTTGACAAGCATTTCATATTAGAAGTGATATACGGCATTCAAGTTCTTACAAGAGTCATGGATTTCTTGTTCCCCAAAAGAAAATGAAAACGTAAATTTTTTCGATAGAAGCAGAAAACGTAACATTAATTGAGCACGGGATATAGAATTACTTGTGATGAGTATGCGGATGAATTTTTCTATTTTGTGATTTAAATCGGGTGGAGGAGAGAATAGTTTTGATGTCTGGGATTTCTTCAATACAACAAGGTAAAGGAGTAAAATAAATTGGGGGTAAAATAGTCCATGTATTTAAAATGCCTGTGGAGAGAGTAAAGTTACATGTGGAAACATCACCTCCCATAAGATATACATTAGAAAATGAATCTTTTTTTATATAGGTAAAAATTATTATATATTAAATATATATAATATCGAAATTTTAAAGACTATTATAATAATATATAATTGATAAATAATAATTTTAGTAATTAATATTTAAGGTTTTTAAGAAAAAAAATAATATAATGATGTGGTAAGTTAGGATGCTTTAAAGAAAATGAAATGTTATGATATGTCATGTCTAAAAATTAAAGAAAAAATTTTGTTTTATAAGTATAGATAGATAGATAGATATGGTATAACTTTATATACGTGTATTGAACTTAAAATTATCATGAGATTCTTGATTAATATTAGTGGCCAGGTATAAGGTACTTAACCACGTCCATTAGATTACTCTTAATCTTATTACTCAAAATTAGCAAAAGATTATTTAAGTATCTTAAGACTTGGAAAAATACGGCCGAATCACAAAAGATTTAAAATAAAGCGGACATGTAAAGATTTAAAATAAAGCCGTTCTTTTGTCTCAATAACTTATGAGACCCTCATTGTCATGCTTTTAGCATGATAAGTGATTCTATTAATATTTATTTACGAAATCATACAAGATTGTTTATTATTTTGTTACATGTTTATATTAACAGAGCGATTTCAACTAATTTGATTTCCATTAATCAACTTGTATTATTTGTGAAGGCTTTAAGGGCATTTTTCCAAAGTATACATTAAAAACTACACAAGATTTGAAGCAATAAAATAATATTTTAGGAAGATATTTGCATAAAAGTGTTTCATCTTAAACATATACACTAAATTTATGCACTAAAAGGACTAACATCATTTAAGTATTACCCTTTGAACTATTTTAACATTATACATTATTTTAATTCATTATTTTTTATGACAATTAACCTCTAGAGTATTACCCTTTGAAATATATTTATATTTTTTATGAAAATTCAGTATTAACTCTAGAGTATTAACCCCCCCCCTCTCTCTCTCTATATATATATATATATATATATATATTATTTACTTTCGTAAAGTTTCAATTCTATAGGTTCTTTGCAATTCATACTTTTTAGTTATCATAATTTGTCTGAAAATTATATGATTATTTTAATAGTCATTATTTCTAATCTAAGTTGTAGTCAAATAATAACAATATTTTAAACACATGGGCGAAAATGAAACATTAAAAATTTGATATAATGTATAGTGTTGCACTAAATTAGGTGCAAAATCTTCAAAATTTTATATATACTAAATTTTGCACTAAATTTAGTAGGTTGGATATAGATTTTTGCACCTAAACATCAAATTTGGCATTTTGATGCATAAGTTAGAAATGGCCTAAGACTACTGCCAATGCGCTTCATCAGAGGGGAGCTGACGAGGCCCGGTGAACCGACATCGTTGGCACGGCTTTGTCGGCGCTCTCGTCGATTGCATTTTTTCAGCTGGGTGACGAAACGGTGAGAAGCCGGCAGGGCCCAAATAATTTATTTAGTTTTTTTTCTTTTAACCGTTGTAAAAAAAAAAAATTAAACCCAAACGGCTATAAATCCATTGTGTAAAAAATATATATTTTTTAATTATTAATTATACCCCAATTTACACTATAAATATACACACGACTTTTACTATTTTTTACACACAACCACAACAATATTTCACACAATTCATACACAATTTACACACAACATCCCAACAATTCTTTCAAAAATCATTTCCAAACACCAACATCCGTACTATGGACTGAGAACGAGGTCAACGTGTTAATCGAAGAGTGGAAGAAGGCTTCGCAAAACAATTCGATTGGAACTTCACCAACGCAACAAAGTTTTTGGGAAACCATACGACAAAACTACAACTCTAGAGTTGCGGTGAAACGTAATACAAATCAACTAATCGTCAAGTGGAACAAAATGAAAAAATAGTTTATCTAATATGTGTAAATTTCATTATCGTAATGTTTTTTATTTTCGTTATCGTAATGTTTTATTTTCATGATCATAATACTTTATTTTCGTTATCGTAATGATTTATTTTCGTTAATGTAATGTATTTAATAATTAATGTAATGTTTTTAATAGTAAATTTAATGTAATGTCTTTATTCATTAATGTAATGTTTTTAATTAGTTTGTGTTTAATTAGTTAAATTAATAGTTAGTGGGTTCCAGAAATGTAAAGGAAGAAAATATTGTTAACAGTGCTTTTGTCAGTCTTTTGTTAGTTTTGGATGTGCTGACATGACGCTAATTTGACACAAGAGAATAAATAAAGAATAAAATCACTTTTGGGAAGTAATCTAAGTGATTCTTTTAATTTTAGAGGTAATTGAGAATTTTGAACCTCGGTGTATGATCACTGATTTACATATGTTCATAATGGTTGATTGCACTAGTTCGGTTTATGATGAACATTGTGTGTATGTGTCAGGACCAATGGTATATGAACTTTGGCCCAAATGTGCATTAGCTAAATCATTTAATTTGAATAAAAATAAATAATAAATTGATCAAACTAAACAAATCCTTATATCAATTGAAAATTATTTTGACACATATTATAAAATCGATTTTACAAGTGTCAGTTGAAATAAAATGATATATAAAATGATTGTGTTAGCCCATACAAGTATTTTACAAGTGTCAGTTGAATACAAGTATTTTGAATTTATATACTATTGGAACTATTCGGAAGCTTTCAAAGGCGATTGATACTCATTAACGAAATTGAGGTGAACGATTTTGTAAAGAATTTTTTTTCATGGGTTAAGGATTGAAGCATCGTTGATGTTATATCTATGCTCCAATGTAAATCTTCCATTGGCACGAATTTCCATTTCTTAAAATATATCGCCTAATCACCGAATGGGAATTAACATTTCTTAAAATATTTCGCCTAATCGCGAGAATTTATCGGAATCGCTTAAAAGTATTTTGCATTTCAGCTAAATTTGTGTCTAGTTTTGAAAATGATTATGTTGACCGTCTATCGTGGTAACTTTTATTACAATAAGGGTTTTGCTAACACAAGCACTTAAGACTTTTTATTAATATATATATAAGTTGTATATGCATATTTTATTTTAAATTTTAACGGTCAATATAAATTCAAAAGAGAAAAAGAGTTAGTTATGATTTTAATACAAACAATTAAAGTACGTTTGAAAAATTAAAGTATGTTTGAAAGGTGTAATAAGAGCCTAAATACTTTACTTACAAAATCCCTAAATCATTTTATTCTATTCTCTGTATACAAGGGTGAATAATTACATTGGGATGTTATGTTGAAAGCAAATAGTGGTGGGATTGGATGAGCACTCTAATTAATTAGGTGGGACCCACATTATTGTTTCTTATTTTTATGGACGAAAAATTTTACAGTAAAAGTTTTCAGTTTATTGGTTGACACCTGGAGAAGAAGGATGTGGGGGTGATGTGTTGGTGTCGTCAATAGTGTGACCCATGAGTTTTTTTCTCTCTCTTCCTCCCTGTCAAAAGCTGATAATGGGGTATTGATTTTGTTGCGATAAATTTTTTGAAATGTTTGGTTTTATTCATTTATTTATTATTGTATTCAGATTATATTTCTTTTATTTTGTGTGATAGTCCCATTGCACCTCTTCACGTTATTACTTTGGGTACTATATTTTTTTTTTGAATATGACAAGTAATTAAAAGAGACTTCACATGTAGCTATGTTATTCGATTGATAAATAAAAGGTATAGGTAACTGGTGAATTCTATTACTACGTGCATGATTAAAATGAACACTTTATGAAATAACCTTTTGAATTCTTATTGTTAAAATAAGAGCGAGTATTACGTTACAAAATGCCAATATACCTTTTTATCGGCATGTGAACTAAACTAATACGAGTATAAATTAAGAATCACAATTTATATAATGTACAAATGCTTTCTTTTTCTTTTTTATCTTTAACTTGTCTCCTGAGTATATAAAATGTCATACCTTTCGAAATATAACCTCTAAATTAGGAGTGTAATCGAATTGACTAATGAGGCGACACTTTTGAGGTCGGCTTGTCTCAACTCGTTTATTGGTATTACAATATTAATATTAAGTTAACTCACATTTGTAACACCCAGATTTCGGGTTTAGAAGTATTTTAATATTTTCTGATAATGAACTATTATT
This sequence comes from Pseudognaphalium luteoalbum, assembly GCA_963422505.1. Lineage (NCBI taxonomy): Eukaryota > Viridiplantae > Streptophyta > Magnoliopsida > Asterales > Asteraceae > Pseudognaphalium > Pseudognaphalium luteoalbum. Next base: position 115,900,980 of record OY730195.1, on the reverse strand, counting down.
TAATGTGTCAGAAAATAAGTGTGTTGTGTTAATTTAAAATAAAAGGTGAAAATAGTTGAATAAGCTATTGTGACTAATAAATTATTGATTGTTTTAAATTAACTCAGTTGACGGTTAAATAAAATAATATTTCCCCGCAAATGGTTTTTAAGTTCCAGACAATGATAAGTACGGGGAATGAAATTAAATCATTTATACTACACACTCACAGAAGTGAGTCGGTTGATTAGTTCCTATCTATATACATACGTACGCTATACATACACCTTAACATACAAGAAATCTTTGATTCAAATCATCAAATTGAAACCTTAGAATCTGAATTCAAGCTGCAATAACAAGATTGAATCATCCTTTCATCATCTAATTCATTGTAAGTGTTGATTTCTTGATTTATATGAACCCTAGAAATTGGGGGTTTTGATGTTCTTGATTAAAATCCGAAATTAGGGTTTCAAATAGTTGAATTGATATGAGTTAAGCTTTAATAACATGTATTAGTTATTCCATCATAATCATAAACATGTTATAAGTATTGATTTTTGATTTTCATGTAAACCTAGAAATGGGTTTTTAGCACTTGATGGAATTAGTTAGATTGATACGGAACTAAAGCTTATAGTTATGAGTAGAGTTGTTAGTTAGTGCTTAAATTGTGATTATAATCTAAGCCCTTACTTGGAATTGTAGAATTTGATTAAATGTTTATAAAGTGTTCTTGGAAAATTGATGATTGTGATAAATTGATGGGTTATTTGAAGAACTTGATATTTGAGGTTAATAACCTTGTTAAAGGTCTAACCATGTTAAATTGTGGTAATTGAAGTTAATTGGAGTGATGGTGATCAATAAACTATGAAATTTATAGCTACTAAATGTGTTGTATATTGATCATTGATATTATGAGTTGAATAATGAGTTAGACGTTATATGATTAGTTACTAACTCATTGTTTATTTAATCGTGTTCTCAGATATGGAGAAGACTCAGTGATATTAGACTACTGAGTGGACAACTGAGGTGTCGGTGAGTGGATCTTAATCCTCAGTGTAATTTAGTTGTAACAGGTTTGGTTACAACGGGTGATCGTATTATTACTGCTTTTGATTTGCCATGATTAATTTGGTTTGATAAGTAATAATACTGTTGATATGGTTAGTCTGATATGTTGATTTGATCATATGTGTGAATACGTGATCACTTGATAGTTGGCCTTCGGGCATCAGTGTATTGAGGTCAACTTGTTGGTTGGTTGGGTTTGGTTACTATTGATGACGACAGGAATTTCCTTGTACATATCGTTAATAGGAAATTAGGTCGTATGAGATTAGTACCAAACTATCGGTCTATTCTGTAATGGCCATACAGATTGTGGGTAAGTGTTCTGGGAGAATCCCCGGGTATTATGATATCTCCAGAACCACCGATCCTCATTGATATGTTGTGTGTTGAGATGTTATCTTATTGATATTAGTTATTTACTGTTGGTATTCTTGGCTGAAGGTTTCCCCAAGAACCATCGATCTATTGTGATGTTATTTGTTTACGATGATTTGCTGTAAACAAAGTTGTTATGCTAAGTTGGGCTGTAGGTTATGTTTTCCCTCACTTAGCGTTATGCTAACCCCACCACAGTCCTTCCTGCAGGTTATAATTGATGGGACACATTGGGCTGGGCAGGAAGTTCTTGGATATGATGGAATGTTTGACAAGCCGATACTCTGATTTTGTTTAATAATTGAAGACATGCTTTGATTTAAATAACACCTCGTTGCGGTATTATCATTGTTGTAATAACTCTTGAAATATTGCTGGGTATTAAGTTTTGGAAAGAAATTTATATACTTTCTATGTGATATATGTTTTAAATATACGCTTCCGAGTCAAAATCATTATTATAATGGTCTAGTAAATGCGGGGTGTTTCAAGTTGGTATCAGAGCATGAGTTTGGGTGAGTTGTACATTGTAAAATGTTCAATCCCAAACTTAGAATTGTGTCAAGTCAAACATTCCGGGGTGTGGGGATTAGTGGTGGTATGAGAAAGTGATTACTAAATGTGTACTAACCTATAACAAGTTGCAAAAGTGTTATTTTGGTTGCAGAGACGGAGGAACATGAGGAACCGTCTAGTATTCTCAATGATTCCTCAATACTCGTGGGCTTATGTGTATCAGGTACTTTTCGATAAGCTTGGTGTATTTCAATAAGCTTGAATTATTTACTTTGCTATGATATGATTGGTAGTAAAATAAGTTGAGTCAGACTAATATGATTCCCCAGTGACGAGTCATTGATGATTATTACTTGTTAATATGAGGATAGGAATATTAATTGGTAATTGTGAATAAAGTTGATATGACCCCATGTGATAAAATGAATGAGATGTTGGTATATCTTCAATAATTGGTTTGGAGTCATGTGGTTGTTTAAATGGGAAAGTGTCTAGTGTTGCAATGTGTGTTGTTGACTTGGAAAAGTCAAAGTTGAAAGTGGTCGTGTCGAACTTGTTAATTGCAATGTTATAAAATGATAAATGTGGTTAGATGCTTGTATATTTAATATGGATCATGATTGTGGTTGGATTATGATCTAGGTATTAAAAGTGGTAAATAGAAAGTTAAAGTGGTCAACGAGTGTTTATATAGGTTGACAAGTTGTGAAAGTCAAAGTGATCATGAATTTGAGAAACTTGTGGTAATTGGTCTAACAAGATGATTTTAATGTGAATTGGTGTTTTAAAGTTATAGTATGACACCAATATTGAAAATAATTTGGTTTGACTTAAAATAGTCAAAGTAATGTGAAATGGGTGTTAGAATAGTGATTATAGGGGTTGAAACCCAAATGGGTTGTTAAAGTGCCCAAATGGGTCACTTGATGGTTAAACGGTTAAAATGAGTATTGGTTTGGTTATGACCAATGTAATAGTAACTTTAAATCCTACATATAGTAGGGATATGTGTTGTAAGTGTTAATACATTCAATATGGTTGAATTTGGTTAAATTGCCCAATTGGACCCCTAAACGGGTCAACGAGTTAAAACAAGATAGAATTGGTATGTGGGTGTAATGAATATGCCCACACGTCCCAAATATATGTGTAAACATGTGGTTGAAAGGTTAGAGTCAGAAACTAAGCCATTTGGAATATGGCGTGTCAACCAAAATAGCCGAAAATGGCTCAAAATGAATCATACGTCCGTTTTCTCGTAAAATGTGTAAATTGAAAAAGTGTAAAAAGGAAAAGTTTCATTTTGGTTAGATGAAAGTGCCTGCAAAATTTCAGAGTCTAACTCTTTACGGTTTAGGAGATATGCGCGTTTGAAAATCGAAAAACTGCACCTAGTATTGGCTCAGATACTGAGCAGATCTGCTATGGTTAGAAAGCAGATCGGCTATAGCTTAATAGCAGATCTGCTATGCTTAGCAGATCGGCTAAGATAGTGCAAAAACACAACAGAACTTGATCCAGGAATGTAAAGGCTGAAATAAAAAAGAAAAGCAGATCTGCTTTAGAAAGCAGATCGGTTAAGAATGAAAAGCAGAACGGCTTCTTTTAGCCGAACGGCTAGTCTAGTTCAAAAACACGACAGAACTTAAACAGTGGTAACGATTGTAACTAGCAGTGGTAACAAGTATAATAAACATTGGTAATGTGTTTAGTAAACAGTGGGAACAACATTTTGCAACGTTCGTCGTAACGTTTGACGTAGAAATTTCCGCTACAAAATTTTGGTGTCCGATTGAGATGAAATTTACAGGGTCACTCGGAAACGGCCCAACAGTCAAAGCTCATCGCGTTGCCATGAGCCCTGGCAGTTTTGGGCAGTTCGGGGTCGTTTGGGGCCCGAAAATGACATTTTATTCTTTTTCGGACCTTATTTTGGACTTTTAGTTTACGTTTTGTATTGGGCCTTTGTTTCTTTAAGCCCAGGAATCGTTCCTATGATTATATACAATAGTAAAACTTATTTTAAGAGGTCTACCTATGTTATTGTATATAAGTTGTGTTCAGACGGTTTATTTAACTACCGAAATATATCAGTAACTGATATTGTTGATTGTTGCTAACAAGGGTTAGTAACTATTGATTATAGAGCTATGTGGATCCTATATGTGAACTAATTGTAATATGATGAAGTACTTGAATCATGTAAAATATTAAAATTAATTAAATTGAGAATTTTATGAATTTATAAGTTAAGTACATGAACTCATAGCTATGTGATCACTAAACATGAAATGCTCAGTTGTGATTCAACTAAAGACATATATGTTGATGAATATATGTGTTGGATATTCCATATAGTATTGACAAGTGTTTAGTACTAAATGTATTATAAGTATTAATTGATGTAACTAGTAATTGATATTGAATCAGGTAATGAAGAGATGGACTGATGTAATGGTGTTAGATATTACATCTGTGATAACGAAATAGTAAAAGAGTTATATTTACTTGCTTATGTGATTAGTTGTTCATTTAAAGTGATAAGTTGAAAATTGTAACAAGTTAATATTTGATGATATACCTGCTACGACGGATTGTTATAACTGTGCAAATGGTTGATATCATTGTTATAATATATGTAAGAGTAAAAGTAATCACTGTGAAGATTGATGGTATGAAGTAACCTGAAAATAAAGTGTACCTGACATAATATGACGACGTCTGGCCAACGTATTTATATTATGCCATTTCACATGGAATTGTTGAGGTTACTAAGTACCAGAGAACTTAAAGTGATTTTGAAATAACAAGTGAGATATGTTGACCTGTAGTGGAAGAATAGTCACTGATTAGCTGAAATAAAAGAGTACTAGACCACTAATCTGTTGTTTTACTATGGCACAAGAAATGTATATGTGATAAATTGCAATTAGTATAAATTAAAATAAGAAGTTAAGCAAAGTGGAGGTCAGTTGATTGTGGATAACAATGTGATAATATTGTTGAATAGTTAATTAATGATAGCACCTTGTGTTAATATACCAATGCTGATGGCGCATGGTATTGACAGGTGTTGATTTAGCATTCAAGTTGAGGTGATGGAATGCTAAATTGAATTGCGTGCTAAGAGTTTAACTATAATATTTGACCTCTACATGTGGCTTACTGTTTGCACTTATGTGTCTAAGATTATATGAATTGTGATTCTTTTGAATAACGGGTTTCATATAATCAGGTTGTGTTTATAAGTACAAGTTGTAAAATGGTCATTAAACAGTTGTAAAAGTAAGAATTCCTAGCAAGTGGTTAGCTAAAGAAATACATAATTGTTAGCTAAATTGTTAGTTGTAAACTGAGTTGAACTTTTATTGCTAATGTGCATGTTGTGGTATTCATTACCACTTGTTGTTGTTGTTGTTATGGTATAGATGAAATTTTACATGGCTATAAGTAACACTACATCAAGGGATTAGGTGTTCTAAATTGTATACATAGTTAGTTGTGAATAGCTATGTAAATGTTCGACTAACTTATCAAAGACGGAGTTTATGCACAATATTTGTGCAGTGGAAAATATAGAAACTTGTACATGAGGATATGTACATATAGAAAGAATTGTAATTGTGAAGTAGTTGATGATATTACAATTATTTGGGAATGTTGTGATTAAGTAATTGATGACAGTCCACTTGTTGTCAGATAATGTGCTTTGTGTTAATAAGTGAAGTGTAATACCAAGCACAACCTATGTGTTTATATGAATTTAGTTGAAATACACACTGGTAATGTGTAAGTTGATGAAATAATATATACCTATATAAGTACATGTTGACATATAGGTACATTTTGAGTTTATGTGGTTAAAGGTATGCATAAAGATGATATGCATAAATGAATTAAATTATAACCACATCTTGTGTGTATCAAATAAAATAATAATTATTTGTTTAAAAGTATATGAGAAATATATTAATAGTAAACTGAAATAGAAATAAATAGATGATTCTATCACACTAAGAGTGATTAAGTGTGATCAGATTTCGAGGACGAAATCTTTTTAAGGGGGAGAGATTTGTAACACCCAGATTTCGGGTTTAGAAGTATTTTAATATTTTCTGATAATGAACTATTATTTAATGTGTCAGAAAATAAGTGTGTTGTGTTAATTTAAAATAAAAGGTGAAAATAGTTGAATAAGCTATTGTGACTAATAAATTATTGATTGTTTTAAATTAACTCAGTTGACGGTTAAATAAAATAATATTTCCCCGCAAATGGTTTTTAAGTTCCAGACAATGATAAGTACGGGGAATGAAATTAAATCATTTATACTACACACTCACAGAAGTGAGTCGGTTGATTAGTTCCTATCTATATACATACGTACGCTATACATACACCTTAACATACAAGAAATCTTTGATTCAAATCATCAAATTGAAACCTTAGAATCTGAATTCAAGCTGCAATAACAAGATTGAATCATCCTTTCATCATCTAATTCATTGTAAGTGTTGATTTCTTGATTTATATGAACCCTAGAAATTGGGGGTTTTGATGTTCTTGATTAAAATCCGAAATTAGGGTTTCAAATAGTTGAATTGATATGAGTTAAGCTTTAATAACATGTATTAGTTATTCCATCATAATCATAAACATGTTATAAGTATTGATTTTTGATTTTCATGTAAACCTAGAAATGGGTTTTTAGCACTTGATGGAATTAGTTAGATTGATACGGAACTAAAGCTTATAGTTATGAGTAGAGTTGTTAGTTAGTGCTTAAATTGTGATTATAATCTAAGCCCTTACTTGGAATTGTAGAATTTGATTAAATGTTTATAAAGTGTTCTTGGAAAATTGATGATTGTGATAAATTGATGGGTTATTTGAAGAACTTGATATTTGAGGTTAATAACCTTGTTAAAGGTCTAACCATGTTAAATTGTGGTAATTGAAGTTAATTGGAGTGATGGTGATCAATAAACTATGAAATTTATAGCTACTAAATGTGTTGTATATTGATCATTGATATTATGAGTTGAATAATGAGTTAGACGTTATATGATTAGTTACTAACTCATTGTTTATTTAATCGTGTTCTCAGATATGGAGAAGACTCAGTGATATTAGACTACTGAGTGGACAACTGAGGTGTCGGTGAGTGGATCTTAATCCTCAGTGTAATTTAGTTGTAACAGGTTTGGTTACAACGGGTGATCGTATTATTACTGCTTTTGATTTGCCATGATTAATTTGGTTTGATAAGTAATAATACTGTTGATATGGTTAGTCTGATATGTTGATTTGATCATATGTGTGAATACGTGATCACTTGATAGTTGGCCTTCGGGCATCAGTGTATTGAGGTCAACTTGTTGGTTGGTTGGGTTTGGTTACTATTGATGACGACAGGAATTTCCTTGTACATATCGTTAATAGGAAATTAGGTCGTATGAGATTAGTACCAAACTATCGGTCTATTCTGTAATGGCCATACAGATTGTGGGTAAGTGTTCTGGGAGAATCCCCGGGTATTATGATATCTCCAGAACCACCGATCCTCATTGATATGTTGTGTGTTGAGATGTTATCTTATTGATATTAGTTATTTACTGTTGGTATTCTTGGCTGAAGGTTTCCCCAAGAACCATCGATCTATTGTGATGTTATTTGTTTACGATGATTTGCTGTAAACAAAGTTGTTATGCTAAGTTGGGCTGTAGGTTATGTTTTCCCTCACTTAGCGTTATGCTAACCCCACCACAGTCCTTCCTGCAGGTTATAATTGATGGGACACATTGGGCTGGGCAGGAAGTTCTTGGATATGATGGAATGTTTGACAAGCCGATACTCTGATTTTGTTTAATAATTGAAGACATGCTTTGATTTAAATAACACCTCGTTGCGGTATTATCATTGTTGTAATAACTCTTGAAATATTGCTGGGTATTAAGTTTTGGAAAGAAATTTATATACTTTCTATGTGATATATGTTTTAAATATACGCTTCCGAGTCAAAATCATTATTATAATGGTCTAGTAAATGCGGGGTGTTTCACATTTAACACTACTCGGCTTAGTATTTTCAAGCTTGACTCGACTCAACTCGAAGTTTATTAAATAGTACGGTAAATGTATTAATATTTATATAAATGGAGTATAAAAATGTAAATTAATGCAACCTCGATTAGGCTCGCAAGCCTCTCAAGCCAAGTATATTGATACTCGAACTCGACTCGAAAGTTTACTCGAGTAGCTCGAGCTCGACTTATACCGAGTCGATTTCAAATCTTTTTCAAGTCAATACTCTAAATATTGAATTACACGGGCCATGCAAATATGCGTAGACAAAGGGAGAATTATTAGAGTATCTCCAATGCATTGAGTTTAATACACTGTCACATCAGCGTTTTAACTTTTAATAACTAAAGTAATAGATTAGATTAAATACGTAATATATAATAACTAAAGTAATAGATTATAAAATAATTTGGTAAATATAAATAATAAATAAAATAAATGTCAATGTAGGAATAACTGTTTGATGTAAAACTTTTAAATGGGGTTTAGTTAGTTTTTACATAACTTTCAAAGTTGCAAACTTATTTATACAGGTAAATAATAAAAATTGATAGTTTATCAAAAGTTTCACTGAAAACTTGAAAGCAATGTTATTATTAATTAATATTATTAATCTACGAGTTAATAATGATTTAATCCTTAAAGTTTTATTTTTTTTCATTTTAACCACTCGGGGTTTTTTTTATCATGATATAATCCTTGAAGTTTGTATTGACTTATTGGTTTAACCATTCAAATGGTTAAATCATTAATATTTTGAAAGTTAGATGATTAAAATAGAAAAACTTAAAAGGGTCAAATCATTATAAAAGATAAACTTTAGGGATTAAAACATTAATTTTTTTAAGTATAATCAAACTTTAGGCTTAAACCATCAAAATTTTGAAACTTCGAGGGTTAAATCATTAGAAAAAAACTTGATTGGTTTAAAACAAAAAAAGTAAAACTTTGATTATTAAACCATTATTAACCCTTTCATTGTGTAGCACATTGTGATATCATATCACAGATCTTTAATATCTTTAATCTTTAATATATATATATATATATATATATATATATATATATATATATATATATATATATATATATATTAAACAGAATACCATAGAACAATTTGAGCCATTTGATATGCTCATTCCTTACGATCTAATGGCTAATAATCATTTTCAATAATTACAGTCCCCTCCCCTTAATCTTTTCTATATACATATTAAACATATAAGGTAAAAAATAATTTGTTAATTTAATATTCCTACTCTAAATTAATTTCTATACGTTTTGTAAATATCATAATGTAACACCTCGAATTTTAAAAGTATTACTGTGGTAAAGATAAAAGTAATTGTTTTAAGTTATTATTATTTTAGGTAAAATAAAATAGTAATAATTGTAAGTCGGTTTTAAAGTTTCAGATAATGATAAGTACGGGGAGTAAAATAAACACATACTTATCTATATTATGTACACATGTATCATTCTTATTATCAAATGCTCTAAATACTCCCAGGAAGCTCCAGGAAGAAAAGAAAGAACGCAGAAACCAAACCCTAATAATCAAAATTATTCCAAAACACGAAATTGAAGCTAGAAAAAGGTAATCCATCTTCTTTTGATCTTCTCTATCAAAGGTATGATCTTGTTCTTTATGTATTATAACCTAGAAAATGGGTTTATGAAGATTTAAGGAACTAATGAGTTTTAATACGAAATTGAAGGTTAATTATGTTGAATTAGTGGTAGTAAAGCTTGTTAGTGATTGTATTAACAATACTACAAGCTAAAGGTTATGAATTTAGAATTTGATTAATGGGGGTTTCAATGAATTAACTTAATTCTTGTTAGTTGTTATAAGTTATGCCCTAGTTATGTATTAGAGAGTTATTATGATGTTAAAGCTAATCATGATCATGAAAGAAATTAAAGAAGCTATTTAGTTAATTAAAGAATAGTTATGATATAATTATGATCGTGAATGATGATTTAAGTGTTAAGAAGACAAGATGCTGTTATTGATGCTTGATTCACCATAATTATTAGTTAAAAGAGTTTGTTATGTGACAAGTATTAAAGTAATTATGGTAAAGTATATATGTTAATTAATTAAAGATCAATTGGTAAGGAATGTATCCAAAGCCTATGTTCCATCAACAACAATTCTATCCACCCCAACAATGAATCGAAAAATAATCCGGTTTCCTGAAAAGAAGCCTTAAAAAGTGAGTTATGCGGCTCCCAAAACATGCAACAAGAGGCTTTGGTCGGCAAAAGAAGAAGCACGGGTTGCCACATGCTGGTGCGAAACGTCCAAAGACTCTTGCGTTGCCAACTCACAAAAGAAAGGTACTTCGTGGGATACGGTGGAAGAAAATTTTAATGCCAACAATCATGGTTGGGTTCGTGGTGCCGAATAACTATCCTCCAAGTGACATACAGGTAATAGTAATTGTAAAAACTTGAACATATATTACTATTCTTGCGATCCTACTTAGGGTAGCAGTCGAGATGACAAGATGGTGGAAGAAAGAGCTCTAGCCCAATATGTCAACATGTACAAAAAAGCATTAGCATGAAAGTGGCTTGTTTGGATGTAAAAGACCATCCAAAATGGTTTGCACCACCGCCGGTTGGTGTATCCGATTCACAATACTACGATGACAAGCTTTTTGATGACTCGGTTGATCTCTCCTCCTCTGACAACCCAGCCACACTTTCGAACGAGCTTTCTAGGGACTATCCATTACCACGGCCCATGGCAGAAAACCAAGCAAGGAAAACGGGTAGGAGTTCTGATTCTTCCGACACGGCGACTTAATCACGTACATCCACCCGAAATCAAAAATTGAATGAGTAGATGGAGGATATGACCAACTATGAAAATGAAAGGTTATCCGCAAGGAGACAGACTATTGACACCTTCACTTTAAATAAAAAAACTCTGGACCGCTATGCAAGGTGTTCAATTTCTTACACTTAACACTGAACACATCACGGATCCTGGCACCCTAGCGGCATATTGGAGAATGAAGACAAAAAATTGAAAAGAGTTTCGGGAGTTTTACGAAGCCGAATTGGAAGACGGTGAAGAAGCCGAAAATGAAGACTAGTTTAATTATTTGTTAATTGTACTTTTTATTTTTATAACTAATTAAATCGCAAACTTTTAATTATTGTATTTTTATTTCTAGAATTGTAACTTCTTTTCGCAATGTAATGGTTTTTATTTATTGATGAATTACTTATTTTATAATCGGTGTCTTAATTAATTTACATAAACTTTTATTTTTGGTTATTTAAAAAAAAAATAAAGGAACTAGTGGGACCTTGTGTGGGGCCTAGGTGTAAAATTGGGCGTTCTTGTGTTACTATTGCAAGTGCTAATAATGATGTTGTGATGTTGTGGTAACGTTGCGCCCAGAATACCATGTTACCACTGTAGGTGGTCTAAACCACTTTCTCAAGATCGTACTTGGTGTTGAAAGTTAATATTGAGCTTAACATCGTGTCACTCCTTATGCTCTTGTATTTGTTTTTTTAAGTGCTTGTATTCTCTATGTATATGTCAGATCATTATGTTTATTGAATAATATGAACAAAAGACCTAACAAGTCCACAATTACTACTTAAAAAACAGTTATCCTGCTATTCTATGATAACATTAAAATTACAAAATTTTGCTATTAGTATGGTAGAGCTAATTAGTGCATCAGTTAGGAATTCTGTAATTTGGGGAATATAACTCCAACATGCAAATTGCAAACCTCGTTCCAACTCGTTGCATTCACAATGTTGAAAATATGCTAGTTTATGAATACATGCCCAACAAAAGCTTAGGTTTCTTCATATGCTAAATTAATGTATGTTTATACCCTGATTTTTTTATTTGTTCGCAAATGTGGGATTTGTTTTCCGAAATTTTGGTTTTTTTTGGCTTTATGGGAAATTTTATACATTTATGCCTATTTATGTATATACACTATAAGGTCTTTGACTTTGAAAGCAACTGATTTCACTTGAATAACCAGGTGTGGTTATAGTTTGAATTCTTCAATGTTGTTTTTTATTAGTGAACTAGTTTTAAGACTCGTGAAAATATGGGTATGTTGAATGATTTAAATTCTGAGATTATTTGATTAAATTTTTAAGTAAAATAATTTTAGAGGGAACTTATATGATATTATGTATTAACTTTTCTACTGTTATGTTTTGTAGTCATTTTAAATTTATTTTATATTTACGATTACAATATTACGTGATCAAAGATAAAATTCTAGATATCACATATCAACTAAAAGTAATATGGTTTTGGCTAACTCCTATTATAAGACTGTAAGTTAAACTTCTTTAATTACCATTTTTTGTTATATAGAAAAAGCAAAGCTTCATTTAGTTCTTACTCTATTCCCTTAAACATAAGTTAGATATGATTACATATAGATCAACTTCATACCTATTTAATCGATATTCATCTAATAATATTTCATCATGTTTCCTGACTACCTCCCCATTTTATTTTTAGAGAAAGCAAAATAAACTTATTGTTACTAAACTGCAATTACATCTACAGTTCCATATATAAATAAGCTACTCCGTATTATAGTTCAATATTTACACGTGATTACACGGGTTTTATTAAAAATATATATTTATAGGTCAAGTTGGTGCAAAGTGGGTCGCTGGTTGTTAGACTTTTTCCCTCGCCTATATGCTCTTGAGTCAAATAAATCTTGCAAAGTTAGTAATAGGTGGAGCTTTCAAAATGGGATTTGGGTGGGTGATTGGGGCTGGAGATCTTTAGATGATTTCACTAACATGGTGTCTACTATTGGAGAATTTAAATTAATTGCAGGTAATTAAGGAAGATCGTTGGAGCTGGAATTTAGACACTTTTGGAAATTTCTCGGTGAAGACTCTCTCAAGACTGGTTCAAGCTGCAATGTTTTCGGATATTAGCTTAAGCAAACACCATTGTTGGAATTCTTGGGTTCCTAGAAAGGCGAACTTGTGCATTTGGTGTGCTTCTTTGGACCGTCTGCCGTCAAAGGAAAACCTGAGGTCTCGTGAGATCAACCTTCTTACCATTTCTTGTCCGTTGTGTGATATAGAAGCTGAAACAATTGACCATTGTTTGCTCAGATGTTCAAAAAATCAACAGATATGGCGTAACTGTTGAGGTTGGTGGGATCTCGGACAGGAGAGACCGTTCTCAATTCCTTCTATTGAAGATATTTCTCTCGGTATTTTGCTAATCTTGGTAACAAAATTCTGGACAAAATTTTACATGGTGTTTATTTGGTCTCTTTATGGAGTATATGGAAATGGAGGAACAAATGTTTTCACGCTAATGATGATAATTTGAATAGATTTTGATCAGAAGATGTCTTTCCTTGTATTCAAAGGCTCTCATTATTGTGGTTGTCGAACAGATGCTCAAAACTTGGTCTGAATTGGAGCAGTTGGCGCACCGACCCGCGATCAGTAATTTTGGGATAGTTTGTTTCTTTGTCTATTTTTGGTTAATGTTGTTTATTTTTATTTTCTTTGGCGCTTGTTTCCTATCTTAGTTTTATGTTGTTGTTGACTTTGGACTCTTGAGGGTCCATCTTGGAGCTTCATGTGTATTCTTTATTTTCATTAATTCCATGGTCGTTTTTTTTAAAAAAAAGAGATACGAATTGACTAATATACCCTTTTATTCATTAAATCACTTGAATATTTTAGTGATATGTTATTCAATATTTATGGTATAGAATTGTTGATTGAGTGTAATTTAATATGTATATATTTTATTTTTGATATTCAAGAAATAAATAACAATATGAAATTAATATTGAAACAAATCTAGAATTGTTGACTGATTGTACTTGCTATGAAATACATAAATGATGAAAATAAGTTAAGTTGGTCAACATAATCTAACGATGTAGTTTTTCTTTTCTTTTTTTCAATTTAATTCTATTTTTGGCACAATTCATATGTAATTAGAAATTGTCATACTGCATTTTAACACTTACTATTTTAATACAAATGTGATATGCTAACTTTCAAAAGTAAGTTTAAAAATATGATCTTATATCCACCACATGATAAATTAACACAATTTGTATGTATAAGCTACTGCTGAATTGTGTGAGTGCACATCTATATACAAAACTTGTTTTTGGATATCTGGATAACCAAAATCTTCAAAATCACCACCAAATACATTAACCTGAAATTTCTGATACCCGATTTCAAATACTCGAATTTTCTAATAATTTCAGATCGCATACTTGAGTATTTGGATATCGGATTACGATACATATGTTTTGAACATTTCTATATGTTGTAATTGAGATTTTGAATTTCATTTTGTTACCTACTTTTATTCATTTTAAACATATCAAAATAAAATTTTATATAAAGTATGTTCGACTCACATTAAACTAGATTATAAGTTATCTATAATAAACTATACTTAAAGGAAAATACCGGTTACACTTAACCCCCTCATTATACTTATAACAATAAAATAATTCATTATACTATAATATTATATTATATATACTAGATAATAACCCGCAAAATTTACGGGTTAGTTCGTGATTTTAATATCAAGATTTATTTGAAATCGTTTAAGTCGACTTTTTTCGGATTGCATTGGAGAAATATTTCGGATTGAAGGATATATGTTCACCTATTGATGATAACTTTAACTATATATTACTAAAAATGCTTTTTAACATTAAAAATTATAATCAAAAAGCTAACACCAAGGAGGCAAACAAAAACGACAAATGTTGTGTTAGACCCATGTTCCAGTTTATATTATGTTTTGGTTCAATGACATAAAAATAATAATATAAGCTTAGAAAGTCACATTGTGATTTTATTAAATTAATAACAAGCAATATAGAGAGTATAGACTAACTAAAAACGAACATGAATTCATCAAACAATACGAAAATATGTAAAAATACCTAGCCCTAAATTACAAAACTATTACTCCGGTATGAGAAGAAGAAGGCGATTCCATACACACTAACACCATATTCACGGAAAAAGTCACAGAGTAAAAATCATATGATTAGTAGCATCATCAACAAACATTTAAAAGTGAAGATATTTATAAGCCATCACAATCAGAAAAAAAAAATGAAAATTATATGCAACCTAGTTGTATTTTGCTACGTCACTATACGCTGTTTCAGGGACCAAAACCGACATTATTGAAAGACAGAAAGATCAGTAATTAAATTTGACCAAGTAATTGGGTAAAAACAATTGTACCAAAGTATACACAAACTGCATGTAATGACTATAGAATAAGTTGAATGTTTTACGACTTAATTTCAAGTTAGAGGAAAACTGATTACATAATGGGTGCAACACTAAAGCGATCTCATCTTCTATTGGAGGTTACATTTATTGTGCGATCATGGTTTAGTCCCATTTAATATGAAAGAATTGATTAATGTTATGTTTTACGGAGTATATTAGACGGATAAAATTAACACAAATGCAAGGAATTTGATTATTATTGTAACATACGTTACTATTCCATAATCTTCATTGACTCGACAATTATTTATACGATATTAAAAACCTATAATATGAAAAGGTTTTGTCAGATTGACCCACTAATCACTAACGACTAACCTCCAATAAGAGAAATAAGTAGCGACAATGCTGCACCAAAGCTCGTGTTTCTTTAGGCTTTCCAACAGCTATGTTTGTAAGACACTAAATGCGCGTTTAATTATAGAAAAATTTCATTCATTTTATTTTTCCATTTTCCTAGAGAATGATGAGTGTTTTACCTCTCTAGAAAATATGTTTAGTTGCAAGGGGTGGAGTTTTCCTTTTCCAAGGAATAGTAGAGATGGAAAACTTACAAAATCATCAAAAGGTAGTTTTCAACTTTGTAGTTATAAAAAATAAAACAAAGATTTTCCTTTTCTTAGAAAAGTTTTTTAGAAAACTCAAATTTGAACACGTTTTCTAATTTTCTTGTTTTCTTAGAAAAATTTTCTAGAAAAGTGGAGAGTTTTCTGTAACTAAACGCACCCTAAGATACCTCAAGTAAATGAGTTATGGACCCAAAATGAAAATTAAACCCTAGAAAATAGAACACGCACACCATCAATGTGTATCTCAATTAGGGGTGTTATTCGGACGGATTGTTCGGATTTCGGATTATTCGGATCGGGTTAATCGGATTTTGAACAATCTCAAGTTCATCCTTAATCCAATCCAAATAAGAAACGGATTAATCGGATATGGATTAAATGGTTCGGATTAATTTTCGGATTAAACGGTTTCATCCGAATAAGCTCATTTTGAACGTGTGATACCGAGTAAGACTAAATTTTCATTTAATAAAACAAGTATATAAACAAACATAAGATAAGATGAAACGATATACCATATTATAACATCCAAATTCCAATTCCAACTTCTAACATACAATTTGATCGAAAACATATTCCTAGTTCCAAAATTAAATACACCTCCAATCAATCTAATCCAAAAGAGGAGTCTCAAAACAACAAAAAAGTATTAAATTTCTTTTCTTAAGTTCATAGCATCCAAAATGTCAGACATCCGTTCTTCAAAAACTGGAAAAATAGTAACATTAACGTTTAATATATTATTAAAAAATATGATTTAATATATTTGATTCTTATTTGGATTATACGGATATATCCAAACAGTTTAGTTTTGATTCGTAATCCTATCCGTGTATCCATTTAAGTAATTCATAATCCGTTTAAGCAATCCGTAATTCAAATAATCCTGTCCATTTAACCTAAATTGGATTGGATCAGATGAATTATTCGGATTTCGGATAAAAGTGACACCCCTAATCTCAATGCTTCCTCTTAAACCCGTCCTATAATTCTGCAGGAGTACCTCAAAAAACTTTAGGTCCAAACTTTCAGCCACGGTATATCAAGAGTAGCAATACTTATACGGGAAGAGCAGGCACGGTTATGAAACAAACTTTGTTAAGATTAGAATCATATATAAACAAGAGTTCCAATAACCCTACATTGACAACTATTGAGCTTGTCTTTTGTTACGTAGAACAACCCTGCACCACCAGCCTCCTTCATCATTAGTCCATTAAGCCATTTAACTCCAACTCGTGACTCTAGAATATGAACAATGCTTACCATCTAAATAGACATATAATTTACTACATATATGCACCGAAAGTTTTTATAAGTGTCATGGATTCAAAATAGCTAATCTTTCCTTGATCACCATATAATTAATTACTTCAAAGAAGATGTAGCAATTCCTACCCGTTTACTTTTAAATGGCTCGATTTGGGTGGCGTTTTATCTCAAATGAGTCAAGTATAAAAAGTAGATAAAGAGATACATGACATGGGCCAAAAAGTACAAATAACATGTTGAAAGATCTAACTTACTGATATTAACTTCATCACCTCCCAAATGAACAAACATGTACTTAAAAATCATACTGAAATCTGAAACAGAAAAAGAGTTCTTAATTAATCATTTATCTAGCTACTATAGGTGCTCAGTTTTAAGGATTGATACATATTAAATTAAAGATATGAGATGTACCTGAAAGAAACCCATCTAACAATATTAATGTGAAATCATTGCTGACATCAAGTGGTCTCGACACGTCTTTAATGGCCATAATGCGGCAAAGTCTATTGGCAAATAACTATTTAAACCTTAGATTTGAAGTTTGATTTGATATTATTTTCTTCTTTCTTGTTTTGTACGTAGTATTTTTTTTTAATCTTTTAGTTTGTTAAATTTTATTTTTTTTAATTCTTATATATAATATTTTTTAATATTTAATATATTTTAATTATAATTCTTGTAAACAATAATTTAAGAAAAAATTAACAATAATAAAAAATTTTATTCATTCTCTACTAATCAATATTTACAAAGTCGAAATTGTAATTATTGTAATTAGAGCCAATAAGTTGATCGTATAAATTCTGTTGATTCATATAGGGATGTTGCCATGTCGAGTCATATTTGTAGCGAATCCATTGCGGTTGTGAAGGAGGTATCGGATAATATCCATTTAATTCTACTTTTACAAAATGATTACCATATACGTGTGCAATTGCACATATGTAGTGTGGTTGCGATTGCAGTGGACTGGACCAAAGTGGAAAACACGTATTACTTCCTCTTTTGCTTAAAAAAAGCAAAATCATATTATACCTTGAAGCAATAACCAAACCAGCTTCTGGCATAAGATGTGGAACATTTATCGAATTATAAAGTCGTTCCCAATCTTGTTCTCCAAATACATTGATGTATTGTACTTTACGGATGACTAACTCGTGAATTAAGTCCATGCGAACTTGGGGCCAAGATTCTTCGTGATGACCCAGACAGGCAGCTACAGACCTAAATCTACAATTTCCATCACCAATTACATCATATATACCTGTGATATATTGATGAAAAAGGTCAGGAATTTGATTCATTAATGGATGTGAGAAGTATGTTGGGTTCTCGATTACAGATGAGCAGCTACGTCTACATGCTTCTTGAGCTTCTGGAGGCGAATCTGTATGCGTTTTTCTGAATGAACCATGCTTACGAGTAGTATTTTGAGCCTTAGGTTCACAAACCGCAGTTGTTGATGGTACCAGTATCTCCTTCAGCTTCCTTAAAAAACTACTTCTACCACTTCGAGATTGTTTTTTGAACTGTTCACTAATCATTTGGAGCTCGACCTCACAATTAATATCATCATCTTCTTGTAAAGTTATACACGGAGATAAATCAAGTTTCCTCCAAAATTTATCAACTGAATTAACTGGTATGGGGCAACCTTTATTCCAAAAAAACTTCTTGTTCATGGGCACACGGTAGACCATAACTTGAACGTAGTTGACATGTGCAATTATGAGAACAAAAGCCTGCTTTTTTAAACTTTTTGAACTCTTCAAAAATTAATTTTAGTGCATGAATTGAGACAGAACATGCAAGTTTTTGGAATAGTAGTATATTATACTCATTCACTGTCTAAATGTAGTTTCAACAAAGCATGTTGACTCTCAACTCTATTGGTTGTATGTTGGCCGAAATTAAGAAATGTATTGATCCAAGCATGTACAAACATTTTCTTATATGGTAATAGCCATACTTTATGTAAATATGCACTAACACCTGTAAACATGTAAGAATGTCGTTTAAATAACATGAATATATATATATATATATATATATATATATATATCAATATTAAAAAAACTACCTTGTTTTTTGGACACAATTTCTTCAACTTGGGCCAAATTGGTCATATATGCTTCCTTCGTTTCAGATGCAATTAATAGACCCCATGCTCTATAGAAGATTGACCAAGTTTTGCCAATCTTTGCTTTCCATTTCCTCACAACAACTCTATTTATATGTCATCTACAAAGTAATCTTTTAGCATCTGGAAACACATCATCACATGCATTCATGAGAGCCAACTCCCTATCCGTGACAATAACACGTGGAAAAATGCACCCATCCATATATGATTTTAAACAATCTAATGCCCATGTGTAGTTGGCCTTTTTTCTTTATGCAAAAGAACAAATGCTATGCAAAATGTCTTGTTAGTCGAAGTTACACCAACAATCTCAAGCAGAGGTAAAGCATACCTATTTACATTGTATGTCGCATCCATCACTAACACGTGTGAAAATGCACGCCAGATCTCCAATGATGTGGGATGAGCGAAGAATAGTTCTTCTAATTCGTTAGTTGAAGAATTAGCATGAACATAAGTTATATAGCCCTCACTCTCTAAAAATGACATAACAACTTGCATTTGTGTTTTTCCAGCTCTCTCCATTTTTCGAAGTTTTTGACGTAAATTGTAAATAGTTTTTTTTGTAGAAAAATTATCAGGATTTTGTTTTTTTCAATGTTGATAAGATCTCTTTTGGCTTTACGTTCTTTGCTGACAAATCTTTTACCAATTCAACCTCATTTGCAGACAACTGTCTTGCATATGCATGACCTTCCATAAACAATACTGGGTCATGATTATGTTTATCACATATCACATATAAACCCCAAAAATCACTATCCGAAAATCTTCTCCCTTGTAATTCAAATGGAGAATTACATTTCTTGCTCACAGTTTTTCTTTTTGTGGCTATACTAACGTGGGTACCACCACGGTTACATTGAAATACAATAGTTTTCGTATTTGATCTTTTTGTTACAATCACATGATCGTTAGAACGACCGGTATTTTGTACCCATTCGATTAATTCTTGCCTAGAATTGAACACCTAAAATATTTTTCTTAATTAGAATTTACTAAATTACTAAATACTTATCTTAGTAAAAATGTATAGAAATAGACTTAAAATTTATACCTTGTCGGTTTCGAATGGTGATGTTTTAGGCACGGAGTTATTATTTTCATTCTCTTTTCGAATTTCATCAAATTCGGTTACTTTCTCCGTATAAATATTGTTTGCCTAAATAAAACACATGTAAATATTAGTAATTACACATAACACATATACAAATATATTGTTAAGCAAAAAAGATGTATACCTCAACATTTGGATCGTCGTGCATTTGACAATACTCATTCCAATTCATAATAAATAAATACAATACGTTTACTAGAGAAATATAAATGTGTATCACTATGTACGTGATTCAATATCTTTCGTGCATTCGCTATCTCAACATTTGGTCTATTTAAACGATTTTTTTCACACATAACAAGAAAATTTAACACCTCCATACTGAATATGGAATCACATACTACATTCTGACATATTCAATATAGAACACATATACTACAATCTTGCATATTGAATCATTGAAATATTAAATTAAATAAAATATTAAAATATAAGTAAAAGGAATGGTAATGTTAGAGTCATAATAATGTCTTGAAGTGCGTGATGTAATGTCAGAGAGTGAGTGCATGGTGCGAATAGCAGGTCCCCCATAATGCAGGATAACCAATCCCCCTGCAAAAAAGGATCCTCATTTATCAATTTTAAATGTATTTGTATTATGTGTAATACGTATCACGGGACTTTCTTTGAAAAAGAAAGACGATGAGAAAATATATGTATATAAACAAATCCTTGTAAGAAAAAATTAGGTACCCATGTTGTGACACCCGTCAATTTAGGACTAGTAATTAGTGCCTAATCAATTATTAATACATGTAATTATTTCTGTGTTAGGCTAATTAAGGTACCGATATATATATTATTGAATATATACAATTATACGATTCGATTAAATCGTACAAGTTTCAAATCGAATGTATTTCGGTTCAATTAAATACGGACGTTGGTGAAACAATTTTATTAAATAATATAATATTATTTAATGACAATATCTTCCCAAAATATTATCTTGATAATAATACTTTGTAATTAATTCGTACCGTACAAACAATGGTTACGTGATTTAAAATCCGTACAACGAACGAGCAAATCGAGATCCCTAAATTAACAAATCATCTATATAAATGTTTTTCTAAGTATTTAGAAAGAACACTTCAAGTAAAAGTATTGAAATTTAACTCGTTACTTAAAAACGCGTAATAAACGTTTAAACACCAAACCGAACGAGAAAACGAACACCGCACGAAGCACAAATCGAATAAATGAGAAAATGACCAAAATACCCTTGTGTGGGCCCCCTAGGCCGGCCCCCTCATCCCCCATGTGACCCCATGTGGTCACCACCCACATGAGCCACTAACACTTCATGCAAGTGTTGATTAGTGGAATACTACATCACTCTCCATTCACCTCATTTCATTCCACTCAAACACACCAACTAATTTCTCTCTATTCTCTCTCAATTTTCAGAAAACTCATCCCCTTTTCTCCACCCTCAAACCACCACAAGTCCACCACAAATCACCATAGCACCACCACCATCAAAGTCACTATTCTACAAAGAACACAAGCTACACAACAACAACTCTTTCTCCTCATCTCATTTCCATTAAAATCTTTGTAAGGAAACTTTTTCTTAACTTCATATTGTTTATTTACATGTTATAAGGCTCAACTAACAAGATTATGTCCAAATATAAACTTAAAATACGTTTTTATGAATTTTTCACAAAGAATACACAATCTGTTCAGAAAAACACAGATTACTAAAAATGTCATAACTTGAGTTCTAGGAAGAGTTAAAAGATGCATTTTTTTAAAAAAATTTGCGTATTGAAAAGATCTACAACTTTCATGTTTTACGTTTTTACCAGATCCGAACGTATTTTTCTCTATTTATCAGTTTTTGGGACTGACCTGATTAAAATCAGAAACTGGACTATGCATGACAAATTAAATTGTTTCTCTATGATTATGGACTTAAAACTCTTGGAAAAGATAAGTTAGACACTACACACCTAGAAGATCAGTTGATAAAAATTGTGAGACTTGACTTTGACCAGAAATTGGTAATATCACTTGGGGATTAAACCGACAAAAAGTCGAAAAGGTGAAATCTTAAATATTTGGAACTTTTATAAGAATCGACACTCTTGTGAACTTGGACATAAACCTACAATTTATTTAGACTCTATAAACAAATATTTGGGTTGGGTGAAAGTTTTGGGTCAAACCGAGTAAGTTTGACCAAGTCAACAAAAGTGGCTAGTTTTCGAAAAACTTACTATATTTGGAAAGTGGTAATAAAAATGGGTTTGGTTGACCTAGTTAGTAACTTGGACCAAAAACTAAATTTAGAAAGTTTCCCGAATGAATAACCGACACTTAGAACACTTGGATTAAAATTAGAAATCGGGTCAGGTGTAAGTGTCGCCCTACCAGCGACACTTACCCAAGTGACGCCTGTAGCGTCACTTACCTTTAGTGACGCCTAAACTGAGTGTCGCATATAGCGTCACTACTCCAAGTGACGTTGCCCATTTAAAGATCACATTTGAATATCACTTGACCTAGTGCCGTTAACCAACTGAGTGCCACCTATAGCGACACTTACCTAAGTGACGCCCCTAAGTGACGCTTCTAAGTGACGCCCCTAAGTGACGCCCTAAGTGACGCCCCTAAGTGACGCCCTAAGTGACGCCTAAATCAGAAACTTCAAAACTAGTTTCACACTAAGTGTTGAACTTCATGAAACATCTAAACTTATACGATATAACTCAGTAACATATAAAACGATGCTTTGTAAGCACACGATATGAAACGCCCTGATCTCGTAACCATTTTTTTTTATTTTTATTACACTTATATAAACACAATATTCACTGATCTGAATTGTTCCCACTATTTACTAAACTCATTACCACTGTTTTTTATACTCGTTTTCACTGTTTAAGTTCTGGAGTCATTTTGGTCTTGCTAAGCCGTTCGGCTAAAGGAAGCCGTTCGGCTTTTAGTGTTTAGCCGATCGGCTTTGTCAAAGCTGATCGGCTTTCCTAGTTCATTTTAAAACTTTTCATTCCTGGGTAAGTTCTGTGGTGTTTTTGAACTACCATAGCCGATCTGCTAAGCATAGCAGATCTGCTATTAATCTATAGCCGATCGGCTCAGTAACCTTAGCCGATCTGCTCAGTTTCTGAGCCAATATTATGTGCAGTTTTTCGATTTTCAAACGCGCAT
Source organism: Pseudognaphalium luteoalbum (assembly GCA_963422505.1). Lineage (NCBI taxonomy): Eukaryota > Viridiplantae > Streptophyta > Magnoliopsida > Asterales > Asteraceae > Pseudognaphalium > Pseudognaphalium luteoalbum. Next base: position 115,877,342 of record OY730195.1, on the reverse strand, counting down.
ATCTACTAACCCGTAAAGAGTTAGACTCTGAAATTTTGCAGGCACTCTCCATATGCCAAAATGAAACTTTCCCTTTTTACACTTTTTCAAATTTCACATTTTTTGAGAAAACGAATGTGCGATTCATTTTAAGCCATTTTTGACCATTTTGGTTGACACGCCATATTCCAAATGGCTTAGTTTTTGACTCTAACCTTTTAACCACAAGTTTATACATATAACTATGACGTGTGACCATATTCGTCACCCCCACATACCCATTCTATCATGTTTTAACTCATTGACCCGTTTAGGGGTCCAATTGGTCACTTTTACCAAATTCAACTAGTTTGACTACTTTAACACTTTCAATTACTACTATTATGCATCATATATATTCAAACAAAAATTTACATAAGTGTTTACATCAGTTGACTTACGAAGTCAACTTATACCAAAAACCACATTTTCATGACTCACCATGGTTAACTTACAAAACATGTTTTAAGGGCGACTTATACAAGTTTGATACACAACGATAATTACAAAGAGAAGCTTGCTACTTACAAACTTGCAAGCTAAAATCCACGCTAATTGTATAAACCGTCCTTCCAATCAATTGCTCACTTACCACCTACAACAAGTAAACACTTAAACAATAAGCACATTGCTTAGTGAGCTCATGAGCAATTAATTAAGTAATCCATCAAAACACATTATCAAGTAGAAGTAGATTACTTCATTCACATAATTATCATCAAACAACTACTGAGTATTAAGTAGAGGTCAAATCTCTATGCGGATCCGCGACCAACATCCCTTAGTACCAATTCACGTCGAAATGGATACTAAGTCAACAACACTCTATGCTAACATCGTTAGCAACCTCTACTAAGATGCTCAATACACGAAATCAACAATTATCATTAACTAAACAACAATAATCAATGATAATTAACAACAATCACTACTCGATCATGTGAACCTCTTGCTCGTAAGCAATCCGGAACCCATGATCATTACCCAATTAATCCCCACAACACTCACCTTGATGTTTAGATGAAGACTACAACAAATTGATTACAAGTGCTCCAAGTCTTTAATCACCTAAACATATATCACATAATAATATAACAAGTAATTAGAACTTTCTAATTATCAACTATTAACTAGAAACCAACACTATACTCCCCCACTTAGGGTTTAACTAAGTTTGATTCCAACCAAACCAATAAACCCAATTACTTCCATATTCAAAATCAACATAAGTTCTTGGTTTCTAATTAATTTCTTATTCAAACATCATAATCACACTCTAATATCATTTCTAACATCATTCTAGGCCAATTAATCTTAACCTAGATGAATTCACACAAAACCACTAATTAGCTCAAGAACATAGTTAGTGATTTTAACTAATACAAGTGATATTATGATTACAAATCATCACAATAACACTTAATAACACTACTTGAATCATTATTAAGGTTTAATTTCAGATTAAACCTATCAATTCATCAAACCCTTAGTTAAAATCCAAAATACCCCTTTCTAGGTTTAAAACTAAGATAAGAAACACTTACAATCAAGAAAGGAAGAAGATGATGATGATTATCTTGAAGATTGAAGCTTAAATTCGAATTTAAAGATGAAGATTTGAAGGTTCTAGGGTTCTTGCGATTTTGGTTCCTCTGCTTTTGAGGTTCTGGAGCTTTTTAGAATATATCGAATATACAGTACGTATGTAGTAGTTTTGTTTAAGTTAAATGATTCCCACAGTCTGGAACTGGAAAACCATTTGCGATTTCTATTATTTTAATTGTACTTAAAGTTATAATAATTTAAAACAGTTATTATTTTATATTCCAGAATAATACCTCAAAATTTGGGGTGTTATAACTCTCCCCCACTTATTCTGTTCGTCTCCTCACGAACCACTCTTGGTGCACCGCAGGATAGAATGCCATCATCCAATCCTCGGGCTCCCAAGTATATTCAGAACCTTTTCTGTGCTGCCATTGCACTTTGACAATAGAAACCGATTTGTTCCTAAGTTGTTTAACTTTCTGATCAAGAATTTTAACAGGTTCTTCCACGTAACTCAATTTATCATTCAACTGAATTTCATGAAGCGGAACGTAAGAAGCTTCATCAACTAGACATTTCTGAAGTTGAGACACGTGGAAAGTATCATGAATACCACTGAGTTCATCAGGTAACTGTAACCGATAAGCTACCCTTCCAATTCTCGCAATAATCTCAAAAGGACCAATATACCTTGGACCCAATTTTCCTCTTTTTCGAAAACGAATGATACCCTTCCAAGGAGAGACCTTAAGCATAACTTTATCCCCCACTTGGAATTCAATTGGTCGTCTACGTTTATCGGCATAAGATTTCTGACGGTCTTGTGCCATTTTCAACCTTTCACGGATTTGGTCAATCTTTTCAGTGGTTAATTGGACTACATCAGTACTTCCAATTTCCTTTTGACCGACCTCACCCCAACAGATAGGAGTACGACACTTCCTGCCATAAAGCATTTCATATGGTGGCATATTTATGGAGGAATGATAACTGTTGTTATATGAGAATTCTACCAACAAAAGATGAGAATCCCAACTGCCACCAAAATCAATAACACATGCTCTAAGCATATCCTCCAGGGTCTGAATGGTACGTTCACTTTGACCATCAGTCTGAGGGTGGAAAGTCGTACTGATAAATAATTTAGTACCCAAATCCTCCTGGAATTTCTTCCAGAAACGAGAGGTAAAACGAGTGTCCCTATCAGAGACAATAGAAACAGGTACTCCATGCCTAGAAACAACCTCACGAATATAGATATCAACTAATACCTCAGAAGATGATGCTTCCCGAATAGGTAAGAAAAGAGCACTTTTAGTCAAACGATCTACAATCACCCATATAGCATCATACTGTCGAGGAGTTCTCGGCAATTTAGTAATCAGATCCATTGTAATGTGCTCCCATTTCCATACCGGGATATCCAAAGGTTGGAGTTTCCCGTATGGTTGTTGGTGTTCAGCTTTCACTTGAAGACAAGTAAGACAATTCTGCACATGTTTAACGATATCACACTTCATGCCAGGCCACCAATAGTCTCGTTTTAAATCCCAAAACATCTTAGTAGCACCTGGATGTACAGAATATCTAGATTTATGGGCTTCATTCAGTAATAATTGTTTGACTTCACTCGTCCTTGGTATCCAAATTCTACCGAAACGAGTCTTTAGACCACGTGAGTCATCAATTAAATCAGAAATTTGACCCGTCAAACGTTGTTTATTTGTGTCATTAGAAGATAAAGCCTCACTCTGAGCAGTTTTAATATAATCAAACAATTGAGGGAAAACAATCATGTTAAGAGAATGCACTTGAAGGACATAATGGGTAGCCTTCCGGCTAAGAGCATCAGCAACGACATTAGCTTTACCAGGATGGTAAAGTATGTCACAATCATAATCCTTCACTAAATCAAGCCACCTCCTTTGTCGGTTATTCAAATCACGCTGATCAAAGAAGTATTTTAGGCTTTTGTGGTCTGTATAAATAGTAAACATAACTCCATAAAGATAATGTCGCCAAATCTTCAATGCAAAAACCACGGCAGCCAATTCAAGATCATGCGTAGGATAGTTTTGCTCATGTGTTTTTAACTGACGTGAGGCATAAGCAATTACTTTCCCGCGTTGCATAAGAACACAACCCAAACCAAGCTTAGAAGCATCACAATAAACAACCATATCCTCAATACCCTCAGGCAGAACAAGGATAGGTGCTTGGCTGAGTTTTTCTTTCAATAGCTGAAATGCGTTAGATTGTTTTTCACCCCAGTTCCAAGTCACATTCTTTCGAGTTAACTGGGTTAAGGGAGTAGCAATCTTTGAAAAATCTTGAATAAATCGACGATAATAGCCTGCCAAACCGAGAAAACTCCTAACTTCAGTGGGACTCGTAGGTGGGTCCCATTTCATAACAGCAGCTATTTTCGAAGGATCAACTTGAACACCGTGAATATTGATCACATGTCCAAGGAATTGGACTTCACGTAACCAAAATTCACATTTAGAAAATTTTGCAAATAACTTCTCTCGACGAAGCATCTCCAGGACTTGTCTTAGATGAATTGCATGATCATTCTCACTCTTAGAATAGATGAGAATATCATCAATAAAGACAATTACAAACTTGTCCAAAATAGTACGACATACCCGATTCATTAAATCCATGAAAGCAGCTGGGGCATTAGTTAAGCCGAAGGGCATAACTACGAATTCATAGTGCCCATAGCGAGTACGAAAAGCTGTTTTTGAAATATCTTCATCCCTAACCTTTAGCTGATGGTACCCGGAACGAAGATCAACCTTGGAAAAGAAATTGGCACCCTGTAGCTGATCAAATAAATCATCAATTCGAGGAATGGGATATCGATTTTTAATGGTCACCTTATTCAGCTCCCGGTAATCAATACACATTCTTAAAGATCCATCTTTCTTTTTCACAAATAAGACAGGAGCTCCCCAAGGCGAACTACTAGGACGAATGAAACCTTTGTCCAAAAGCTCTTGCAGTTGACTCATCATCTCTTGCATTTCAGTTGGAGCTAATCGATAAGGAGTTTTAGCAATTGGAACTGCTCCAGGAACAAGATCAATTCTGAATTCCACCTGTCGCTCAGGAGGAACACCAGGAAGTTCATCGGGAAATACATCGGAAAATTCCTTTACAACAGGAATATCAGAAAGCGTTGGTACAGATTTGGAGTTATCCACCACGTGTGCCAAAAAGGACTGACATCCGTGTTATAACAATCTTTTAGTACGGGCAAAGTTACATATAGGAATAGATCGGTGGAGGCGTTCACCATAAACGGTAATTTCCCGTCCGCTAGGTGCTTTGAGGAGAATCATTTTAATATGACAATTAATTACACCATTATTATCTCCTAACCAGTCCATTCCTACCACCACCTGAAACTCTCCCATTTTCATAGGAATTAAATCTATTTGGAAATTTTCATCACCTATCTCAATAATACACCCTTTATAGACATCATTAACAATTATTAATTTGCTATCAGCAATTTCTACTTCTAAGGGGTAATTCAATTTAGAAATAGGATTATTCAATAGAGCACAAAACGACAAGGATACAAACGATTTGGTGGCTCCAGAATCAAATAAAACGTGGGCAGGTCTAGAATTAATGATGAAGGTACCTGTCACCACATCATGTGACTCTTTCGCCTTCTCAGTGGTAATCTGGAAGGAACGACTCTTGGGCCTCGACCCACTAGAAGTCCCCTTTTTCTCTGCTTCTTTCTTTTTCTTTTCCAAATCCGCTTTCTTACTAGGACAATCCATCTGAAGATGATCATCCTTAAAATAATAATAACACAGTTTGTATGGACTTGGACAATTTGGGGCCATATGCCCGGGTTTACCACAGTTAAAACATTTACATTCACCTGTATGCTTTCTCTTGCATTTCTCACATAAAGGTACATCACGAAATTGAGATTGAGATTGAGAAGTTCGTTGGGATTGGGATTTCTGATCGGATTGGGATTGTTTATCTTTGGAAGTGAAACGGAATTTCTTAGAAGGTGGTGATTTGGAAACGACTGTGTGTTCAGCTTTCCTCTTACTTGCAGCTTCATCAGCTTTAGCCCGCAAGTCTTTCTCACGAATAATTCCCTTATTAAATATCTTGGGAATAGTATCACAAATTTCAGGATCAACAAACTCACGAATATCGGTATTCATGTGTCTGTAATAGTGGTCAGTTAACAGCTTGAGATTCGAAGTATATTCAGGACAAAATCGAGATTTTTCATGGAAAACCTTATTGTATTCGATCATTGACATGTTACCTTGTTGAATGGAAAGAAATTCACCTTTAAGTTTTTCAATTTCAGCCGGTGGTGAAAATTCTCCCATGACAAGTTCCTTGAAAACGTTCCAAGAAAACTTGGTAGCATTCTCGAATCCAACAGTCTGCACTTTAGAGTTCCACCATTCATGTGCATCATCCTTCATTTGATGTGCAGCAAATAGCACCTTTAAACGTTCAGGACAATCACATAACATAAAAACTTCTTCCATCTCACTTAACCAACGGGAACAAAGGATGGGATTTACTTCCCCATGAAACTTTGGTGGTTTACAATTTGAGAAATTCTTATATTCAAATTTACTCTTCTCTTTATCAAACTCCTGTTGATTTGCGAGAATTTCAGCATTTAGTGTAGGATTCTTTAGGATAGGATGCTTTTGTTCGAATTCTTCAAATTTTGAAGATACTATTTTTTCCACTCGGGAAATAATTGTTGGAGTGAACTGTTCAAGGGCTTGACCAATCACATGTTTTAAAACTGCTTCATCCTCCGGGTCGATGTTCCTTTCATGGTCTTCTTCCTCACGAGGAGAAGAATTTCTTTGGGAACCTTCCCCTTGGTCAGCAGTAAAATCAACCATTTTACTACATGAATTAAATATATTGGTCAACCTTATATATATATATATATATATATATATATATATATATATATATATATATAACAGGAATTAGATCAAATAAACCTTCTACTACAAACTAATTCGTGTTTAACTTTTAATCAAAACTATTTCATATTTAACAACCTTGAACTTCCGATGTGCATTAGTGTAATAGAACTCCGTTGGCCAGACGTAGTAATATTAAACTGATAACACATTTCTGTTCAATGTTCTTAAACACGATCACGTTAAGACAAACTCATTCCTGAAGTTACAATTTAGCAGGTAGTATAAACTACTAACTAACAATAACAATTCATAATCATATAATCAAAGTAGTTTAAGATTAAACAATCCTAAAGTGGATTGCATAATTCTCTTAAACTATCGCTCTGATACCAACTTGAAACGCCCTGATCTCGTAACCATTTTTTTTTATTACACTTATATAAACACAATATTCACTGATTTGAATTGTTCCCACTATTTACTAAACTCATTACCACTATTTGTTATACTCGTTTTCACTGTTTAAGTTCTGGAGTCATTTTGGTCTTGCTAAGCCATTCGGCTAAAGGAAGCCGTTCGGCTTTTAGTGTTTAGCCGATCGGCTTTGTCAAAGCTGATCGGCTTTCCTAGTTCATTTTAAAACTTTTCATTCCTGGGTAAGTTCTGTGGTGTTTTTGAACTACCATAGCCGATCTGCTAAGCATAGCAGATCTGCTATTAATCTATAGCCGATCGGCTCAGTAACCTTAGCCGATCTGCTCAGTTTCTGAGCCAATATTATGTGCAGTTTTTCGATTTTCAAACGCGCATATCTACTAACCCGTAAAGAGTTAGACTCTGAAATTTTGCAGGCACTCTCCATATGCCAAAATGAAACTTTCCCTTTTTACACTTTTTCAAATTTCACATTTTTCGAGAAAACGAATGTGCGATTCATTTTAAGCCATTTTTGACCATTTTGGTTGACACGCCATATTCCAAATGGCTTAGTTTTTGACTCTAACCTTTTAACCACAAGTTTATACATATAACTATGATGTGTGACCATATTCGTCACCCCCACATACCCATTCTATCATGTTTTAACTCATTGACCCGTTTAGGGGTCCAATTGGTCACTTTTACCAAATTCAACTAGTTTGACTACTTTAACACTTTCAATTACTACTATTATGCATCATATATATTCAAACAATAATTTACATAAGTGTTTACATCAGTTGACTTACGAAGTCAACTTATACCAAAAACCACATTTTCATGACTCACCATGGTTAACTTACAAAACATGTTTTAAGGGCGACTTATACAAGTTTGATACACAACGATAATTACAAAGAGAAGCTTGCTACTTACAAACTTGCAAGCTAAAATCCACGCTAATTGTATAAACCGTCCTTCCAATCAATTGCTCACTTACCACCTACAACAAGTAAACACTTAAACAATAAGCACATTGCTTAGTGAGCTCATGAGCAATTAATTAAGTAATCCATCAAAACACATTATCAAGTAGAAGTAGATTACTTCATTCACATAATTATCATCAAACAACTACTGAGTATTAAGTAGAGGTCAAATCTCTATGCGGATCCGCGGCCAACATCCCTTAGTACCAATTCACGTCGAAATGGATACTAAGTCAACAACACTCTATGCTAACATCGTTAGCAACCTCTACTAAGATGCTCAATACACGAAATCAACAATTATCATTAACTAAACAACAATAATCAATGATAATTAACAACAATCACTACTCGATCATGTGAACCTCTTGCTCGTAAGCAATCCGGAACCCATGATCATTACCCAATTAATCCCCACAACACTCACCTTGATGTTTAGATGAAGACTACAACAAATTGATTACAAGTGCTCCAAGTCTTTAATCACCTAAACATATATCACATAATAATATAACAAGTAATTAGAACTTTCTAATTATCAACTATTAACTAGAAACCAACACTATACTCCCCCACTTAGGGTTTAACTAAGTTTGATTCCAACCAAACCAATAAACCCAATTACTTCCATATTCAAAATCAACATAAGTTCTTGGTTTCTAATTAATTTCTTATTCAAACATCATAATCACACTCTAATATCATTTCTAACATCATTCTAGGCCAATTAATCTTAACCTAGATGAATTCACACAAAACCACTAATTAGCTCAAGAACATAGTTAGTGATTTTAACTAATACAAGTGATATTATGATTACAAATCATCACAATAACACTTAATAACACTACTTGAATCATTATTAAGGTTTAATTTCAGATTAAACCTATCAATTCATCAAACCCTTAGTTAAAACCCAAAATACCCCTTTCTAGGTTTAAAACTAAGATAAGAAACACTTACAATCAAGAAAGGAAGAAGATGATGATGATTATCTTGAAGATTGAAGCTTAAATTCGAATTTAAAGATGAAGATTTGAAGGTTCTAGGGTTCTTGCGATTTTGGTTCCTCTGCTTTTGAGGTTCTGGAGCTTTTTAGAATATATCGAATATACAGTACGTACGTAGTAGTTTTGTTTAAGTTAAATGATTCCCACAGTCTGGAACTGGAAAACCATTTGCGATTTCTATTATTTTAATTGTACTTAAAGTTATAATAATTTAAAACAGTTATTATTTTATATTCCAGAATAATACCTCAAAATTTGGGGTGTTACACGATACAACATCATAATGATAATGTCTTAAAGAATTATTATTACAAACTTTCACCAACGGGTCGTACACGTTTTTGATAAACAAAGTTGAACAATCAAACATTTGGACATAACTAATTGTTGGACAACAAACATAGATGGTCTGTTGAGACATCTATTCACTCATATAACGTTGCGCGTTTTGAACGCCCGACAGGTTACAAGTCTTCGGACATCAATTCACAGCTAATCAATTCAAGTTTATTTTAATAAACACTCAAGGCTCAGGTGAGTCTCATGGCCCCTATTTTACTGCTTTTCAATCAGGGGTGTGATATTATTGCTCGTTTTGTTTTACAAGTAGAACGCAAGTACAATTCAATCAAATACTACATGAGTTGTTTTCAACTAATCAATAAAGCCCTCCATAGCATAGTCTGGTAATACATCTGTAGCGTGAATGTTAGTATATGATATCATATAGGATTGACAATCCTCGTCCGGGTTAGCACGCACTAACTGGTCAAACGGACGTATTAGCATTTGGGAAGACGAGTGTAGATTAGGCACTCGTAGGAGGCAATTCAGTTGGGTTTCCTTAATTGGACCTGACACTCAAGTTAAGCTCAGACTATGTGCTCATGGCTGTATAACTTTTATTTTGCTTAATTGCATTTTAAATTCAATTATAAAATCTTGCGGTTCATACAAATATGTGTTGACATACAAACCTGTGAGCTCACCAGCGTTTCGCTGACCCATTTTAGCATGTATCACAGGTGACCAGCAGTAGGTTGGACTGCTCAATCAAGATCTATTAGCTCGAGTCAGCATGCAAACAAACAGAGATTTTAGCTGCATTATTATATTTTGTATAGATTAATTATGTACTTAAATCTCTTATTTTCAAGCGGAGCTAATGTAAACAATATTTTGATGTAAACTTTTGTTTTATCAATATCAATGTAAAACGACGCATATAGTGGTCGTTCATTATATCTTTGTGCTCTGTATATTGATTAGTCGCGTCCCGACCCGATTCGCTTCCGCAACCCGAATTTGGGGGTGCGACACATGTACCCATTAGTAAACACATGGGTTGAAATTGTCACCCATAAATGAAGTTAAACCATATTTGATACTATATACTAAAAAGTCATAACCATCATGTTGCTTAGAAAAAGTTTGTAAAGATATCGGAAGAGGCTTACACCACCAGCCCATTCGCCAATGGTCTTGGCAATGGGAAAACTTTCGAAGCTCAAGTTATGGTCATCAAAAAGCATTATCACCTTATTTTCTATAATCTTCCTGATTAGAGTATCTAGGTATTCAGTTAACACACATAGTTGTCATAATGTCCATGGGCTAACCAAGAGCTGGAGATGGAGTGGCTACCTCATTTTAACAACACCCTTCTTCACTGAAATAACAAACATATTGATTATCACATTAAAAAATTGACCCGGGTAAAACAAAATCGGTGTCAATGAAAATCACACTTTCTAAGATCTTCGAGTCAAACCGTATAAAAAGTAGAGAGACATAAGAACTCAAAATTAAAAGGCACACAATTCAAAAACATATATAAGAAATCAAGCAAAACTGATTAATACAGGGATTGAAATGTTACTACCTGTCCAATGGTGGAAGGACCAGAAACCCCATTTCTTCTGAAGTATTTCCAAAGCCAACAAATGGGTCCATTTCTACTTTGAGGTACTGATGATAAATCTGTACAAATCAGCAGCTTAAGAGAAAATATGACGACTGTAATTTCATAATAATTGAGTGCCAATAGAAATAGCTCAAGCATGCACAAGTCAGACGTATATAAAATCTCATAGATTGATATATTTAGTATGGGTCAAAAATGTTGAGACCGATTGATATTTTATAATATCATTTTAATAATTAAATTTTAATTTTAACTGGTATTACGATAATGATATTTATCTTTAATAATGATAAAACAATTAAAGTGGTTGTTATTATGCATAAAAAATGCACTTTCGAAGACCCTCAACCCAATTGACCTGTTAGAAATCAGAGATAACCTTCATCGGCTCCTTCACAATTAGTTATACTGTAATATATTTTACTCATCTTAAACTAAAGTTACGTCATATTTCATTGTCATGCCAATGCAAAAGGTTGACCACATTAGGACTGTTTAAAACGTTCTAAATAATTCTCGTGAAATTCCCTGTACATTATTGAAGGATCCATTAATGCTTTTGTTTAATCTTTAATGCTTACTACAGTATAATAATACTAATAACTGTTGTAGTGGTCCAATCAAATCCTTTTGGGTAAAGGGTAAAGTTTAGCCGGTAATATATCCATTACTAAAGATTACACAAATGTTAATTTGTACTACTTATATCTGATTTGTTTCACAACCATTCCTGTACAAGGATCCCAATTCATACATATTAGGAGTTACCGGCCTTTTTCATTAGAATGGAATCTGTAATTAAGTTTCTTATGGTAGCTAATTAATACAATTCAAGCCCAAACAATATTAATATGATAACCATCTGTGCATGTTCTCTATTGCACACATGACACATATTACATATGTGATAATACAGTTTAACGACTTAGATAAAAAGTAGACCAATCTGTGTGTGGATAAAGATTAGGAACACCGCAACTTATGCAATGTTGTACCTATAACTTATTACAATGATATATAGTGATAATCTCATTAATTATTATATGAGATCCAAGTTAATTAAAAATACTAATAATCAGCAGATGTATACCAATCGAGATATATATATATATATATATATACTTACATATATATTTGATAGCTTATATCTTCTATTGTAGACAAGGTAATCTAATTTGTACAATTTTCAAGAATTCCCAATCACATTTAAAAGGAATCACTAGTCACCAATTACAATTTAATAACAGTTGATTCAAAATATATATGTTAACTTGTGAAAATAAAGATTCCATTTCAAGAATGCATTCCCTACATATGCTCACTAACCCTGCATTACCACTATAAATTATATGCAGCATCATTATACGTTTTTGGCATCAAGCATCATGACTTCACACAGCAAGGTACCATATACTCTTATCATGGTGATCTTGTTATTTTAACATTCAAACAGTGGCGGACCGCGGACCTGTGGCAAGAATAGGGTATGCACTTGCATACCCTATGAAGCTCATATGCAGTGTTAAAAAATCCAGAAAAAAATAATATTATACTAACAATAGGCATGGTGCATACTCTTAATATAAAGGGTGCATACCCGCCAGAAATAAGGTAGTCATAAGTCATTATCCAAATTTTATCTTTTGACATATAAAAAATATATAGATGATGCTTTAGTAGAGCATTAGTGTAACATCCTCTCCAGTAGCCTGGTAATTTCTAATTTTAAATTGATTAATTAATTATTTTAGAAATTATTTAATAGTATTGTTTAATTGTGAAACTTATATAAATAAGTCCCCGAACTTATTGTGAATAGTAAATTGTTACTTGTTTTAAATTACTATAGTTAACAGTATCAGAAAGTAATATTTCTCGCGAAAGATTTCTAGGTTCCAGACAATAGATTTAAGACGGGTATAAAATACCGAAAATAATTAAAGTAATGGAGCCAGCTTAAGTGAGGAGACCGATTTTGTTACTTTCCTCAAATCTTCATTTCTTTTGAAACCCTAACTCCTTCATCATTATAAGAACACATACACTTAAATTATAAGTAAGCTTAAATCAAGATTAAAGTTGAATTCTTGAGTTCTCTATCCTTATAGATATCATCATCTTCTTCAAAGTGTAAGTGTTGTGTTTATTGATAAACTTGTGTTGTGAGATTAAGTTAAATATGAACTTTAGTGAATTGATTAATAATATATGTTGTTAATTGATGTTGTTTGAGGTTGCTAGATGCGGTATGATGCTTATTTGAAGTTAAATTCGTTGTTTGTATAAATTGGTATGTGAAAGATAGGAATTGGTGAGTTTAGTTCGCGTTGCAAATTGATGAATAGACCAATGTTTATGGGTATGGACCAGGTAGCCGATCGGCTAACTAATCAAGCCGATCGGGTATATGTGCATGAGCCGAACGGCTTCTTTTAGCCGAACTGCTAATCTAGACCAAAATGACCACAGAACCTGGCCTGAGGAAAAATGTAAACGTTAGTTGAGCGGGTATAAAGGTTTAGCCGATCGGCTATGATCAGCCAGCCGATCGGTTATGGACTAAAACAGGATTGAATCAGTTTTCATTTTGTGTTATATTCACAATGCATAGATATGTTTGTACGGTTAATAAATAATATGTTCATAGTGGTGTGATTAATTGTATAACATTAAAATTTCATTAAAGTTATTGATCGATGACAAATTATTAAATTGTGTGTTTTATGATATTTCAGATACCCCAAAGACTCAGTGACTAGAATCTGAGTGTGGAGACGACAGAGGTATCAGTGAGTGGATTTAGAACTCACCCTTCAATTTAGTTGTAACTGTTTGGTTACAACAAGTATACGTAGATTGACTATACAATTGTTAATCTGTGTTATTGATTATGAATCTACGTGATATGTGAATCTATGTGTATCAGATTATTGAGGTCAACGTGTAGTTGGACTTTTTGGTTATTACATGAATTACACAGTTTTGATTCATTTGTTGTGTTTGAGACTTGTGTATGAGTTTAATAACCATTAGTTATCAGTCTATTCTGTATTGGCAATACAGATTGACGTTAAGTGTTCTTTGGGAATTCCCGGGTATTATGATATCCCAAGAGCCACCGATCCTCATTGAAAAAGAATGTGTTTACTAGTATTTGCTGTAAACAGATTGTTATGCTAAGTTGAATTGTGTGTGATAAATTCATTCACTTAGCTTTGTGCTAATCCCTTACTTTAACTTCCTGCAGATTTTGTTTACTATGTGGGTGGTCAGGAAGTGGATGCTTCGGCAGGGAAAGTTTGACGACTTATGACTCTGATATGGTTTTGTATAAACCTTGTTTTTGTGATATATATATAATACCCCGTCTTATGTAATTTTAAACAGTCTGAATTTGGTGTGTTTTGAATATGTAAACTGTTTATGTATAATATTTAATATATAGTAATGAAATGTATTTTGTAATATACGCTTCCAAATAAAATAATATAATATTATTGTACTGAAAGAGGGGTGTTATAAGTTGGTATCAGAGCATAGATTTGGGCGAATTGAGCATTCTAAAGTGTTCAATCCCAAACTTGAACTATGTTGTGTCAAACATTCCTGGGTATGGGATTTAGCATTGATTATGAATTTGTTAGTTGATAAGTGCTAACGATTAACAAAGTTCCAAGTTGTTATGTTGAATACAGATATGGCAGATAACGAGCAACCGACCACCAACCCTAATAATGCCTCACGGATCGATGTTCCTCCTTCAGATATTCATAATGAGAGACATGATCATGAGGGTACTTCTATTCCTGCTCGCGAAGAATCGAATAGAGATGATTATCTTTTTCAATTAGAAGATGAGGTAATTAATCTCAGAGAATTTAAAAGACAGGCTGAAACTACATCATCTCAGCAACGTTCTCAGCAACAGATACCGGTGTTTGGTAATATTCCTCCTTTTCAGTCAATTAAACAGTGTTCATTCAAAACATTCATGGCAAGTAAACCCCCAGAGTTTAGAGGTAGTACAAATCCATCTGTAACTTTAAATTGGTTAAGAGATATAGAGCGGAAATTTGATGTTACTCGCTGTGAAGAAGAGTTCAAAGTGTTTTATGTTATTCAGTGTTTAAAAGACGAAGCCATGGTTTGGTGGGACTCGATTACTGGTCATTTGACTCAACAGCAGAAAGAAGATATTCGATGGTCTGATTTCCATCAAGCTGTTTGTAATCAATACTGTTCTGACTTTGATATGGCACGTATTAGGAGAGAGTTTGTGAATCTTCAATTAACCGATGAGATGACTATTGATGAGTTAATCACACAGTTTTTGGAGAAACTACAGTTTGTACAACAGTGGGTTCCCGATGAGAAAACCAGAATAGAACAGTTTGTGGAAACCTTACCTCATAATTATCGTACTACAGTGAGGTTAGCTAGTAATCTATCCCAAGCGTTTACTCTTGCACGTTCGGTTGATAGTGACATTAGAGGTTTTCGAGAATCTCAAGCTAGGAATACTTCTTCTTCGTTCCCAAAAGCTAGAACAGATTCTTCGGGTAAAGGAAAGTCCAGGTGGCAAGGAAATCGTCAGGGTCAAAGATTCAACAGTAAAAGTGGTTCATCTGGAAGTTCTAATTGGTGCAGTTCTTATCGATCCAAACATACTGGTCCCTGTACAATTCAGACGAACAAATGTTTTAAATGTGGTGAATTGGGCCATGAGTTTCAAAATTGTAAGTTTCCCAATTATGTATGTTGGAACTGTAAGAAAGAAGGGCATCGTGTTGGGCAGTGTCCTGAGGCAGGAAAGCAGGGTTCGGTCTCGGTCAGGAGTTCATCATCTTCCGGTCAAAAGCGGAAGAATCCTCCGCCAGCGACGAGTAGGGCTTTTCAGATGACAGTCGATGAGGCTGTCCACACAGATGATGTGATAACCGGTACTTTTCTTATAAACTTTGTATCAGCTCATGTATTATTTGATTCTGGAGCAAATTGTTCTTTTATATCTGTGTGTTTCTGTGATAAGTTGAAATTGATCCCTACTGTGATAACTAAGCCCTTAGAAGTAGAGATTTTTAGTGGCAAATTAGTTCCTGTTACCACCTCGGTGACTGGAGCTAACATTGTGATATATGGTCAGACTTTTCCAATTTCGTTTCTGTTAATACCGATTCCAAGTTTTGATGTGATTATTGGCATGGATTGGTTAAGTCAGTTTAAAGCAAGTATAGATTGCCACCATAAGCTGATTAGAATCCCAATCTCTGAAGAGTCATACGTTGTGGCTCGAGGAGAACGGGATAGTGGGTGTATTCCTCTGATTTCCATGATGAAATCTAGGAAGTCGTTGTCTAAAGGTTGTGAATCGTATCTAGCTTATGTCATTGATGTTAAATTAGAAAAGAAGTCCATTTCTGAGGTTCCGGTTGTCTCTGAATATCCAGAGGTGTTTCCCGATGATTTGCCTGGTTTACCACCAGTTAGGGAAGTTGAATATCAGATTGATCCTATTCCTGGCTCCTCTTCCATAGCTAAAGCTCCCTATAGATTAGCTCCGTCTGAGATGCGTGAAATGATGAATCAGATTCAGGAGTTATTGGATAGAGGTTTTATTAGACCTAGTTCTTCTCCTTGAGGTGCACCGGTTTTGTTTGTTAAAAAGAAAGATGGGTCATTCAGAATGTGCATTGATTATCGGGAATTAAATAACAGAACAGTAAAGAATAAATATCCTCTACCTCGAATAGATGATTTATTTGATCAGTTGCAGGGATCTTCTGTATATTCTAAAATTGATTTGAGGTCGGGTTACCATCAGGTTCGTGAACAGGATATTCCAAAGACGGCTTTTCGTACCAGGTATGGTCATTATGAATGCCTGGTGATGCCTTTTGGTTTGACTAATGCTCCGGCAGTTTTCATGGATTTAATGAACCGGGTATGTCGACCATTTCTTGATAAGTTTGTAATCATTTTCATCGATGATATTCTTGTATATTCTAAGTCCGAATCAGAACATGTTATGCATTTGAGGTTAGTTCTTGAAACATTGAAAAGAGAACAATTATATGCCAAATTTTCTAAATGTGAGTTCTGGATTCGAGAAGTTCAGTTTTTGGGTCACATCATTTGTAATGATGGGGTTAAAGTTGATCCTTCTAAAGTTGAAGCTGTAATGAATTGGAAAACTCCGAAGAACGCTTCTGAAATCAAAAGTTTTCTGGGTTTGGCGGGTTATTATCGGAAGTTTATTAAAGACTTTTCTAAAATTGCTAGCCCATTGACTAAATTAACCCGCAAGAATGAAAAGTTTGAGTGGAATAATCAACAAGAATATGCTTTTCAGACTCTAAGATAGTTATTGTGTCAAGCTCCTGTGTTGGCATTACCTAATGGGTCTGATGATTTCGTCGTTTATTGTGATGCATCTTATGTTGGGTTGGGTTGTGTTCTAATGCAGCGGGATAGGGTTATTGCTTATGCTTCTCGTCAGTTGAAACCTCATGAAAAGAACTATCCCACACATGATATAGAACTGGCAGCTGTTGTGTTTGCTTTGAAAATCTGAAGACACTATTTATATGGTACTAAATGTATTGTTTGTACTGATCATAAAAGTCTTCAGTATGTATTTTCACAGAAAGAACTGAATATGCGTCAAAGGCGATGGTTAGAATTAATCAAAGATTATGATTGTGAAATACGTTACCATCCAGGAAAGGCAAATGTAGTTGCAGACGCTTTGAGCAGAAAAGGTACTTCTGACCGAGTTTATTTTCTGAAAGTTGATATTTCTTCTGACTTGATGGATCAAATTAAAGTTGCACAATTAGAAGCTTTGTTAGATTATAATCTTAAGTTAGAAATTATGTTGAAAAGAAAAGATTTATTGATTGACGATTCTAGAGGATTAAAGACTTTTCAGTCTCGTGTCTGGATTCCTCTGATTGGTAATATTCGAGATATGCTATTGACTGAAGCTCACAAATCTCGGTTGTCAATCCACCCTGGTAGTACACGGATGTATAATGATTTGAAATCTTTGTACCGGTGGCCCACAATGAAAACTGATATTGCAAAGTTTGTTAGTAATTGTCATATATGTGCTCAAGTTAAAGCTATACATCAAAAGCCATATGGGTCGTTGAAACAGTTAGAGATTCCAGAGTGGAAGTGGGAACATTTAACTATGGATTTTGTAACTAAACTTCCACGTACATCTCGAGGGAATGACATGATTTGAGTCATTGTTGACAGATTGACCAAGAGTGCACATTTTCTAGCTACTAGTGAGACTGCCTCTCTCAGTAAATTAGCACAGTTGTATGTTAATGAAATTGTCTCGAGACATGGTATTCCATTGTCGATTGTGTCAGACAGAGATTCTCGATTTATTTCTCGTTTCTGGCAGAGTTTACAGCAGGAGTTGGGTACACGTATTAATCTTAGCACAACTTATCATCCTCAGACAGACGGTCAGTCAGAACGTACGATTCAGACGTTAGAGGATATGCTCAGAGCTTGTGTCTTAGAGTATGGAGGTTCTTGGGATTCTCACCTCCCTTTGGTGGAGTTTGCTTATAATAATTCCTATCATTCCAGTATTGGTATGCCTCCCTATAAAATGCTTTATGGTCGGCGTTATCGTACCCCCACGTGTTGGTTAGAAGCAGGAGAAAAGCAGTTTGCAGGCCCAGACATTATACAGATCACTGCTGACAAAGTGGCTATCGCCCGAGAAAAGTTAAAAGCTGCACGTGATAGACAGAAACAGTATGCAGATCCACATAGGCGACCGGTTACCTTTACCGAAGGTGAGTTGGTATATTTGAAAGTCTCCCCGTGGAAAGGTGTTATTCGATTTGGAAAGCGAGGAAAATTGGCACCTAGATACATTGGTCCCTTCAAAATTCGTCAGGTAGTGAATGATATATCAGTCTCATTGGATCTTCCTCCTGAACTTGCTGGTATCCATGACACGTTTAATATTTGTTATTTGAGAAAATGTAACGTTGAAGATCATTATCAGATTCTTCCTTTGAAAGACTTGAAAGTGGATCAAACTCAGAAATTAGTAGAAGAACCGATAGAAATTCTTGATAGAAAAGTTACTAAACTTAGAAAGAAAAAGATACCAATGGTGTTAGTAAAATGGAAACACAGTCTAGGTTCTAATTTGACCTGGGAGACCGAGGAGTCTATGAGATCCAGATATCCTGGATTGCTGAGTCACGGTGAGATTTCGGGGATGAAATCTCCTTAAGGAGGGGAGATTTGTAACATCCTCTCCAGTAGCCTGGTAATTTCTAATTTTAAATTGATTAATTAATTGTTTTAGAAATTATTTAATATTATTGTTTAATTGTGAAACTTATATAAATAAGTCCCCGAACTTATTATGAATAGTAAATTGTTACTTGTTTTAAATTACTATAGTTAACAGTATCAGAAAGTAATATTTCTCGCGAAAGATTTTTAGGTTCCAGACAATAGATTTAAGACAGGTATAAAATACCCCAAATAATTAAAGTAATGGAGCCAGCTTAAGTGAGTAGACCGATTTTGTTACTTTCCTCAAATCTTCATTTTTTTTGAAACCCTAACTCCTTCATCATCATAAGAACACATACACTTAAATTATAAGTAAGCTTAAATCAAGATTGAAGTTGAATTCTTGAGTTCTCTATCCTTATAGATATCATCATCTTCTTCAAAGTGTAAGTGTTGTGTTTATTGATAAACTTGTGTTGTGAGATTAAGTTAAATATGAACTTTAGTGAATTGATTAATAATATATGTTGTAAATTGATGTTGTTTGAGGTTGCTAGATGCAGTATGATGCTTATTTGAAGTTAAATTCGTTGTTTGTATGAATTGGTATGTGAAAGATAGGAATTGGTGAGTTTAGTTCGCGCTGCAAATTGATGAACAGACCAATGTTTCCGGGTCTGGACCAGGTAGCCGATCGGCTAACTAATCAAGTCGATCGGGTATATGTGCATGATCCGAACGGCTTCTTAGTCGAACTGCTAATCTAGACCAAAATGACCATAGAACCTGACCTGAGGAAAAATGTAAACGTTAGTCGAGCGGGTATAAAGGTTTAGCCGATCGGCTATGATCAGCCAGCCGAACGGTTATGGACTAAAACAGGATTGAATCAGTTTTCATTTTGTGTTATATTCACAATGCATAGATATGTTTGTACGGTTAATAAATAATATGTTCATAGTGGTGTGATTAATTGTATAACATTATAATTTCATTAAAGTTATTGATCGATGACAAATTATTAAATTGTGTGTTTTATGATATTTCAGATACCCCAAAGACTCAGTGACTAGAATCTGAGTGTGGAGACGACAGAGGTATCGGTGAGTGGATTTA
This sequence comes from Pseudognaphalium luteoalbum, assembly GCA_963422505.1. Taxonomy (NCBI): domain Eukaryota; kingdom Viridiplantae; phylum Streptophyta; class Magnoliopsida; order Asterales; family Asteraceae; genus Pseudognaphalium; species Pseudognaphalium luteoalbum. The sequence goes on along the minus strand of OY730195.1, from coordinate 115,857,100 downwards.
GAACTCACCCTTCGATTTAGTTGTAACTGTTTAGTTGCAACAAGTATACATAGATTGATTATACGTTTGTTAATCTGTGTTATTGATTATGAATCTATGTGATATGTGAATCTATGTGTATCATATTATTGAGGTCAACGTGTAGTTGTACTTTTTGGTTATTACATGAATTACACAGTTTTGATTCATTTGTTGTGTTTGAGACTTGTGTACGAGTTTAATAACCATTAGTTATCGGTCTATTCTGTATTGGCCATACAGATTGACGTTAAATGTTCTTTGGGAATCCCCGGGTATTATGATATCCCAAGAGCCACCGATCCTCATTGAAAAAGAATGTGTTTACTAGTATTTGCTGTAAACAGATTGTTATGCTAAGTTGAATTGTGTGTGATAAATTCATTCACTTAGCTTTGTGCTAATCCCTTACTTTAACTTCCTGCAGATTTTGTTTACTATGTGGGTAGTCAGGAAGTGGATGCTTCGGCAGGGAAAGTTTGACGACTTGTGACTCTGATATGGTTTTGTATAAACCTTGTTTTTGTGACATATATATAATACCCCGTCTTATGTAATTTTAAACAATCTGAATTTGGTGTGTTTTGAATATGTAAACTGTTTATGTATAATATTTAATATATAGTAATGAAATGTATTTTGTAATATACGCTTCTGTTGATACATATTAGGTGTCTGTCAGTTGGTCTATCGAGTTGTAATAAGTGTCGTTAGTTACTTAATAGAAATATAGTTTTTATTATATGCGACACTCGTGTTTTAGGTTAGGCGTCACTTGCCTTAGTGACGCATAGCGTCACTTAGGTAAGTGACGCATGAAGGCGGCCACATGCGACACTTCCACAAGTGACGCATGTCGGCTGACTTTTTAGTATAAATAGAAACCTACGGGTTTTCGGCTAGGGTTGACAAAACCCTAGCACCATTTGTCGACTAAACCTTATTGTAATCGTTCCCAATCAGTTATACAAGCTAATATACACGTTTACATTGTTAAACTTCTTGTGTTCGGTTTGTGATTTGTTAGCCATACAAGCAATTGTTTGATTCCGCCTTACGATTGCTGTCAATTGACATCTAGGTCCACGACAAGGGGCACTTTCAACTGGTATCAGAGCCTCTAGGTGAATACATTGACGTTTAGATTCGATTTTTGGTTGATTTCGGCTTTGTTCGAATAATTAATTGAGATTACATACGGTTTTGGAGTAGCTAAGGTGATTTACAGTCAAGATTCTTCATAATCTACAGGTTTCGTCCATTAGGATTCAAGGAATTTTCGTTTGGTTTACGAAAATTCGACATTTTTAGGGTTTTGGGACTTTTCAGCCGTTTTGCGACACTCGATCCGTCACTTAGACGCGTCACTTATAGCGGCACTAGCTAATCCCAGAATTAGGGTTTTACCGTCACTTAGACGCGTCACTTAAAGCGTCACTTGAGGTTATACGACACTTAACTTAAGTGTCGTCTACCCTAATACACCGACACTCAAGTGCGTCACTGTTGCATGTCACTTGACCCTCAAGCGTCACTTCTGTTAGTGATGCCTGTTTGATTTATAGCGTCACTTTTACTAGTGACGCCTATTTGACTTCGCACGACAGTCAAGTACGACACTTGAGTGCGTCACTTGCTTTACTGACCGACACTTACGAATAGTGTCATCCGTCATTTTGTACGTCACTCGATAGCGTCACTTGCTAAGTGTCGCTAGTCGCTGCGACACTTGAGTGCGTCACTGACCTAGTGACGCCTTTATTACTAATTTGTTTGCAAGTTCTTGTTTTTGCGTATAATTTCAGGTATATCTTCAATGGCTACTATTGCTGACAAGGAAGATATTAGAGGTATTAGGGAGATGCTAAAACAGGGAAATGATATTGGTTCCAATAATAAACCTCCACTGTTCACTGCAGACATGGACTATGCTTATTGGAGGGATAGATTTGAACAGTTTGTTGACTTTCATTGTCCAGAATTGTGGGGCCCATTAAAACAAAGATATGAGGCTCCAATAGCTGAAGGAGATTATCGTCAGGTTCCTCCACCAAAATCTTTCATTGCGATGACGCCTCAAGAAAAGAAGGATTATCAAATAGAAAGAAAAGCACACTCAGCTATCTGTATGTGCTTAACAAAGGATGTCATGAGACTTTTTAAAAATCATGACACAACCTATGACTTATGGAAGGCTATAGAAACGAGGTGTGGAGGAAATGCGAAATACAAGGAGGCTAAGCTGGAATTGATAAAGAAACAGTACGATCTGATTGACTCCTTACCTAATGAGACAACCTCTGGACTGTTTACCCGGTACTCACAATTGGTGAGTGAGTTAACGGAGGGTGGATATAATCTCACAGCACTTGAGATAAATAAGAAACTATTAGATGTTCTACCAAGTGCATGGGATGTAAAAGTCCAATTCTTGAAGGAAAGTGAGGGATTGGATGGTATGACTTTGGATAAGCTGATAGGAGTTCTTCAAGCACACGCTATGGAGTTGAAGAAGAAAGAGTGCAAGTCAACTGGTTTTGCACAAAATCCTTCACTTTATGGAGGCCAAGTTAACTCTGGTAAGAGTTATGGAGGAATGGCATTCATCTCGGATACCAATTCTCCATCTTATTCCGCTGGAGCATCACATGCTGCATATGTCTCTGGCACACCCTCCATTACTCAAGGATCACAACAGCAGGTTTCATCTTCACCAGCTATTCAAGAGCAAGCGGCGATCTATACAGCTTTCCTTAGTTCTTACAAAGATTTGGTTACTCAACCAAATACTACTTTGGAAATGACCAAAGAAGATTATGCTCAGCTAGATGACGATGACTTGGAGCAGATGGATTTAAACTGGAATATAGCTATGCTTTCCAGAAGGGTTCAGAAATTTATGCAGAGAACGGGACGGAAGAGTTTGGAAGGTAATGGGAAGACTGGATTTGGGTTCGACAAAAGCAAGGTTCGATGTTACAACTGTCAGAACCTTGGTCACTTCGCAAGGGAATGTGAGAAACCCAGAATGCCATCGTCGGGTCTTACTAAGCCGGACCCACCCAAGGCAAATGAAAACGAAGAAGCTAAATCGTTGGCTGTAGACAACGCTTTGATTGTCTTTGAGCCAACTACTTTTGATTGGAGTGCTCAAGCTGCACAGTTTCAATGCCTGATGGCTCACATTACTTCTGAGGTACCAAATGAACCAACTGAGCCTTTTAATTGTGTTTCGTGTATTAACTTGACTGAATCACTTAAGGTCTATCAGAAAGACAATCAAAATCTGCGGGACAAGATAGTTAAACTTAATGAATCTAATAACTTTTTGCTAGATAATGAAAAACTTTATGAACAACACCTTGAAGCTCATAAATTAGATACCAAAACCTTTAAGGCAAAGGTCTTTAGCCAGCAAGATGCAATTAAAAGTTATCTTACTGAAATTGAATTGTTGACTAAATAATTATCTGATTTGAAAAATGAGTTTGAGAATCATAAAAGCAAAATCTTAGGTTCAACATCCGCCACTCAAGTCTTTAATGAGATTGTTAGCAAGCAGGGAGCAAGTGGCAAAAAGAAGGAAGGTCTTGGCTATAACCAAGTACCACCACCTTCTAATGCTGAATATTGTCCCCCGATTGCTAAACAAGGTCTTGAGGAGATTTCAGTTGATTATACCAAACTATATGGTATTAAGGCCAAAGAAGCCAAGCTAAACAAACTGACAATGGAGAAAACCAAGAGGCAAGAGTATCCATTGCCTCAATTTGTTAAAGCTGAAAGTAAGTCTCCAGTTTATACTGATGAGATTGTTGAAATAGAGGATATTACTGATCAGGAATATCCTGAGTTTAATAAGGTTGAGGTTAGACCTAAAAAGGTTATTTTGAAAGTTGAACCTGTGACAAAGATTCAAACTAAAAAGGAAAATAAAGTTTTGAATGTTAAATCTCAAACTATTCAGTCACCTACAAAAGTTTTACAACAAAAGGTGACAAAAGAAAAAGTTTTGTTTGATAAAACTTCTGTCTCAACCTCTAAACCAACACAAGCATTCTCTAAAACATGTACAAAATGTTCATGTTCTAAAAATGCTTCATCACTTACTGAAGTAAATCCTCCATTTCAACAGTTTCAAGAGACTCGTTCTTGTTTCTACTGCAAGAAACAAGGACATTTGATCAGTGATTGTCCCAAACTCTCTTATCAGCGTTATGGGAGAACTATGCCTTGGACAGTACTCTACAGAAATTGCTTTTCAAAATCACCTCCTAGGCATCACTCTAACTCTCCCGGGCCTGCTAAGAAAGTCGTTTGTGTTGGGCAAAATCCTTTGTTAAAACCAAAGCCCAACATTATTTCCAAACCAAATCCCGAACCATCAAAGGTTTGGAAGATAAAGGAGTCCACTAAAGACTCAAATGTCATCAATAATAACACATCAGATTCAAAATCTGATTTGTTTAAAAATAAAGTTTTATCTGATGTGCTTATTGTTGATGACTATGGTCGACCTAAGTCTGTAAAGGCTTGGGTCACCGTTTCTCACTAATCTCTTCATTTCTATGTGTTGCAGCAGTCTGAACGTATAAAAGATAGCGAATGGTTCATGGATAGTGGCTGCTCGTGACACATGACAGGTGATGTGTCTCTCCTAGTGGATATTAAACCATACGCAGGAGGTCATGTTGCTTTTGCTGGAGATACAGGGGGAACAATTTCGGGTAGAGGGACGCTAACCAATGGAAAGGTTAGCTTTGAGAATGTAAATTATGTGGCTGAACTTCAACATAACTTGCTAAGTGTCTCACAAGTTTATGATAAGGACTATACCACATCATTTACAAAGACTGAGTGTGTCATATTGAAGCCGGGGTATGTCATTCCAGAGGAATGGGTTGTAATGCGTGCACCTAGAAGAAATGACACCTATGTGATGAACATGCGAACCGTGAAGACATCCAGCGAATACACTTGTCTCCTTTCGAAGGCTTCAGAAAAGGAATCACTCCTTTGGCACAGACGAATGAGACACATTCATTTCCGAAAAATGAATTTCATAGTCAACAACGACTTGGTTCGTGGAGTTCCGAAACATTCCTTCGCCTTGAAGGATGACTGTGTTTCTTGTCACAAGGGCAAACTCCATAAGAAGTCTCATAAGTCTAAGGTTGTGAATTCAATTAATGCTCCGTTGGAATTACTGCATATGGATCTTTTTGGTCCTGTTTCCACAAAGAGCATCGGTGGTTGCTCTTACTGTTTAGTAGTGACAGATGACTACTCACGGTTCTCGTGGGTATATTTTCTTGCAACGAAGGATGAAACAGCGGGGATTTTAGTTTATTTGTTGGATAAGTTGGCAAATCTATGAAACTTAAAGGTAAAGAGACTGCGAAGCGATAACGGAACTGAATTCAAAAACTCAACTCTCGAGTTATTTTGTGCTTCTAGGGGTATTGAACATCAATTCAGTGCTCCGAGAACTCCTCAACAAAATGGAGTTGCTGAACGGAAGAATAGGACCATCATTGAAACCGCTCGCACTATGCTAGCGGATTCCAAACTACCTATTATCTTCTGGGCCGAGGCAGTTAATACTGCTTGCTACGTTTTGAATCGGGTTCTTTCGGTTAAAAAGAAGAATAAAACGTGTTATGAGCTCTTCAACAATCGCAAGCCGAATCTGCAGTTTCTGGAGCCATTTGGGTGTCCTTGTTTGATAATGATAACCAAAGAACGTGTTCCTAAGTTTGGTGATAAAGCTGTTGAAGGGATCTTTCTCGGATATTCAGTCAATTCTCCAAACAAACGGGTATACAGCAAATCAACAAACGAGATCGAGGAACACTTTGAGGTAAAATGCTTACGGTATACAGAACCACCTCAAGGAACGGGTCCGGATTGGTTCTTTAATTATGGGAAACTCTTCAGTTCCTTCAATGTACCGGAGGATGACGACACTGAAGAGTTAATCACAATTCTTCATGGACTTGATGTTTTTCAACAAACATCCGATTCTCTCCCTACAACACCAAATCCAATTCCCGATACGACATCCACTCCAGCACCTATTCCAACACAACAAATGCCTGCACCTACATCCACAACTTCTTCTGCATCTGGTCCTACACCCACACCACCAACAACAACAATTCCGTCTTTTTCAAATACTGTAAATGCCGCGGATCTTCCGGACGATCCTGATATGCCTCTCTTAGAGGATGAAGAAGACATAGATTACTCTCGTTTCTTCATTAATGAAGAGAACGAAGATGCTTCGGCCACTGAAGGTGACTTGAACAACTTGGAATTAAATCTTGTGCCAGATGCCATTCCAGTGACCCGGATACATAGGAATCACCTAGTTGAAAACATTATTGGTGACCCCCATTCTGCTGTTCCAACGAGACATCAGGCGAAGCAATCTGCTGAAGATAAGGATACTTCAGCTGATCAGATTTTGGGATTTATGGCGTCTGTTAATTCATGCCATCTTTCCCAAACCGAACCGAAGAAAGTTTCGGAGGCCTTACAAGATCCATCTTGGGTCGAGGCCATGCAAGATGAACTGCAACAATTTCACAAGTTGCAGGTATGGACTTTAGTACCATTACCCAAGGGTGCTGATCCAAAAGGCACTCGATGGGTATATCGAGTAAAGAAGGATGATCGAGGGGTTGTTACAAGAAACAAAGCTCGATTAGTTGTTCAAGGGTATACTCAGGTTGAAGGACTGGATTATGATGAGGTTTTTGCCCCTGTCGCCAGATTGGAGTCTGTCCGTATCTTCTTAGCTTTTGCTTCTTTTAAAGGGATTCGTGTCAAGCAACTTGACGTCAAGAGTGCATTCCTTTATGGTAAGATTGATACGGAGGTTTATGTTCAACAGCCTCCAGGTTTTGAAGATTCGGTGAATCCAAATTATGTCTACAAGCTAAATAAGGCATTGTATGGACTTCATCAATCTCCTCGACTATGGTATGAGAGGCTTGCTACTCATCTGGTAGGCAACGGTTTTTCTCGGGGCACCATCGACAGTACCCTTTTCACAAAAGGGAAAGGGGATGATTTGTTACTCGTTCAAGTATACGTCGATGATATCATTTTTGGATCATTGAATGAGGCTTTATGCAAAGAATTTGAAGAGGTCATGAAGTCAGCTTTCGAGATGAGTGCAATGGGAGATCTAACTTTTTTCCTAGGAGTGCAAGTTGAACAATCATCCAAAGGGATGTATATTCATCAGTCGAAATATGTCAATGACATGTTGACACGGTATGATATGCTCACTTGTAAGCCTTATGGAACTCCTATTGAACTCAACCATAATCTTGGACCTGCTGATAATGATGAGGACTGCGAAGAAAAGGATTATCGTTCGATGATAGGTTCTCTAATGTACCTTACTGCCTCAAGGTCTGATATCGTATTCGCGGTTTCAATTTGTTCAAGATATCAGGCACGTCCCAAGGTTTCTCATATGAAGGCGGTGAAGCGGATTTTTGGCTATCTTAAATATAGACCCACTCTTGGTCTATGGTATTCAAATGAGAAGAACTTCACGCTCTCTGCTTATTCAGATTCAGATTATGGCGGCTGCAACATGAATAAGAAGTCAACAACAGGAGGATGTCAGTTTCTAGGATCCCGATTGGTGTCATGGCAATGCAAAAAGCAAACAACAGTTTCTACTTCAACGGCGGAGGCTGAATACATTGCTGCTGCAAGCTGCTGCTCTCAAGTTCTTTGGATTCAGCACCAATTGCGCGACTACGGGTTACTCTTAACTTTAACTCCTGTACATATTGATAATACTGCTGCCATATCAATCACACGCAATCCCGTACAACATTCTAAAACCAAACACATAGAAATTAGGTTTCACTTCATACGGGATTGCTATGAGAAACATCTTATTGACCTTGTCCATATAGATACCCTCAAACAAAATGCTGACTTATTCACTAAGGCTTTTTCTAGAGCCCGATTTGATGAATTAGTCAACATGATCGGTCTAAGATTCTTTACTACGAAAAAGTAATTTGTGACTTGGATTAGCTTTAAAGTAATGTTAAAAAAAAAAAAAAAAAAAATGCAACCTACACAACTGCCACTCATTATACTTTCTAGTATTAATGAAATGCAAGGTTGCTACATTTTAAAATAGACGTTGAAGTTGTGTCTGTAAACAACTTGGGATATGATAGTACATTGGGTGACATGCATAAAAATGGAATTTAAGGTTTATCTTGGATGTGTCAGTAGATTTATTTGACGTATTGAAAATAGTTTTTATAAACATTGTCTTCATCATATGATGTATTAGTAGGCATGGTATACAAAACTCTTTGAGAAGTCTTAAGAAGCTTAATCATTAATTGTCTATTTCAAGTGGTACACCGTCATCAGATGTATGACAATAGTCTTAATTTCTTACTTATACTAGACATGCTTTCGTGAAAGATGTTTATTTGATATCATTTGGGGGTATATATTGATAGTTTCCTCTGTTATACGTAAGTATAGACCTGGCTTCTATTAATATATACTTTAAACTTAAGCAAACACAAGTCAAAGTACTTGCAAAGTCTTTCAAAGTAAGATACCTTACAAGGTTGCTGACACGCAAAAAGTCATGTTTTTGTGTGCCATTATCTCACCATTTTGGCCCAATTATTAATGAAAACACTTGAATATGAACTTAAACATCACATTTCATCATATGGGCTAAAATATAGACGATGTTTCAAGAATCGACAAAAACAACCTAAAAATGAGTAAAACAGAGCACAAACGATCATTGAATCTTCGGTTCACGTAATTTAGCACTTTTTGAGCTCCACAAAGAATTATGACCTCTAACTTATGTCATTTTCTTCGTTAGGAAAATACGATCGCGTGGATATAAAGAACGCTCAAAACGGATAAACGACGAAGAAGTTACGCCCGAACGAAGAAACGAAGAACCGAAGAAGCTGGATACGGCTGAACCAGGCCGTATACGGCTGGTCCAGGCCGTATACGGCTGGACCTAGACCGTATACGGTCTGTGCAGGCCGTATACGGCCTGTGCCCACCCGTATACGGCCCAGTTTGCCCGTATTCACCCTGTGCACAGCCGTATACGGTCCAGTTTGCCCGTATTCACCCTAACTCAGCCGTATCGTGCGTTTGGGTGATAAAAATCTGATTTTTATTTGCCCTTGCGATACGGTTGTGCATTTTGAAGTTTGGATACGGTCTACGGATACGGTTGTGCGATCTCTATAAATACTAGCCTCATTTCATCATTTCAACACACTTCACACTACACCATTCATCCTCAACACTTCTACACTTCAATTTTCTTTACGTTTTCGTTCTTTTAGTTAGTTAGTTTAGTTTCTCTCTCTAGGTTCTCTCTCTAGTCTCTCTCTCTAGAAACTAGTTGGAAGATTAGAGGGAGAATCCGCCGTTGTTAGAATAGTTATGTAAGTACGTTCGTAGAGGCTAGCTTATGTAATGCTCGGATATTATGAAGAAATACAAGTGTTATTCTGCTCGCATTTCGTATCGGTATTATCTATCCTTTCTAATATAAATTTGTCATATTGTTCTTGTTTGATGTATGTGGTTTATTAATGTTAGAAATGATTACTGCTATGCTTTGTGAGTAGTTGCTTGTATGGTTGCCATGATTTAGATAGTTATAGATGACTTTGAATTAATCTTTAAATCTATATAATTGGGGATTGTTATATTTGTTATGTCTAAACTTATCATGCATCTAGACTTAGCTATGGATCACCCTTTCCAGTCCTTCGCGTGACTACTACTTTAGGCTTAGAACCTGATAAACTCTAGGTACAGTAGGAAGTTATCTGTGTTATAGTAAAGAAGCCGTGTTTGTCCCTGTAATTCGGCTATAATACTGAGTATAGCTTTGGAAACACCACTGGTGAAGTACAACGTGAAAGCTCCGGAAAAAGCCGTCTGTGCCGGCACTGTGGATTACCTAGAAATCCTAGAATATGGCCTAGAAACCAATATAGCCGTGGAAGTGCAAAGTACACCGTAAGGCTACCCCTGTAACTGAAGCTATGGAAACACTTCGATAGTATTATCTAAGTGCGGTACATCGTAAACGGTTCCTAGGTTAGTACCCTGTGGAAGGAGTTGCATTGTACCCCACTGGCGTTCCTAGGGCTGAATGACTGATTGCAAAGGAGAGGCTAGATCATGACAGAAGTAGTTGAACTAATAAAATGTAAGGAATGAGTCTGGAGATGAAAGTCAAGCCCAGCAGTGGTTCGGAGTTCTTAAAACCCCCAGACTCTACAAAACTGATAGTTTAGAGTAGCAAGTTAATAATCTGAACACGTTTAGGAAATGGCATTTACATTTAGGTGTTAAGAACGGTCAGAATAACCCAAGTGGCAGTCTGTTACCTTATTCCTGCACCCTTGAAGGGTTACTTGTCCAAAAAGACAGTGTGGGGGGTTGAGCAGCCTGTTCTGATCAGAATCACGATAGCCTAGGTCTCGTGCCATACTAATTCTGGTACTTAACCAGAATGAGTAGGGTCCTAGTGTTCACACCCATAATGCATATGTTTATTAACTAAAAGTGTCCCCAAATAAACAACATACACTACCCTAAATCATGGTGAACCACGTCTTCGTTATTATTTAGGTGTTATATATGCTAGTCTCCCCTTTACTTTTATGTTTCATTACTTTTAATAGTTTAATAGATAAAAACCCAAAAACAACCACCTATCCACTTATCTAAATCCTAGCTTAAATATTAGTTTATCAGAACTAGCTCTGTTTCAATTCTACCGTCGAGAGGAACGACCCTGGATCATCCTTACCACGTACTAATATCGGGTATTCGTATCCAGTAATAGTAAGTAAATCGGAAGGTTTAGGCTCCCCCGACTATTATAAATTTAAAAATCCCTAATCCGCGCCTCGACGGCTGGACCAACGACCGGTGTAAAAACCGACCGACCGTTTGGGCGCGATCAAAGGTCGCCAAAATGGTTTGACCAAGTCTGGTTTTGCTTAAACCTGAATCAAGCTATGTCGCTCTGTTGTACGTAAGTACAGACCTGTCACCGCTGACTTGATTCTTAAAAGTGATTTTCTTATAATTCATCTGTAAATGGAAACATGGTCTATGTCTTAAGTTAAGATGTATATCTATGGTGGAAACTACAGCGAAATGCACATACCAATAATAATAAAATACTTCCTAGATGTGAGTATAACATGTTTAAGTGGATAAACATACTAATAATCGTTTTGAAATAATTTTTATAAAAAGTGCTTTTAGTATGTCAAGTAAATTTAAAGAGGACAAATATACTGATGATCGAAATAACACTTATTGTTCCTAATAAATGCATGTTATTCCAATATGATCCCTAACCAGACTTTATCAACTCCGTCACCAAAAAGAATGTATTAATTCTCTAGTTGTCAAATTTACATTTTTTGTATAAGTTTTATTTTATCTAAGTTAGTGTAATTTTAGTTATTATCCAAGTTACAGTTACATTTTCAAATTTGAGTTCCGAAATCACAACGCGAAAAATCGATGAAATCGCAATTTTTCACTAAAAGTGAACTGAGCGTCACTCTCATAAGTGACGCTACCAGTGACGCATTCGATATTGCGTCACTCACTAAGTGACGCAGAGAGTGTCGGGGTAAGCTTCGCAATAAGTGCCGGGTTGAGTGACGCATACAAGGGTCGGTGTATAAATACCCCTTCCCCACGACACTCAACCTCACCACTTTTCAAATACTTATACCGACACTCGCTCTGACATACCGTCACTTACACTGTCTCTGCGTCACTCGGTCTGTGCGATTTTCTTCGATCCGTTCGTGGTTTCTACGGCTTTTTCGAGCATTCCAGTCTCATATTCTTGATCTACTCATTCACACGACCCATTTGGTATTAACCTTACTCTCTTTACTTCGATATTCATGCTGTAATTTAAATTAGGGTTACGGATTAGATTTTAAACTTTAATTCGTTCGTTTTAATGCATGTTTAGTTAATGTTTTCGTGTACTAAAGGGTGTGTTATACTCGTTTTTACATTGCACACACCCTGGTACCTTTGATTTCAAAAACCCCTAAATTTGAAATCTGGGTATGAACAGTGACACGATGATCTTCATCGTTGCGTCACTTCGTGCGTCACTTACCTCAAGTGACGCTGATTGGTAATTTTGAAAACCTATACCGTCACTTATTAAGTGACGCTTGTTTTTGCGTCACTTCTTAAGTGACTCGTGTAATGACGCATACAATTGCTTTATTTGTTCAGACCGTCACTCCTCCTAGTGACGCCTTTTCATGCGTCACTACCCCAAGTGACTGTCTAAGTGACGCTTATTACTAAACGTCACTTATACCGTCACTTCTTAAGTGACTGTCTTAGGATAACGTCACTATGTTAAATGTCGCATGTTCTTCACCCGTCACTTTGCAAGTGTCGTATAAATTAAATCACAAAATACAAACGTCACTTACATCAGTGACGCATGATAGCGTCACTTCCAACAAGTGACGCTATAATTGAATTTTAATTTTAATTACTGTGCAATACGACACTCCTAAGTGACGGTAGTGGCCATGCGTCACTTATCATAAGTGACGCCTAAAGTAAAAATTCGTTTTCAAACCTTTCTGTGTTCGGGCTAACGCTATAACGCTTTCGGTTATTTTTTTCCCTTGTATTTTTTAGCTCACATATGGCTGAACTTCAGAATTATTACCGCCGCACAAACACTCGACACAACATCACGGCATTTCTCGAGTCTACGCATGCTAATTCAGCACCGTTCAGGCCAATGATTGACTTTCTACGCAGATCGAGGATTTATTATGCCATCATGGCAACGACTCCTGTGTACATGAACCAAATAGAGGAATTCTATGATCATGCCGTGATCAGGGTTCAAGGTGACGTTCCTCGGATTGTTTCGAATATGTTTGGGGAGGAAATCGAGATTACCGAGAACTCGATTAGGCGGGTTTTACAGTTCACCGATAACGACACGATTCCCACTATCTTCCCCACTACATTCATCTACGGGGGACTTCAGAGAATGGGATATCCAGCTAATCAGCTGTCGGATTTTCGAAAGCAGTTTCTGTGCCGTGTTTGGAGGTATCTCTGCCACATTATTATTGTTTGCCTATCGCCAAGGAAAGGGGGGTATGATGCGGCAAGTCATTTGACTTTATCGCTTATGTTAGCCCTAGTGTATAATAAGCCCTATAACTTTAGCGGCTATATTTTTGGGAATTTGGTGGAAAACATCAGGGCTGGGAAGGACAAATGGTTGCAGTATCCTCGTTTTGTTCAGTTATTGTTAAATGATTTGAACTTGGATATAGCACCTGACCAGCGTTCTCTTTTGGTGCCAACACCAAAAGGTAATGAATGATCCTGTAGCAGAGGATTATTTCTTTGAAGAAAATGACGAAGTTGAGGTTGAGGGGGAGCAATTGCACAGTGATGAATGTTATGATGATGCTCCCATTATAGAATCGGATTCGTCTGAAGATGAATCGGAAAAAGAAATGAACGAGCCATCAACTTCTACAACAAAACCGGATATTGTGCTTAAACCAATTATCGAGGTACCGGTTACGTGTAAATGCTACAAAGTTAGATCTGATTACACGGGATTGATTAAGAGTTGGAAATTTGATGAGAACAACTCGGTTTTTATGATAAAGAGAAGTGACGGCATTCAGTACTTCAATATGAAGTTTTATAAAATAAGTACTTTGCCGAAGTGTGAGCTTCAAAGGTTAGCTCAGATACCCTTGATCAACCGATCACGAGATTCAAGAGCAGATTTCTTTCAGGTGATCATACGTCGTGAGATGAATAGTAAAAAGTATAACTTGATAAAGCCGACGTTGGGTATGAGGTATAAATTTAAGAAGAAGCTAGATCCGGTTACCCGACAACCTATTGTGAAGATGATCTATCCACCAGCAAAGTGTCTACAGAAGATACCTTTGGAGATCATCCCACTAGATTTTTTGAATAGGTTGGTTTATTGGGAATATGATGATGTTACGGGTGAAGCTGTGATTGTATTCATTCCAAATTCTGAACCAGCTACAGACCCGGAGTCTTCTATTGCAGATACAGGAAATAACGAGATAACAGCTTGGGATGCTGTTCAGCCTACTAAGAGGTCGTTATGGGGTCTCAAGAGGAAAATGTTTTGTGTTTTTGACCCATTAAGTTTGATCAATCTTTCTGCTCAAGATATGAAAAGATTACATGAAAATAGAATTGAGTTCAAGACGAAAGATAGAGCTGAAGCGTTAAAATTTCAGAAGATCGTGGATATCTGCGTTGCCAATGGAGTACACTCTGGTGGTGTATTTCCAGCTGGCTGGAAGTGAAGACTTGAAGGTTTTTGAAGACCAAGCTGAAGACACGGGGGAGTTTGTTGATACATATTAGGTGTCTGTCAGTTGGTCTATCGAGTTGTAATAAGTGTCGTTAGTTACTTAATAGAAATATAGTTTTTATTATATGCGACACTCGTGTTTTAGGTTAGGCGTCACTTGCCTTAGTGACGCATAGCGTCACTTAGGTAAGTGACGCATGAAGGCGGCCACATGCGACACTTCCACAAGTGATGCATGTCGGCTGACTTTTTAGTATAAATAGAAACCTACGGGTTTTCGGCTAGGGTTGACGAAACCCTAGCACCATTTGTCGACTAAACCTTATTGTAATCGTTCCCAATCAGTTATACAAGCTAATATACACGTTTACATTGTTAAACTTCTTGTGTTCGGTTTGTGATTTGTTAGCCATACAAGCAATTGTTTGATTCCGCCTTACGATTGCTGTCAATTGACATCTAGGTCCACGACAAGGGGCACTTTCAGCTTCCGAATAAAATAATATAATATTGTTGTACTGAAAGAGGGGTGTTATAATTAGAAGTTATACATACCAGCTATCAACATGTCACTTCCATTTGTACTTTTAATCTTTTTTACTACTCCATAGTACAATAGCCAACAACAATTCACCGAGATTACCGAGAACTCGATTAGGCGGGTTTTACAGTTCACCGATAACGACACGATTCCCACTATCTTCCCCACTACATTCATCTACGGGGGACTTCAGAGAATGGGATATCCAGCTAATCAGCTGTCAGATTTTCGAAAGCAGTTTCTGTGCCGTGTTTGGAGGTATCTCTGCCACATTATTATTGTTTGCCTATCGCCAAGGAAAGGGGGGTATGATGCGGCAAGTCATTTGACTTTATCGCTTATGTTAGCCCTAGTGTATAATAAGCCCTATAACTTTAGCGGCTATATTTTTGGGAATTTGGTGGAAAACATCAGGGCTGGGAAGGACAAATGGTTGCAGTATCCTCGTTTTGTTCAGTTATTGTTAAATGATTTGAACTTGGATATAGCACCTGACCAGCGTTCTCTTTTGGTGCCAACACCGATGCTTTTACGAGTCTTTATTGACTGTAAGCTGGCACCGAAAGGTGAACAAATTTTGGCTGACCGGGAGTTATTCGGGCACATAGTGAACGAAAACTATGTTGCGCCGCATGATCACGGATTTTTGGATGACGTCGTGCCTCCGGTCAACGAGGACGACTTGGTTGATACCAACATAGCTCAAGATTTAGAGGATATCGACCGCGTTGATCGAGTTGAGCCTGATTCTGACGATGGTGGGCCCACCCCTTCTGATTCTGAGGGTGATGTGCCACCTCAATCAGCTTTAGATGGGATTCAATTGGCTGATCCCCAACGCTTTAAGCGTATTATGCGCCGGATTTCTGCTGGTCGGGTTCATATCCCGAGGAATCCTGGCAAGCGTCCTGCTGGGTCGTCGCCTTCTTATGCCGATTTACCTTTACGTCGACGCCAGCGGACTTCGATTGTCCTTGAGGAGCCGACTCGACAGACTTCTCCTCAGCCTGCAACTGCTTCTATTCAGCAGGTTTTAGCTCAACTGGAGCTTTTATCCAAGCGTTTTGATGATCAACAGGCGATCATTGCAGCTCAAGCTTCACAGATTAAAGATTTAGAGGTTAAAGCTGCTACAGTGGACTCTCTCCAGCAACAAATAACGACTATGTCTTCTAGGTTGTTAGAATTGGAGTCAGTCACACTTGTTTCGGGGGAGGATAATCCTAGGGAAATAGAAACAAATGTAACTCCTTCCCCTGAACCTGAAAATGTACAACCTTCAGATACTATAAATGAAAATATCAGTTTGGATTATTTTGTTGAGGTTCAAGGTCAGGCAAGACCTATTGCGGTTGATTATTCATTCGTAGATCTCACATATTTACAAAACTTGATGAATGATAATAACGCGATGCCTGAGGAAGAGGTAATGAATGATCTTGTAGCAGAGGATTATTTCTTTGAAGAAAATGACGAAGTTGAGGTTGAGGGGGAGCAATTGCACAGTGATGAATGTTATGATGATGCTCCCATTATAGAATCGGATTCGTCTGAAGATGAATCGGAAAAAGAAATGAACGAGCCATCAACTTCTACAACAAAACCGGATATTGTGCTTAAACCAATTATCGAGGTACCGGTTACGTGTAAATGCTACAAAGTTAGATCTGATTACACGGGATTGATTAAGAGTTGGAAATTTGATGAGAACAACTCGGTTTTTATGATAAAGAGAAGTGACGGCATTCAGTACTTCAATATGAAGTTTTATAAAATAAGTACTTTGCCGAAGTGTGAGCTTCATAGGTTAGCTCAGATACCCTTGATCAACCGATCACGAGATTCAAGAGCAGATTTCTTTCAGGTGATCATACGTCGTGAGATGAATAGTAAAAAGTATAACTTGATAAAGCCGACGTTGGGTATGAGGTATAAATTTAAGAAGAAGCTAGATCCGGTTACCCGACAACCTATTGTGAAGATGATCTATCCACCAGCAAAGTGTCTACAGAAGATACCTTTGGAGATCATCCCACTAGATTTTTTGAATAGGTTGGTTTATTGGGAATATGATGATGTTACGGGTGAAGCTGTGATTGTATTCATTCCAAATTCTGAACCAGCTACAGACCCGGAGTCTTCTATTGCAGATACAGGAAATAACGAGATAACAGCTTGGGATGCTGTTCAGCCTACTAAGAGGTCGTTATGGGGTCTCAAGAGGAAAATGTTTTGTGTTTTTGACCCATTAAGTTTGATCAATCTTTCTGCTCAAGATATGAAAAGATTACATGAAAATAGAATTGAGTTCAAGACGAAAGATAGAGCTGAAGCGTTAAAATTTCAGAAGATCGTGGATATCTGCGTTGCCAATGGAGTACACTCTGGTGGTGTATTTCCAGCTGGCTGGAAGTGAAGACTTGAAGGTTTTTGAAGACCAAGCTGAAGACACGGGGGAGTTTGTTGATACATATTAGGTGTCTGTCAGTTGGTCTATCGAGTTGTAATAAGTGTCGTTAGTTACTTAATAGAAATATAGTTTTTATTATATGCGACACTCGTGTTTTAGGTTAGGCGTCACTTGCCTTAGTGACGCATAGCGTCACTTAGGTAAGTGACGCATGAAGGCGGCCACATGCGACACTTCCACAAGTGACGCATGTCGGCTGACTTTTTAGTATAAATAGAAACCTACGGGTTTTCGGCTAGGGTTGACGAAACCCTAGCACCATTTGTCGACTAAACCTTATTGTAATCGTTCCCAATCAGTTATACAAGCTAATATACACGTTTACATTGTTAAACTTCTTGTGTTCGGTTTGTGATTTGTTAGCCATACAAGCAATTGTTTGATTCCGCCTTACGATTGCTGTCAATTGACATCTAGGTCCACGACAAGGGGCACTTTCAGCTTCCGAATAAAATAATATAATATTGTTGTACTGAAAGAGGGGTGTTATAATTAGAAGTTATACATACCAGCTATCAACATGTCACTTCCATTTGTACTTTTAATCTTTTTTACTACTCCATAGTACAATAGCCAACAACAAAGACATTGTATTTTGCTTTCAAATGTTCACATGCACATTTATCGATCAGTTAGTTTTTGTTCATCATTCGGCCTTTCAAATACTCAAATATATCTACCATTTTTAATATTTAAACCGACTTGCCTCCTTTGTACAAAGGTTAACATCTCTATTTATTATTTACAGTTAGGGCTGTCATCGAGTCGAGCCGAGCTTGAGCTCGGCTCGATTCATTTATAATAGGCTCGAGCTCGGCTCGATAGCTCAACGAGCTTTCATGACGCAAGCTCGAGCTTGATTCGAAAATGTTTTAGGATAGCTCGAGCTCGGCTCGAAAAGCTCGAATATTCTTATAAAAAATATTTTTTAATACCCAAACTTATTTTATATTATCTTATATGTATAAATAAATACCAAAAACTTTTTTAAAAATATATAAAAAATAAGTATATAATATGAAAATTACTTATAACATATGTAAAGTAGTATAATAATATTTAAAGTATGACAATAAAATGATTTTAGATTCAAAATTACATATATACAATATAAAAATATACATAAAAGCTCGATAACAGCTCGAGCCGAGCTCTTAAAGGATCGAGCTCGGCTTGATATATATTTCGAACTCTACTTTTAAGCTCGAGATCGGGCTCGAACTCAATAAAAGCTCGACTCGAACGAGCTCGAGTTACTCAATAAAAGCTCGACTCGTTTGCAGCCCTATTTACATTTATGAAGTTTTTACAAAAGTGTTTCGAAAAAAAGATATTCCTCACATAATAATAGATTTTTCTACAATATAAGAGCATTATATAGTAACATGGAGATTGTGGAATTTTATTGACATGTATGAACTATGGACGAAAATAAAAACTTTTCATTATTAGTTTCACAGCACTTTACTAAATTTTAATTGTTTTTTGATCTTTAAAAAATTGTTTAGTGCATGTTAGCAACTTTCTTAGTAGTTTACTTATATAAAGTTTAACCCGACCCGACTCATTTGTTGCACTTCATATATAAGAAACTGCATACCAAACTTAGAAATCCTAGATCCGCCACTGCATTCAAATTCATTTTGAACATTTAAATGTTATTGAACCAATTTGCAACTCAATGAAACATCAATGAAGGGAAAGACCACTGGGGCACTGGGAAAGCGAATGAAAAAGAAATAATCGTCCGGGATGATTCCGAAGATGAAATGGTATTGCACTTTTAAAAATATATTTATACATGCCAATAATCTTCTATGTTATACAAAAACTTTTGAAAAGACAAATATTTTTATTAGACTACAATGGAAACCAAAACTCGCAAGCGCGAAAACAACACCCAAGCGTCATAGTATTTACAACAAACAATGCTTATTGATTCGGAAACTGAAATGGTACTACTTATTTCCCATTTGTTTCCTTTGTTTTTTTCACATGCTATGTTTAACGTGATCTTCTCTATTTATAGGACTTTGCTGAAATAGACCATATATTAGAGGATATATAAAGAGAAGAAGATCATTGTTATCTCATTCGTGAAACCTACGAACAGCCTAAGAAAATACTTTTGTTCCATTTTAATAAAGTTCATTTTTCGATATAAATATTACATTCATTTACATGACTAAATTAATGATTGATTAGCTCTTGAAGAAATAGTGAAGGAAGAAGCCGAAAAAACTAAGAAACTTTCCAAAAAACAAGTATACAGTCCGAATGATGAAAACGAAGATGGAGATGATCATTACGACGAATATTGATGAATTGAATCATTTAAGAGCTCACCGTTTAACGTTTTTATATCTTTTCTTTTTCATGAATGTTTGATCCTCAATGATTCATGATAGTATGAATCCTTATGTTACTCAATATTATCTTATTTTATTGAAGCTATACTTTCGATGTTTTGCCTTGATACATTTCTCATTTATTACTTCAATAAAATCGAATAAATATTTGATGTTGTTACTTTTCACTACTTTTTGGATTTAATCACAAATTACATGTAAAAACTAACATAACCTTCATTATGTCAAATAGGCTTAACATAATCACATAAAAAATAACGTTTGTAAACTAATAATAATTAGTAAAAAGTATAATGATCTTGCCTCCAAATTTTGTGGATTATGATCTAGTTATAATTAAAAACCATCCAAACAAATCAAATAAAAAATTATTTTATAAAACAACTTTTAAAACTAATCAAGTTCGTTCAGAACATTATGAAAAATTAAAAATACAATATAATCCTGCTCGCATTAACCGGTCGACATGCTTATTTTAACAATTAAAATTGAAATTGAAATATAGAAGTAAATCCAAAGACCAATACACATGGAGAGCAAGAGGTGGGATATATTGGGGAAAAGTGTAGTCAATCAATTAATGTGTGTTCTGTCTTCACCCGGGTAACAAGTGTTGTTCGTTGCTTCAAAAACCCTTCTCCTTCTTTATTTTATTCAGACACCACCCACAATCTTGTTTTAAAAGTTTACCTCCCACACACCCCCCCCAACTGTTTGATGAAATGCCTGAACCATGGTTTCACCCATTACAACTTCGAATGCACATGCTTTGATCTATCCTGTTGTTTCTTCACTTGGGTTTAGAACCAATTTCAAGATTAACACGCCAACCGCGTTAATGTTGGTGAAAAAGGACAGCTTTTTGGGGTTTAAAGATTTCAAGAAAACAAGAACAACGAGTGGGATTTTGTGTAAAGGGTCATTGGAAAATGAAGCAGAATTTGATTTAGAGAAAGAGATTTTGGAGTTTATGAAGAGTTCGAAGAACCCGAATGATTTCCCAACCAAGAAAGAATTGTTGGAGGGTGGAAGAAGTGATTTAGTTAATGCCATTATCAAGAAAGGTGGTTGGCTTTCATTAGGATGGGATGATAATGATGAATATGGAAGTAACAACAAGGAATTTGATGACATTAGGGATATAGATACAGAAACTATAAGTATATCTCAACAGAATAATGATGAGGTTGACTCTTCTTTGAATTCTTACAGTTCATCATTTCATCAATTTGCATCACCCTCTGGTAGATCAATGTAAGATTTCATTATTCTATTTTCAATATTCAAACGCCTTGCATACTTTTATCTAGGGCTAACTATTCGTGTCTGGTGCGGTTTTGTGTGTTGACTGTTAATGACTTCATATATCCCAAACACTAATACTGAACCGTGTAATGAATCATGTGGAAAAGTTCAACCTTAATTTGGACACTTTAATCACATGTTTTTCTCTGCTTATGATACAATCTAGAATAGAAAAAGGGACACCGGATACCAAAAATTATACTCATAAAAGGTTAGAATTGGAGCAGGTCAGCGTTGCCGGTTATCAACGTGTTGCAAGAAAAGGTCAGAGTTGGAGTATTATGTGCTTATATGATAAATTGAGCCATAAGCATAAATGGGCATAAGATACTTTTAGGGCACACGATAGATATTAAGATGTAAACATAAGTAAGTAAGTAACCATGACATATTTGTGATTCTTGGAGAAATGAAAAATTGAACTTATAATATATAGTAATATATGTGTTTTTTAGTTGTGTTTTTAAAAGGGTTAGTGGGTTGAAAACAGGTTAGGTAGCTCAACCTTAACTGAACCCATTTAAAATTGGGTCATCTGAGTCGGCTTGTTTATGACCCCAACCGATTTATTTTTGTGCCGGGTTTGTGTTTTAGCGGGAATTGACACTCCTACTTTTACTGCACAAGCGATGCAGTCCCTTAATTTTTTTGTAGTTGATCAAGTACTCAAAGTTTGTTTGTTGGGTTAAAATTAAATCAGATTGGCAGATGTTAAACAAGAGACAAGACAAAGCTAAACAAAGTTTAGGAACTTAACCACTTATGCTTTAACCCAGCAAAAAAACTGTAAGAACTTGATCGATCACAAGAAATGTTGAGTGACTAAGGGTGCATTTAGTTACGGAAAACTCCCCCACTTTCTCAGAAAACTTCTCTAAGAAAACTAGAAAATTAGAAAACGTGTTAAAATCCGAGTTTTCTAAAAACCTCTTTCGAAGAATAGAAAAATTCCTATTTCCCTTTTGATAACTAGAAATAGAAAACTACTTTTTTTGGTTTTCTAAGTTTTCCATCGCATCGTTTTTTGAAAAAGGGAACTCCATCCCTCGCGTTTGAACGTATTTTCTAAATTTTCATTGTTTTTCTAGAGAAGCAAAACACTCCTCATTCCCTAGAAAAACGGAAAAAGAAAAAGAGAAAAAATTTCAGTAACTAAACACGTCCTAAACTTCTAGCTTAATAAAAAGGACTTAACGACTCACGTGTTATATATGTTAGACACACATTACAGAGAACTGATATGTAGTTTTTATAATCAGAGAAACTGTAGTTCAGGAAGATGCAGGAATAGAAGGTATACTGCATAGATTGGAAAGATATAGAAGCTCGTCTTTTGGCATTAGTATGCGAGGAAATGGACACGATACATATGCTTCGAGCAAGGTCAATGGTAGTGACAGAGATTACGTTTCTGCTGATGTGGGTGAGTCATGGTTAAATTTCTAATGGTGATACCATTAAAGGCTGCAATTTCTATTTGGTTACCTATATGAATATTCGGGTTGTGTTTATATATGGAGGATTAAGTGTTTAAAATGTATCAGACTCTTTACCCAAAATACCATTGTATATATCAAACTTATTGTTTATCTGCTATTTGTATGTAGTTGACCTTTTATAACTTGTAAAACGGAGACGTGGTGGATGACGTGGCAACTTGTATGCTGCCACGTCAGCAGAAAATAGTGGTATCTGATGAATACATCGGATTCAGATACATACAATGGCTATAGATAAGTTTGATACATACAATTGAAACTTCTAAAGTTGGACACATAAACTACAGTTTTGGGTACAGTTACATGCATCTTCTAAACCCATAAATTAATTGGTCAAATGCCCCTCACAGTTTGAAATTCACTCAAAATTAATGTTTAACGCATAAAACAATATGAATTGAAATATTTTCTAAATTCAAACTATCTTTGAGGCAATTTAATTTTATTACTCATCTTGAACACACTAATTATGCCAAGAAAAATTTGTACTTTTGGATAAATGATGTTTTGCATCAACTACTGGACTCTTAAATTATACATCAAATTGTGCTAATGTATTATTTGATATGTTTGTATGGCTATTTGTGTTCATTATAGCAGTCGCGGAGACATATATTGGTGAAAAGTCAAATAGACGAGAAAACGAGGACTCAAAAGATGATTCAAACTACATAAAATCTCGACTTCAACAAATGCAAATCGAGCTTTCTTCATCCCTTTGCTTGTTAAGGTCCAAAAGTGAAAGAAATAATCCAGATGTAATAAAACTTATGAAACATTAGATCACCTGAGACTTTTATATTGCACAAGAAACAATGTTTTTCTGATCATCTTATATGAAATCTTAATTTACCAGGGTCATCAAAGTTCGTCCAGCGAGCTGCAACAGCTTTCTGATACGTGGGAGTTCCAAGAAAATGAGATTATGAATGCCAAGAATAGGTTGAGATCGATACGTGCAGAGCTAGCAGTTTTAGAAAGAAAGATGTCGTTATCAATTATGTATGCATTATCCATGTCTGTTTCGGTAGTTTTCTTCAGTGAAACGCAATATACTTATAGTTTCTCATTTCAGCGAAGCTCATAAAGTACTTGAGGCAAAACAAAAGATAATTGATAGCGGATGTAGGACTTTACAGGTTCTATGTACCACCTGCATAATTTGGCCTAGTTCGGCGTCAGAAGTCCAGTTAGCAGGATCTTTTGATGGTTGGACCACTCAGGTGGGTGCTTAAATCATTCAAAAATTAAACCAAATTGACGTATTTGATGATTTTTTAATAGGGGGGAAAAATATATCTGCTTGAAAAAAAAAGTATAACATCTTAGTGATCAGAGTATGGTTAGGTATCATACAATTGAATTTCTTGTTATGACTCGACTGATATATACTTATGATGTAATGCAGCGGAAGATGGAAAGATCACAAACGGGTGTTTTCTCTTTGTCGTTAAAGTTGTATCCAGGAAGATATGAGGTAGCACATCTTCCCTAATTCATTTTGTGATTCCATAGATTAAATGTGAAGATATTACTTCATTCACTAATGAATGACTATATGGGTTTCCTTATATCTCTAATGGTCAAATGGGCAGCTTAGGGGAACCTGTCAAATGGGGCGAACGGGTTAAAAAGGTCAGAAATGGCCAAATTGTAATTTCAATGCATACAATCTGGTAAATCTATTCATACAAAAACGATAGACTATTATAGTAATAATCTTGTTTTTGTAACAATGTTTAACGTGTCACATATATATTATAAAACTGGACTATCAAGGGTTTGGTTGTCAAAAAAAAAAAAGGAAAAAAGAAAAAAAAGAAGAAGAAGAAAGAAAAAACCCCAATCCAACCTTGGTTTAAAAAAGTGCGCCTAGGCACCTAGGCGCCATGAGGCACTAGGCATAGCGCCTTGTTTTTACTCTAGGCGATAGTTGGTCATGAGGCGCTGCTAGGCGGTGCCTAGGCTCCCGGCGGTGTGAGGCGGCGCCTTGTGTAACTAGTTTTTGATGGGTTCTTGACTTTTTGTTATCTCAGAAGTTGCATTAGCCCATTTTCATTATCTTCATACATAAACTTGGAGATTAGATACCATTAAGTCAACATAAGTTCGATCTTCTTGTGAAATACCAAGTATAAAAAACAACAAACAGAGGTGAGAACAGAGTAGAATGAAAATGACATGATTCTTGAATTGCAAGATGAAGTGATAAACACATATATATAATAATTATAAGTTTAAATTATAATAATAGTATTTATGTGAGGCTCTCGCCTTAGCGCCTAGCGCCTTGGCTTTCGAACCCTTAGCGCCTCGGTGCGCCTATTGCCTTTTTAAACCAAGAATCCAACCCAACCCAAGAAATATAAGATTTCCCCTGAATTCGTTCTGATCCGTTTCCTAACCCGTCCATTTTGCCACTTCTACAAAAGATTATAAATCTTCTCTTCCAGATGAAAACTTGTTTACCATTTCTCTTGTTTTTGTAGATCAAATTCATTGTTGATGGTGTTTGGAGAGTTGATCCTCTACGGCCTATTGTTAGCAACGATGGGTATGAGAATAATGTTCTCATCATCCATTAATGAACACAAGTGCTGTGACAACCCAGTGAGAAAACCATGGTCATGGCACACTTTAACAACTAGCCTAGAATAGCTTGCTTAGCCTCTTATAGTAGCTTGTAGATTTGTTAATCATTAAAGTTCTTTCTCTTTGCCCTCTATTCTTTTGAAAGCAATATTGTTTAACAATTGGGATGCAAATTGTTTATAGCAAAACTATTCCTTATAATGTTTAGTTTATGGTTGTTCCTGAATGTTGAACCATTCAAGTTTACATGATTCTTCACACCCGATTAACCTGGCTTCTTGAACCAAGGTTTGGTAGCGACTACGAGAAGTTAATATCAATGTGGTTACATGATACGTTGATGACATAAATTTGTGCATCTCAGTTAGGGATTAGTTACATATATCATTGTTCAAAAAAAAAAAAGTTACATACATCAAAACTCTGATTTCATACATGTTTTTGAATAGACAAAGAACAAATTACTTATTCAAAACTAAATATAAACTAGATTACTAACAAGCTTTCTAAATTTTAACAACCTTTATAAGATAAGATGCATTCCGAGTAAAGAATTGGATCAATTATTATTAACAAAGTCTTAGAATAAAAAGGGGTTGTAAATATAAATAAAAATGTGTACTCTATTTATTAGGGTGTTCGATATATACAACAAAATTTTACTTCATACACCAAAAGTAAGCATTACATGGTTATTACATGGTTGTAATGCATACAAATTTGTGTATGAATCAAAATGTGTGTTAAGCATCTACCGACCGCCGTTATATCACGGAAAAATTCAAAAATAATAATAAAATAAGACATAAAAAATAAATGATACTCCTCCGTAAAAAATAATCATTTTGAGGGGAAGGGAAATGTGTGGATGATTGGTTTGCTCTATCTATTTCTCTTCTCGAGCAGCAACCATGGAAGCAGCATCCAAGCTTCCATGCTCATTTCCCCAATTTCTATCTTCCATCGTTATTTCAAGAAATCGTCCCAACTCCCACTTTCCTCTTTCCCCCCCTGGTAATTCAATCAATTTAACAATTACTTCAAGCATCTTTCTTCCTGTTATTTATTTATTCAATTTGCTATGTCCGTGAATTCCTCTATGGTTAATTGAGTCGTTACGTTATGCCTGTGACTAGAGCTGGCAAAATGGGCAGGTTGGGCGGGTATGGGCTATGGGTCAAAACGGGTGCGGGTATAAACGGGCTCAGGTCTAATCGGGCGCGAGTCTAGACGGGTTCGGGTCATAACGGGCTATTTAAAAATTTCATTAAAAAATGTGCTAATTCACTAAAATATATATATCTTCCGAAATAAGTTCTACATTTTAAACTATATAACATAAAAAAATATAACATGATGACCACCCATTTAGATCCATTCATGATTTGAGTTTTACCCAATTAAGCTCATTCTTAAAATTTCTCCAATCTATAAGAACCCAAACT
This sequence comes from Pseudognaphalium luteoalbum, assembly GCA_963422505.1. Lineage (NCBI taxonomy): Eukaryota > Viridiplantae > Streptophyta > Magnoliopsida > Asterales > Asteraceae > Pseudognaphalium > Pseudognaphalium luteoalbum. The sequence continues at coordinate 115,830,421 of OY730195.1, read as the reverse complement.
TTATGTCATTATACCCAGAATTGCCCAGATGTGGAGCAAATGGGCAGAATTTGTCAGCATTACCTATGACCGTTGCTGCTTGAATATCATCATTATTATTGTATTCCATGAATAAAAATAATGTGATGGTATTCCATGAATAAAAATAATTGATAAGATACAAAATTTGTCATTCTTAGCTAGTTATGGATGGTAAACATCTTCGTATTAAATTTAAATACTCCACATCATGCTTCACTCACGACCATTTTGGGCTAATCGACGCAGATACCTTGAAATAGACTTGTAGTCTTTCACTTTTGTAGTTTTACAAGTTAAAAGTTGTTACTGAAAGTAAAGCATTATGCATTCCCAAACTACGCCATGGCCGTTGGTAGTTGGATATTTGCATTTGAGTTGATGCTATTTGGACCTCCTCAGTTGTTTGTGATCCATCTCTGGTTGTATGGCTACACATCCACCTGAACGATCATATGCCATCCTGTAAAATTTCACTGCATCTTTGATAAAACGATAATCTTAAGGAAACGAACTCTTAATGGTCCCATCTAAATGATCTTATATTCTTATGATACAGAATTTACATGCAGGTTTCAGGAATTACAGAGACTCTATTGTACAAAGTTTGGCACTAGCCACTCGAAAATCTAGAAACAAGAATGCACGTGCCATACATATCATCACAAATGCATCAGGTTTAATGCTTATATCATGCTTGTTGAAGCCGTAAAAGTTAACTAATATTTGAAATATAATAAAATGATATCATCTATTTTACAGCTTCAGTACAACCTCTCACAGAGGATCCAGTTAAGGACACATCTCAAGAAGTTCCCACGAGTGGGAATTCAATCCGTAGACGGTTTCTTGAATTCTATGCTGCAAGAGGTCACAAGATTCTTCCGAGCTCTTCGCTTGTGCCTGATGATCCTACTGTTTTATTGACTATTGCCGGCATGCTTCAGTTCAAGCCTGTATTTCTTGGGCAGGTATATATACTAACTATAGTAAAGTTAGAGGAAAAACAATAGTTACCTTACTAGGACAGGATTATACTCTTTTACCCTTCTTATTTCCATTTAAAGAAGACCCTATGTAATTAAGGTGGCAAAAGGAGCGGGTTGGGTCTGGTTGTATTGACTTGACCCGTCAACATTTTTCAGTTAAATAAAATTAGTTTCATAAATAATTTTATGTCGATCAGGAATATAGAAACAATTATAAATAAAATGATATAGTTTTTTATATAAAAAATTTGTTGGGTATAAACTCAGATAATCATTTGGACTACTTTTGAACCGTTTGACCTGTATTCATTTTAGCCATTTTTTGAAAATTCACTTGTTTGATCCATTGTCAATATAAACTATACCCAAATTGACTCATTTTCACATAAACGAGTTGAATTGCCCCTTCTACTTCTACCATATAGAGTAACACAGGTTACAAAAGATAAATGTGTCCAACGTTTTGTTGTTATTACAACTGTAAGTTTAATGTAGCAAAAGTACAGTGACATGTGATTATTAGTGTTTAAATTCTAAGGATTATACTAAAGGTGAGGTTCTTTGCTTATACATTTTCCCTTATGCGTTGTGATATTATGCAGTATTCCTGGTTGGTTGCAACCTCAAAGACTAATGTATTTATTTGGCCGCTATCGTTATTATGTTCAGGTAGCAAGACAAGTAGCATGTGCTACTACTTCTCAGAGGTGTATACGTACCAATGATATTGAGAATGTTGGCCGAACATCTCGACACCATACTTTCTTTGAGATGCTTGGGAACTTTAGCTTTGGTGATTACTTCAAGAAAGAAGCAATCAAGTGGGCTTGGGAACTCTCAACCGTAGAGTATGGATTATTTTCTATGATTCTATATTTGTTGTTCTTTTCGTTTCTTTTCGTTGCTGTCATTTTCATCTTCCTGCACCATATAAAACAAAATACAAGTATCGAAAAGGTAAATGACATAAACATATAAAGCATCCTAGACTTTTCTCTTTCTTGTTAACCCTGCATTCGTAATCTGGTCATTTACATTACATTAATACTGGAATAACATCTATCTTGCTTAATCTGCTGAAATGCATCTTAAAAATACCTAATTCTTGTTTATTTTTTATGCTTTGCTTTCAGATATGGATTGGCTGCAGAGAACTTATGGATTAGTGTCTATGAAGATGACGAAGAAACATATACGATATGGCATGATGAGGTGCGTGAGACATCTTTTTGGCAGTTCTCATGGGACAAGTGGAGTAAATGTATGTTTGTTGCTGATACATGTATACCACTTTAACTTCAGATAGGTGTTCCTGCCAACCGTATCATAAAGATGGGTGAAGAAGACAACTTTTGGACAAGTGGTGTGACGGGTCCTTGTGGGCCATGCTCAGAGATCTACTATGATTTCCATCCCAATAGGGGAAATTCAAATGTCGTAAGTTCCAGCCTCTTTATGTTGACCTTTTCATGCTACTTCTTACTGTTGACTCTTGATACTTTTACTTAGGATCTGAATGATGATACAAGGTTTATCGAATTCTACAATCTGGTATTCATGCAATTCAACAAAAAAGATGACGGTTCTCTAGAACCCTTGAAACAGAAGAATATAGATACGGGTATGGGATTAGAACGCATGGCTCGCATCTTACAAAAGGTAATGCAAAAAGCCTAATTTCGTGTTCTCAAAACAATCAAACTTGGAGAGTTAATGGTATCTGTTTGGTTACATTTCTACAGGTTCCCAACAATTACGAAACTGATTTGATTTTTCCGATTATAGAAAAGGTGTCAGAATTGGCAAATGTCTCGTATGCCCTTGCAGACGAATCTTCAAAAACAAAACTAAAAGTAAGGTATTCAAGATTTTCCTACATATAGTAGCATCGAAGATCTAACCTTTGTAAATTTTGTAACATTTTCAGGTTATCGGTGATCACATGAGGGCGATTGTTTACCTAATATCAGACGGGGTTTTCCCGTCAAATATCGGTAGAGGTTATGTGGTGCGACGGCTCATTAGGCGAGCTGTACGTACAGGAAGGTTGCTTGATATAAGAGGAGATGAAATTGGTAACCTCGAAGGGGCATTTTTGCCAATTGTTGCTGAAAAGGTAATAGATTTATGTAGTGAAATTGATCCGGATGTAAAATCAAGAAAAGCCCGTATTCTTGAAGAGTTAAAACGAGAAGAGTTACGTTTTGTTGTAACATTAGAAAGAGGAGAAAAGCTTCTTGATGAAAAATTGGACGATGCGATAGACAATGCGAAATTAAACAAGACAGTCCCTTGTTTGTCGGGAAAAGATGCTTTCCTTTTATACGACACATACGGTTTTCCCGTTGAGATAACTATGGAAGTAGCCGAAGAACGTGGTGTTTCTGTAGACATGAATGGTTTTGATATTGAAATGGAAATTCAAAGGCGACAATCACAAGCTGCCCATAATACTGTTAAGCTCACAGTCGAAAATGGGTCGGAGTTGACCGAAAATATTCCCGACACCGAGTTTCTGGGTTACGATACGCTTTATTCTAAAGCAGTTATCAAGGGTCTATTATTGAGTGGGAAACCAGTAGTCGAGGTTTCTCAAGGAAATGAAGTTGAAGTTTTACTGGATCGTACACCATTTTATGCCGAATCCGGTGGTCAAATTGGAGACCGTGGGTTACTAAAAGTCACAGAGACCGAAACCCAAAAGACGGCTGTTATAGAGATAGCAGATGTTCAAAAGTCTTTAGGTAACATATTTGTTCACAAAGGTGTGATAAAAGAAGGAAGTATTGAAATCGGTAGAGAAGTTGAAGCTGCAGTTGATCCAAAACTAAGACAAAGGGCAAAGGTACCCCTAGCCTTTTCATTGTTAATAATATTATTAAATATAAATCATTTGAGTTATATAGGATAATCTTTTTTCAGGTCCATCATACGGCTACTCATTTGCTACAAGCTGCGCTTAAGAAGGTTATAGGTCAAGAGACTTCGCAAGCTGGTTCATTAGTGGCATTTGAACGGCTTAGATTTGATTTCAACTTCCACCGACAACTTCTTGATCATGAGTTAACAAAAATTGAAAATTTAATCAATGAATGGATTGGAGACGCTACGCCTCTCCAAACTGAAGTGATGCCAATTTCGGAGGCTAAAAGTGCTGGTGCAATAGCAATGTTTGGAGAAAAATATGGTGAAGAGGTATTTAAATTCTATACGTTTTTGGTGTACTATATGCTTTGGTTCTCAGTTCTTACACTTTTTACAACTTATAATGATTTAGGTACGTGTTGTAAATGTTCCGGGTGTATCAATGGAACTATGTGGGGGCACACATGTTAGCAATACTTGCGAGATTCGTGGTTTTAAAATAATCTCAGAACAGGGAATCTCTTCGGGTGTAAGACGTATAGAAGCTGTTGCGGGAGATGCTTATATCGAATATGTTAGTGATCGAGATAACTACATGAAGCAGCTATGCTCCACACTCAAAGTAATCTCCATCGCTCACCATATATAACCATTTACATATCTATATTGTGTCATGATTTTCAATTATTTGTCATATAGGTAAAAGCAGAAGAAGTACCTACAAGGGTAGCGGGAATTATGGAAGAACTAAGAGTAGCAAAAACCGAAGCTTCGGCTGCACGTGCCAAAACGGCAGTCTTTAAAGCATCTGTCATTGCCAACAACGCATTTCATGTTGGAACTTCAACACAAATCAGGTTTTTATGTCTATGCTTATGAATTTTACTTTTGAAGTCAAGCGGACAAATGTTTGAATTCGAGATTAATATAAATCGTTTACTTTCACATGAAGTTTTTTTAAACAGTTATCATCGCCACAAATACATAATTTAGGTAAGTTTATCTGTAAACAAAATTTCTGTTATTTTTTATTTTGGGAACTGAAAAGGAACACGTTTGACTTCAAAAGTCAACTGTACATTAAATAGGAGCCCGTAAACATTTTTCTCAGAGTTCTGAAGTGTGATCTTGTTCAGGGTGCTTGTTGAATTTATGGATGATACGGATGCTGAATCACTTAAAAGCGCTGCTGAACATCTAGTTGATGCTTTAGAAGATCCTGCAGCAATAGTTTTGGGTTCGTGTCCGGGAGTAGATAAAGTGAGTTTAGTTGCTGCATTTAGTCCTTCAGTAGTTGGTTTGGGAATTCAAGCAGGGAAGTTCATAGGGCCGATAGCTAAAATGTGTGGAGGAGGTGGCGGTGGCCGCCCAAATTTTGCTCAGGCAGGTGGTAAGAAGCCTGAGAATTTGCCGGGTGCTCTTGAAAAAGCAAAAGCCGATCTTGTTTCGGTTTTATCCGAGAAGACAAGCTAACCATTATTGGGTCCTGTTAATACCAATCGAATGATTTGGTTATATTGATATACATGTTTCTTTCATATAAATTTGACATTACTAATCTAGGGGAAACCCCGTTTTGTGAATATAATAGTGATTGTGGACCTAATTAAGACATGCATATATAATTTATCTTAATTTACCCTTTTAACATATACATTCGTTGCACAACATTTAGAAAAAAAATTAAGATATATATCTAATATATTATTAAATGACACAATAGCGGAGCTGGTAGCCTGGTAGGGGACTAGGGGGGCAAGGGGGTGTTGGGCCACCCCCAACCAGCCCATAAGTTCTATTAATAGTTTAGTCCATGGCAGACAATTCAACTAGTTATAATTGGGCTTCTGATTTTGCTTTCTCTTGAGCCCCAGCCAAATAGGGTGGTATTCTACTATCCATTCTGATACTAACATAGTTAAACGCTATTTTAATTTTTAACGACGCGGCTAATTTTAATTTTATTTTTTATTATTCTTCTATGAAAAACACAACTATCTGTTTGACTTCATCACTAATTTAGGTATTTTATGTTTTATTTACTTTTTTCTTTTCTATATGTATCTCCATCATCATGCCATGTTATATGATAATGTTATATTGTGTTTTTGAATTTTAATTTCTGTTATCTGTTATTCTATTGTTTATGTAGGAATTGTTTCTAGAATCTAGTTTAATGTACGTGGTTCAACTTATATATGGAGCAATAGCTTGAGACCACCGTAGCAACTTCTATAATCATTAAAACGCTCGATGTTATAAACAATTAGGCCATTGTATGTTTATGAGATATTAACTTGGTTAAAAGGTTTATATTTAATTAAAGGAAATTGGGTAAATGGCCCAAAAAGGTAACTAATTTGTCAAAATTTGACAATAAAGAAAATATGAGTTTTGTCGATGCTCAAAAAGGATTCACATCTCAAAATCATGCTATAAAAAGATTTGACTTGTCAAAAATGTTCAATTAAAGGTACAAAAATTAAAGTTTCATTTTTAAAAAATACCATAAAAGGATTTGGTATTTTAAAATCGTGCCATAAAATGACTAAACATTTGGAAATTGTTTAATAAAAGGATTTAACACTAAAGATAAAATCTAGGTTTAAACACTCCAAAAGTAAATTATTGTTTACATCGTATATTTTCTAGGTAAAAAAAATGTCACATATTAATTGAATATTTGACATTTAAGTCCCACATTAGTTAAAATCGATCAAAAATTGAAAAAGACAAAATGTAAAAATAATTACACATTTAATCATTTTAATCATATTAATTGAATATTTGACATTTAAGCCCCGCATTAGTTAAAATCGATCAAAAATTAAAAAAGAAAAAATGTAAAAATAAAACCGATCAAAAATTGCAATAGTAAAAACAATTACAAATTATAAAATCGTCTGATTTTTAAAATGACCGTTGAACCAATAACCCAACCGATTTGATTCCAGAAATGGTTTTCAAAGCATTGTTGCAAAGGCTTAATCTGAGATATAGCCACGATCCAAACATTAGTAATATTCATTTCACAATTCGACAATAACAGATTATTCAAACAACTCTTCAATTCTCCATATGCAAGAAACTTCAATCCTAAATCCGTAAGCAATCTTTCAGATCTAAGGATACCAAATTTGTCAGCTCCCCGATAGTTTTTAGTGTTTCATACGTGACATTTATGCATCCTAACAAAGCTAAATTTTGAAAGTTTTGAGAAAATCTGACCAACGAAACAACTCCTAAATCCCCAACCTTCATTCTCCCACTCAACTCAATTTCTATTAGATTCTTGCGAATAGCCAATTCACTCACCCCATCATCATCAAAATCCACATCCACGGTTGGAGGAACAAGGTCTCTCTGTATATGCAATCCTTAAAGGTTTAGGCACGATTGTGCAGGATGCTTCATGTCAGGATTCTTAAGTGGTGTTGAACTCCTAAATGTTAGCAGATTTGGAGATGTTATGGAGATGCTGGTATGACTACTTCTAGCAAGCTAATAGGGATTGAACTCATTAATTAATATCCTCGAACCAGCATTTTGCTCTCAAAAACTCTTTGGAAACTTGAGAGAATGATCATTTGTCAACCATTTTTCCATTATTAGGATTAGTTATTAAGTCTTCATATTGTTAATATAGTCTAAAATAAACACAGAAATATGCAATAAGCTAAAGCAATATAAATATGCAATCACAAACACCCCATTAAGTGTTTGACTTAAGCTATAATGATATACATAATGATCTAAACCCACTATAAAAAACAATATTTTTACAAATCGGACCGTTAGTTAAACCGGTTTACTTGTTTATTGGTCCAACTAGTTCGACCAATTGAACCGTTATTGAGATACGGCTAATATTACAGTAGGTTAGTATATTTTCAATATAATTAACTATGATAAACGAACTAAGAAATATGCATAGGGGTTATATATGTGTGTACTCATTATATTTTTTTCATATCTACAATACACTTAGTGTTGTTATACGCGTGCTTTTCAGGTGTAGCCTTGGTACTGTGCTACATCAGGGCTACCCAAGATAGATGGATGAGGCTTCTCAAATGGACCTTTTTGTATAGCTCGTTTGCTACCTCAGCACCGGTGTTCATGTTGGTTTTTTTATATTTAGGTATCCTTTGATTTTTTAAACTATACTTATAATGCATAATGCAACTATATATGTATATCAATATATACTAACATTATACAATTTTAACTACATAAACATATTAATGTTGATATTATACAATTTTTATATGACAATATCTTATTGTTTTGGCAATTTTATATAGGCTTTGCAATAGTTAAAACAATCACAAGTTATAAAATCATTTGATTTTGTAAAATGATCGTTGAACCAGTAACCTAACCGGTTTGATTCCAGAAATGATTTTCAAAGCATTGTTGCAAAGGTTTAATCTGAGATATAACCACGATCCCAACATCTGTAATATTCATTCCACAATTTGACGATAACGGATTATTCAAACAACTCTTCAATTCTCCATCTGCAAGAAATTTCAATCCTAAATCTGTAAGCAATCTTTCAGATCTAAGGATACCAAATTTGCCAGCTCCTCGATAGCTTTTAGTGTTTCATACGTGACATTATGCATCCTTCCAAAGCTAAATTTTGAAAGTTTTAAGAAGATCGTCTAACCAACGAAACAACTCCTAAATCCCCAACCGTCATTCTCCCACTCAACTTAATTTCTATTAGATTCTTGCGAACAGCCATTTCACTCACCTCATCATTATCAAAATCCACATCCACAGTTGGAGGAACAAGGTCTCTCTATCCACTGAGAAGCATCTCAGTCCTTGAAGGCTTGGGCACGACTGTGCAAGAAGTTTCATGTCAGAATTCTTAAGTGGTGTTGAACTCCTAAATGTTAAAAGATTTGGAGATGTTATGGAGATGTTATGGAGATGTTGGTAGGACTACTTCTAGCAAGTTAATAGAGACTGCACTCATTAACTAATCTCCTCGAACCATCATTTAGCTCTCAAAAACTCTTTAGAAACTTGAGAGAATGATCATTTGTCAGCCATTTTTTCCATTATCAGGATTAGTTATTAAGTCTTCATATTGTAATGTAGTTTAAAATAAACATGAAAATACGCAATAAGTTAAAGCAATATAACTATGCAATCACAAATACCCCATTAAGTATTTGACTTAAGCTATAATGATATACATAATGATCTAAACTCACTATAAAAAAATAATATTTTTGAAAATTGGACCGTTAGTTAAACCGGTTTACTTGTTTATTGGTCCAACTGGTTCGACCAATTGAACCGTTATTGAGATATGGCTAATATTACAGTAGGTTAGTATATTTTAAATATAATTAACTATGATAAACGAACTAAGAAGTATGTATAGGGGTTATATATAAGTGTACTCGTTATAATTTTTGTTCATATCTACAATACACTATATATTGACTCCTTGGATAATAATGATTAATTTACCCCTTTAATAATTGATGGTAAAAAAAAGTTTAACCATTATGATAAATGATAATAATATTATAAATCTGATCAAGTATTGTATTGTGAGTCCTTGAATAATAATAATAATTAACATACATATTTAAATTTAACTAAGTATTTACATCTACAATATTTACTACATTAATTTTGAATTTTTGATATAATCAATGGCCTTGAATATTTATTAATTTGAATTTTCTTACCATGAATAAATGATATATTTGTCCATTCGTATTTCCCATAAGATTTTTATATACTTAGTTACAATAAATTATTACTAATTAAATTTATACTTCTTTTTTACCATGAAGGCATAATATGTCCATTTCTTTTGTCGAGCACATGTAAAAATAAACCGATGAGCAAAGCCATATATTTAGTATGGGGTATTTGTTAGCCATAAAAATTTGAATTTATTTATATAATTGATAACATTATTTGTCATTTTAAGTTTCATCATTTCATTTTCTTTCATTAATTGAATTGAAATTAGTTGTAACTCGTAGTCACCTATTAGTCTTTTAGAAACTCTATATAAGGCACTTTCGTGTTCTTCATCTTATTAAACGCAAAGGAATTCAAAAGTGCTAAAAATCTTAATTTGCAAATTGAATGGAATAAAACTTGTCCGTAAGAACATATCATTGTTTGCCCCGTTGTGAATTTATACTTCATCTGATGCGTAAGTTCGGAAAATCCAACACTAACACTATGTCATGAAGTTGTTGGACTTAAGGTTCTTTTTTGACAATTTCTTGACTTGTTTTTTATTTTCCAACAAGTGCACTAACTTTGTATCGTTAGTTGTATTGACAAGATTATTATTTTACATGTTTTTGATTTTATGTAGATTATAATAGCATGTGCACCAATTTTGTATCATTAGTTGTATTATAAGCAATGAGCATTCTAAGTAAATCATTTATAAGTTGAGTATATATTAGATTTTTGGTGGGCCAGTTGATTAGATTCGGTAGACTCAATTATATTATTATTGTTTCACATTGGAACTAATTTTGAGAGTGATCAAATTGATTAAATTAAAAACGGGCATTCTAAGACTAATGCATGATATAGTGATCAAATTGAAAATTCTTTTTAGTAAATAAGATAACAATTGGGTCCATATGAGGATTCTTTTTATAGGTATATTTGTTATTTTGGTTTGTGAAAATTATGAACCTAATTTTTAGTCACGTAACTTTTTTCCCCAAAAAATTATTAACTTATGTATTCATGTTAATTATTTGCATAAATTATTTAACATCCATTTGTAGAAATTATGTTATGATTGATTTTTATTTCATTTTGAATAACTAACAAAAGTGAAATTTATCCGATGTAACAAAATATGAGAATCTTGACTTATATATAATTTTTTTTTTGTTGCTTTTTTAGGGGAATTAATAAAAATACACTTTTTTCGACTTTACATTTTCATTTTGCCCTACGTTCCAAAAAGTTGCCGTTTTGCCCCATCTGGGCGCAGGTCGCACCATGCGACCTGCGACCCGCACACATGCGACCTGCGATCAATGTGTTATCCGAGTAAAAGGTCTTGCTTCTCGACCCGTAGTCGATCAAAATCTCCGGTCGCAAGTCGCATGGTGCGACCTGCGACCTGCGCCCGAACCATATGTATTCGAGTAAAATAAAACCCCTCGGCCCCCATTCATTTTCCTTGCCGACCCACACCCTCACTCACACCCTGCGACTAAAACTACCACCCACGCGATCCGTCACCCTTCCACCCCCTGCGACCACTCGATCGGCCAACAACCACCACCCTACCCACCGTAAACCACCACCTACGCCAAACACCGCCACCCAACCGCGCAATTTCCACCGTCAACCACCGCCGCCACCGAACCCGCGCCATTTCCACCGAACCCACCATCTCCACCGACGCCAACCACCATCGTTGTACAATGTAATTCAAAATTGAAGGTTGTTTGACTCCAAACATGGCTCCTCAGCAGGTATATCATCTTTTATACTCGATTTAGATGTTTTACTTTTGAAATTTCGTTTAGGCATTTGATCGAGCACTTGATGTGCGTGCAAATTTTACATATTTAGGTAGGAATTGCTTTGTTTTGGTGATATTATACATTGTTGATGCGTTTGTTAGCTTTGGTTAATGGATTATTTCGTTTATGCGAGATTTATATTTTTTTTTTATGAATTTTCTTTGGGGCATTTCATCGAGCACTTGGTGTGCGTACGATAGATAGTTATATAGGCTGTTTTTTTGACGATTTTTAGTTGGTATTATTTTGTTACGGATGTGTTTGATAGCTTATACGTAACGGTCAACTAGCTTATACGTATATATGTGTATGTATTACTATACATGTATATGATGGGATCGCGTATATGATTGTCATCATTTTGATCGTTATATATTTTGATCGTTATATATATATAAACGTCAACAAAAATGATCATTGTCAACCATTGTGAAAAATCATCGGCCTCAACACAATTAATAAACATCAACAAATCTTTAACGTACATTCTTTTTGGGCCCTGAAAATGTCCAGCGTGACGGAAAGCAACACTAAACATCCAAGGAACTTCGGCGTATATTTTCTCAGTTGATGGTTCTTCATTTGGAGAACGAAAATACCAAAAATGATCATTGTCAACCATTGTGAAAAAGATATGTGAAAGAGAGGAGAATGTAAAATGTTGGGAATTCAATCTTTCAGTTACACTATTTATAAACAAGTGAAAATCCCGAAAATCACAGAAAATCTTATCCAAAAAGAGGCGGGATCGGAGTAAGGGACGAAGTCTCGAGCATCGGTACTCGCAGCCTTTAGGTTTAGGTAATCGTCAGATTTCCAAAGCCGACAGGCCTTCACGCCCCGACCCTCAGATGCGGGGTTCACTGAGCAAAGGAGTCGGCAGATGTTACATTTTTTTAGACTCCACCTTCGCGAAACTACTAAAGGGAAGGCTAACAAGCAAAAAATGGGATAACCTGAGAAGGAGAGGTCTCCTTTCTATATGAAAGACGGCATTTTGTAGACGTGGTTCGGTTATTCCCATTTGTCTCTATCTATTGGTGGGTAAGATAATATTTTATCTCAAAAAGATAATAAGAAATCTTATCCTGAAAATCCCGAAAATTGCGGATAATCTGATAAAAAAGGATAACATGTTTTATCTCCTTTGTCAAAAAGGTCTGAAAAAAAATTTAGAGCAAAAAAGTAAAAAAAAAGAAGAGTAAAGTATCAAAAAATAATAACTAAAAAAATTAAGTAAAAATAAGTAAAGTTAAAAATAAGTAAAAAGAATAAGTAACGTACTTAAAAAGTAAAAAAATTAATAAGTAAAAAAACTTCTAAAAATAATAACTTAAAAAAATATGTAAACTAATCAAAAATAAAATAAAGAAAATGTAGAAAAAAATATGTAAAAAATAAAAATAATAGATATAAAAAATAATTCAAAGGTCGCAGGTCGCATCATGGTCGCAGGTCTTGGTCGCAGGTCTTGGTCGCATCATGGTCGCAGGTCGCAAGTCTTGGTCGCAGGTCGCATCATGCGACCTGCGCCCGGGTGAACTAGCTCGTTAGGTTGTCTTTTACTCGGTAAACGATTGGGTCGCAAGTCGTGGTGAGCGAGTCGCGCCCGGGTAGGGCAAAACCGCAACTTTTTTTGTGTGGGTAAAATGAAATATATCAACGAAAAAAAGGACTTTTTGGTTAATTTTCCTTTTTTTTATCATGTAAGTTAAGTAGTAATACATATACAAACAATAAATAACAAAATTTGTAAATAATGGTGAAAGGATATAAAATATAAATAATTAATTAATTAACTACTAATAAATACTTAATTAATGATGGTAACAATGATGGAGCCACAATTTTTCTTCTTAAAATTTTATAAGTATCGATCAACAACCTTTAGAGCGAGAAACTAAATGGTTAAGTGGTGGTGATTCTCATTGTAATGGTGGTCGGAATAAGCCGTGGAATGTATCAAAATAAGATCAAAATACGCTCGAGAAAAATGTGATGTTAGATTATTAATCAAAGAAGATGTCATGTGTAGAGTTCGTGATTCTAGAATGACTGTTATGATCAAGAACATTTCAAACAAGTACAAGTTTTTGTTGCGAATTCTAGGACCACTAAGTTTCTGCTAAAAAATCATTTTCAGAGATAGTTTTTACGACTATTGTTATCATTTCCCTATATCCTAAGTTTAATAAGAATCAATCAAAACCTTGAATTTTGATTTTTTTTTCCGTATAAGTCAGAAATTCATATAGCTAAATATGTTGGACAACTATTGCATACAGCGCAATGAGCAAGTGGAGGATGGTGAAGATGACTATCAACAACGTATGATTTCGTGTATCTACCCATTGATTTTGTGTAAGTTTTTTATTTTAGTGATTTATTGATTTTTCAAGTTTAGTTTTGTGATTGGAAGTTAAATGTGATTTCATGTATGAATTTGGAACATGAACAAATGCAATGTAGGATATGGATTTATGAGTATGATGTTACCAGAAACAACATGTAGGATATGCAATGTAGGTTTATATAAGGCGTTTTATGATAAAAATTGGAAGGTTTTTAACTCCAAGAAAATTTGTGAGGTTTCTTATGCTAGAATGGAGGTATGTTTCCTACTATTAAGTTTTAACTATCAACAATTATGTACATGACACTATTGAAAGTCATTTATCATTATATTGCATAACCATTAACCAGTCGTGTTCATAGCCATACATTACAACTCAATTACACTTCTACTCTACCATTTAGTTTACTCTAATCGAAATATAAGATAACCAAGTTTATTCATCTTACTATTTTTGGTTATAATATATATATTTTTTTGATAAAAATGGACCGGTAAATCAATTTCATGGGTGTAAATAAGATAGATAACTCGCGCTACTCATAATTGACTTGAAAAATACTCAAAATTCACTCGAAATACTCAAAATCGACTCAGTACTTGTCGAGTCAAGCTGGAGCTACTTGACTTTCGGGGCGAACTCGAGAGGCTTGCAATCGTAAGTGAGTTTGCATTGTTTAACATATTTACTTTTTGATAAACTTTGATAAGTTGTTTTAAGCATAAAGTATGTATCGAATCGATTAAATAGTAAGTATTTCTTATATTTAATACCAATATTTTAAAACTAATAACCGAGTCAAGTCCGGTAGGGCTCGAACATATTGGTTAATTAATTAGTCGAGTTGAGTTTTATAAATGACATGCATAAATATTCCAACTTTTCTTTTCCGAATAGGTAAATATACACTTAATAATTTGTAGACCCATAATGCTTTATATTAACATGATGCCGTAAATTTTCAATTCGATTAATGCTTAATTATATTGCAAGCTTGTGTGAGTAAACATTTGCTTTGGAATCATGTGTTGGGAACTTTAAAGGTGTATGAGGTGCTCATCAAACAAGTATCTTAAAGGGCGACGATATCTACAACACACAAATTGAAAGTTGATGCATACACCAAAACTATGCTATGACGTAATTGTATTGCGTGCTGTAATACTTGTACAGTGTGGTGTAAATATCAATTTTTATGTTGTATATATCAACTCCTTATCTTAAATGTCTATAGCGAAAAGAAACATTGCAGTTGAAAGCCATCCAATAATCCGTCAGGTACATTCTTATGTGTTGTTTGAAAGGTCGGATGCAATTGCACCCTTAATAATTGACTACTATAGAAAATTCCTAGAGGCAGCTCCTAGAGAAGGTTTTTGTTGTAAATTAAGATGTTAATTATTTTGTATGTCGTAGTTTGCCCAGCAGAATTAAATGCGAATATGATGTATCTAATGTTGGATGGTACTAGTTAGATTGTAGATGTCATCAGGTTCAAATGAGTACATCAACTTTGAGGGAACCAAAACAAATTTTTGTTATGTGTCACTTTATTCTCTCTCCTTCACATTTTTAAAAATTAAATATCTCACAAACGGTAAGTCAAAAAATCATGAAAATTACACCATAAAATTCAGTGTTTCCTCATCTTCGATTTGCCGTCACTTAAGGCATACTTTTGACAACTTTTTTTCTTTCATTTTTTGGTGGGTTTTACTGTAACACCCCCAAAATTTGTTGATTTAATTTAGCGGAAGCATTTAGTTAAGTATGGGGAGTGCCACAATATACATTACATGCATACGTATCAGAGCATATGATTACAACAGAACAAATATATTAAGATGCCAAAGTATTAGTTACAAAGTTTACGATTCCTCGAATCGTACAAGTTAAAAGTATTAAGTTTTCAAAAGTAGATTTCGTAAATATCACTAAAATCATTTTTAGTTATACAAAAGAAATCCAGTTGTCAAAAGTTGGCATCCTATTCCTTCATGGGTCGCCTATGTTCCGTGTGTGCAGGTCGTCTTACATGCAGTTAATTCCCTGAAAAACATAGTAAAAGTCAACAACGAGGTTGAGTGAATTCACAGGTTTTATGTTTACAATGATAGTTGGTTGTTTCAAAGCGTTCACAATTCGTTATCGTCATCACGATCCAATAAAGTTTCGTGGAGTGTTATCCAATGTGTGCGTTTAGTGGGATGTAGCCCAAAGATGTAGTTACGTGGGATGTTACCCAAAACCTAGTTTAAGTTTCGTAGGAAAGCGGTATCCTATTAGTATTTGTAGGAATGTAAGTATCCTAATGGTTGTTCGTAGGAATGTCAGTATCCTAATAGTTGTTAACGGATCCATGTCAGTAGGATCGAGTATCCATGTCAGTAGGGTTCACCTAGTGGGGAGTGTCAGTGTCCCCTGTTCTACAAGTATAACGGATCCATGTCAGAAGGATCTAGTACCCATGTCAGTAGGGTTCAAATAGTAGGGAGTGTCAGTGTCCCATGTTCAATAAGTATAATGGATCCATGTCAGTAGGATCTAGTACCCATGTCAGTAGGGTTCAAACAGTAGGGAGTGTCAGTGTCCCTTGATCCATGTCAGTAGGATCTGGTCCATGTCAGAAGGACCCATTAGTTACCTAGTCAATTTCGTAGAAGCGTTGCTGGTCGTTCTCCAGCGTTTCCAAAACAAGTTTAATACGTTTACAGTGTTTGTAGTATGAAAACGTTTATTCATATACGTCAGTTTGTGTAACAGTTTAACAGTTCAATGTACTCTAATTGTTCGAGTAAATCAGTATACAATCATGTATTTCAAACGTTTGACTATGTTTTCCACCCCTGTTCAAAAGCAGTTAAAACAGTAAAAGTAGGGGCTGTGAACTCACCTGTTGAGTCAAGTAATAGTGCGAGAGCTAGCAAAGCCTAAAGTCCAAGTCTAATCCGAAATCTCCTAACGCCCTAAACGTATGAAATTTATAAGTATGAGTAAGTGGATGT
This sequence comes from Pseudognaphalium luteoalbum, assembly GCA_963422505.1. NCBI lineage: Eukaryota > Viridiplantae > Streptophyta > Magnoliopsida > Asterales > Asteraceae > Pseudognaphalium > Pseudognaphalium luteoalbum. The sequence goes on along the minus strand of OY730195.1, from coordinate 115,813,649 downwards.
CTTAGTTGACCATCCATTCTAGTGTTCTCTCAACTAGATATGTCCAAATGGTTTAATTGTTTGTTCGTGTTTTAAAATTGTATACAGAACGTTGGTGAGTTTTTGTAATAATAATTTCAAGTATTATTATTAAGTGTTTCATTGTTTTGGTACACTTATAAAAGGGTATGCGAGAGTATAATTAAGTTTACGTTTATTTTTCCGAAAGTGTATGTTTTAGCCGAAGTCAACAAAAGTCAAAGTTACTGTTCATGCGTCAGTCAACAAGTCAAAGTTACTGTTCATGCGTGAGTCAACAAAGTTAAAGTTACTGTTCATGCGTGAGTGTGATTCACGGATTCCTTGTGATTTTTATATAAAATAGTAAAAGTTATCGAATCGTTCTGAAATTTTTACAAGATATTACCACATATGTTATGTACTTCCTGTAATTTTTTTATGAATTTTGAAGGTCGTTTGATATTTTATAAAAATTTACTAAGTGTCAGGGTTCAGTTTAATCAGAGATTAGACCACTTCTCACTAATCTAATTTTCTGGAGAAATGGGTGCATTTCTAGAATGAGACAAAGAAGGACTTTTTGTAGATAACAAATTTAAAAAGATTTTACAAGTGGTCTCACACGTTTTTGAGGTCTATAACTCGAGATATAGTCCCGAGAAGTTACTGAAAATTCCTGTCTGCCGGAACAGTAAACCTATGTCACCGGAGAAAAATGTTTTCGAGTAGCAAACGGAGTCAAAAAGTCACGAGACTAATTTTTTTGTAAAGATAACTTCTTGTACTACATTCTAGGCTTAAGAAACGCATCATTTCATGGAGAAATGATTTTTAAATAATTCATTGAAGTTAGAACAGAAATCTGGACAGGAAACAAAATTATATATTTCGAGTTTTAAAACACGTTTCGTTTTATATTTTGGACATTTTGTAGTTGAGTAAACATACTAACATGTAAATATATATGTTCCAAGTATAATTAATGAAGAATAAAGAGTTCCTTACAAAGAAATGAAGAGGAGAAGGAAGAAAGAAGTCGAATGCTCGTTTTTATGCGTGTTCTTGAATTCCGGCGTGGCGGATCGTGGCGGCACTATGGTGGATGATGGTGGTGTGTGGTGGTGACTTGGGGCTGTGGGGATGGCAGAATTTTCGTGGAGGGAGAGAGGGAAAGAGAGATGGGGTTGTGTGTGAAGAATGGTGACTTATAGTGAAGGAGAGAGGGGGTATGGGTGTATGGAGTGATCAAATAAGCATGGGAGGCCATGCCTCATGCAGATTTTCTGCATAAAATCGTGGAGGTCCCACCCCATGTGATGTCTAAATTGTTTCCCCAAATTTGCACTCCGTGCGGTGTTCGTTTACCCGTTCGTTTCGACGTTTTAATCAACCGTTAAACGTTTGTTACGCGTAATTAACTAACGATTTAAAACCCGATATTTTAACTCGAAGTATTTTATCAAAATACTAAATAATGAGTTATAAAAGTATAACTTGAGATTATTTTGCGTGTTGGGCGCGTTTCACGCGTTTTTGCCGCGTACTGTAAGTATTATACGTTACAAAATACGTGTTAAATATTATCGGCATAATATTTAGTAAATAATAATGTTATTAAATAATTTCGTTCACCAACGGTTGTATGTATATATATCGAGTTTGTTCCAAATGTTTGGTACGTAATTCAATAAATTACGAAACGTTAAATACTACGCGTATTAACTAGTCGGGCTTTGCTAGACTTACCTCTAAAAGTAGTTGTGAATTCACTCAAGCAGGGAATTAGCCTAATAATGCAAGTGTTTATTGTTTATAATTGCGTTTAAATTTGCAGGGTGTCACATTTACAAATTAGTAACATATGTGTTAGTGATTGGTTGATTTGTGGTTAAGGTTAGGGTTTAGGGTTAGGGTTTAGTAGGGTTTAGGGTTTAGTATGATTTAGGGTTTAGAGTTTTGTAAAGCGTTTAGGGTTTAGGGGCTAGGATTTAGGGTTTAGGGTTTGAGGTTTGGGGTTTCGGGGAGAAACCCTAAACCCTAACCCTTAAACCCCAAACCCTGAACCCAAAACACAACACTTTAACACATGTGTTAGTAAATGTGAAACCCACCAAAAATGAAAAAAAACAAAAATCATCGAAAGTATGCCTTGAGGGACGGCAAATCGAAGAGGAGAACAAACTGAATTTAATGGTGCAATTTTCATAATTTTTTGATTTGTCGTTTATGAGATAATTGATGTTCGGGGTAAACGGATTTTGTACATGTGAAACATTCTCTTTGTATACATGACTTGATATAATTGCTTTCCTCATTCTCACACAAATTTTTATTCTCATTTGAACCCTACCATACATGTCATACTTCATGTCCTTTACTGAGATTGCTTATAAGACATGTAAAGTGTTAATGGTTAAGTCTTACATGGCTTGAAACCTGCTAAACTCTTTGATTTTTTCATGTCCTTTACTTGAAATCTAATTCTTATAAATTCCTTATACTTTGTTTTGCAAAGGAAACAGTGTCATTTCTCTTGTGAAATTGGATATTCTGATCTTCCTTAATGCATGTTACATTTTGAAAAACAAGGTGATAGATTCAAGCATTATCAAACATAATAATCTTTATTTACTAAAAACTTTTGTTTTGAATTTGTAGATCAGAAGAATTTATTGATTGGCTCAAATTCAATGTCGGTGAAGTTTGTGAAGATGTTCGAAAAAAGCTAATGGAAAAAGTTGGTATGGCCGATCAATTAATCAATCAACTCCGTTTTCTTGATATGACATCAATAATGATTATGATTATGTTGTGCATCTCAACTTTTTTGACAAATTGAATAATATGTTCTAATGTTTATAGTTCAAAAAACGAATATTTGCTAAGTAATATTTGTTGATCTTTGAATTGTGTTTTGCGAAACATGATTAACTAAATTACGCTAATTTGTATGTTGACCATAAAGGTTTGGATCCCTTTTATGTGCAAAAATTGGTATGACTCTTTGTTACTCATAGGGAGTATTTGTTTAAATTTTTACCTATTTTGTTGTAACAAACCACAGTCAAAACAAAATAAAAAAATAAAAGAGTAAACAAATACTATAATCAAATTATTGTAATAAATGCAACTTTCTCAATTTATGTTCAATTAACCAAAAATTACTTAATGTATCAAAGAAAAAAAAATAACAAACACGGATATTAAACCCTGCGTTGTCGCAGGTTCCGTTGACCACAAGTAAAAATCAAAGAGCACCGGCCAAAAGTTAATATGTCAAATAACACAGAAAAAAACTTCCTTGAGCTTTGATATAAGTGAAAAAATGTTAAAACTTGCTTCAGTACGTAAGCAAATATACCAACAAAATTGAATCTGAAAATTAAAAAAAATGAGCTTTGATCTCGTCGCAGCAAACAGAACACTTGTCCTTGTTATGTTCAATTTGGAATTTTGGATACAGTGGAAACGGGCTACGCTCCAACAGAAAAGCCCAATTATACAAATAGAATAATAGATCCAATTGGGTCCGTCTAGTAAGCCCACTTTTTAAAAAAATCTCGTACTTATTATTAATTTACTAAAAGACCTTTTCAAGATTATATTCCGATCGTAACAGGAAGTTTTCTTGCGACCCAAGTTTTGGGTTTTCGGCAACCTATAAATAAGTATGTGGTTTTTTCTCCGGTTTTGGAGTTTCCACGTATATTCTTGTGTTCATATCTCTTTACTGTTTTCATTGGCTGTGTTGTTGGAGAATCTTTCAGACCGTTTTTCCCAACATTCAGTTCTGAATTGGAAGAAACATAATCGGTTTTGAGGTTTGTGCTATATTTGGTATTGAAAGAACAATTGTGCCAGATTGAGAGTTTGAGGCTGAAAGAGTGGAGATTGCGCCAACTTGATCATTGTGATAGACTTTTAAGAAAATTACCTCGTTAGACCGTCAATCAATGTGTTTTAATTAAATATACCTTGTCAGCCACTTTTTTTGAAAATAGACTCCAAAATCGCCAAAATGAATTAATCCTTTCGCGATTTGGCGATTTTATGTATACCCAATCAATTCTCTGTCGTCACATGTACCAAAATCCTCGCCAAAATTACCAAAATCGCCAAAATTACCTCATGTGAACCACCTTAGTTATAAAGATGTGAAGTGGAAAACTTAATCGTTTGTACTGGGAAGGCTCAAACACAATCGAATTGCAGGTTTCCGACGACCTAATCGGATACTTTTCTTTGATCTTGAATCTGTTTCTTTGGTCTCTATATTCTCCGGCAATTAAAACCCATAGCGCCGGTGGCGATCAAAACTAGCAGAAAATGACGTCGGAGATTAAAACGAAGCATAATGGCGCAATCTCAAAAGAGAAAGTCGTTATAACATAGATATAACAATAGTTTAAACAATTGTTATAACAACTTACATGTTTGTGCAAATGTGGTGTTTAATTGAAAACAATTGCTTTAAAAAAATAATTTAAACCTCACACCCTTTGACCCGTACTCTTGAGCGGTTTGCTGTCGAACTGGGTCAACCGTCTGAGTCGACCCAGGTTTTAATACATTGTTCACAAGTGATTGAGATCCTAGAAAAAATAATCTCTTAAAAGAGAAGCTTTTGAAATTAAGTTTTAAAATAATCTCCATCTTTATCATCATTTTCATCTCCATCTAATATTGTCAAATACACTTATATAATCTCTTGTTGTGACTCTGCGGGCATACAATACCAACAAAAGGGTACTAAATGAAAATCCTCTAAATTCTAAGGGTCAGTCTGGTATATATAGTTGATGATCAGATGCATCGATCTTCAGGGTACGATCTCAAAGTTTTTTTTTTGAGGTAATTAATTTAAGGGTAAATTACGCAGATCGGCAATTAACTTTTCATTTTTTGTCGAGTTAGGGTATGAACCCAATTTATTATACTGGTCGGTAATGAATTTTCAAATTATGTTTCAAGTTAGGTAACGAACTTTCCGAGTTACCTAACTCGAAACATAATTTGAAAGTTCATTACCTAATTCGAAACATAATTCAAAAGTTTGTTACCTAACTCAAAACATATATTGGACACGAATTTTCGAATTATGTTTCAAGTTAGGTAACAAACTTTCAAATTATGTTTCTAGTTAGGTAACGAACTTTTCGAGTTAGATGAAAAAAAGTTCGTTACTAACTCGAAACATAATTTGAAAGTTCGTTACCGACCTGTATAATAAATTGGGTTCATACCCTACCTCGACAAAAAAGGGAAAGTTCGTTACCGATATGTGACATTAACCCTTAATTTAAACTTTTATACTTCTTTTTTATGATTTAGTAGATCGAGTTTTGAGAAGGAATGGTTTAACTTTGGGCTGCTTCGTAAATCGATAGAGTAAGATATGAATGATGAATGATTTGTGCAAAAGAATAATAAAAATAATTAACAACGTTAAATTTCTTATATGTTAACTCTGAGTTTTATCTTTATAGATGTGATAGTCGAAACAGTGGACTATCCTATCTGGGAACCACTTGATAGGGTTTGCTTATTAGGATTGTTTGTTTCCAGAGTCTAGCCCGATGTGGGATTGGTTTTGCATCCAACAATCCGGTCGGGGTTTGTCATTTGTGCTGTATTAGGGCCTTATGTGCTTATGTAAATTTGTAAAAACTCGTAAGCCCACTTTTTCGGGTTATTATCTAAAGGTCATAAGTTCAACTTGATAAGCTTGTAAACCGAAAAAATTCGCTTATGAGCTCAAACACCTCTAAGTTAGTCGTGGGTCTAAGAATAGGTGAAGAAGATGACCCGTGTATATTTGATTCCTTTTTATACACACATATACTTGATGCACAAAATCGGGTTTGTAGGTAACATGGAACATAAACCTTTCTGATCAATATATTGAACAATTTCAAATTTATTCATCTGCATATCGGAGGTCATTGATGTTTTTGACATTGGAATAAGAGTTCCACTGCCTAATAAGTTTTTCTTGGGTAGCCATAGTTTTGACCTATTTGCCGACTAATCAATGGGCTTTAAGCCATCTCTCTTTGTAGCGGTTTCGTTGTTATTCCTAATTATTTGAGAAAACTAGTAATTGAACCCATTATTGTTTTTACTCAGCCACATTATTTTCATCATGGTAGCCAATTAGGTGGGGTTAGAGATTGCTTGAAGAGAGTTACCTACATCTAGAGGACGTAATTGGTTTAGATGATTGTCTTGTGGATTCAGTTCTGATCTATTGAATCCATCTAGACAATAGGGTGTATGTAACTTATTTCGGTGGTGTATATCAACTCTTTTGTATGAAGACTAATGCAGACACATCGCATTATGCAAATATACTTCACTATAATTACTTAAGAAATTGTTGGTCAAGCAACTTAAAATCTTTGTTATACATTTACATTAGTTTTAGTGTTTGATTGGTTTTTTTTTTTTTTTTTTTTTTTTTGGGAACCCAACCTACTTTAACAACCTAAAGGCTTGGTCCCGTCCCGTTTGAAGAATGACCCCTTATAGCACGGCTCCCGTAAGTCGTTGAGTGTTGAAGAGGTTCCTAGCCTAGCTCCACTAAGCAGGAAAGGTCAAATCTGCTACTTCGAGTTGTACCTTTTGGCCAACAACGGGGTTTGAGCACCACAACATAGACTCGGACAGTTTAAGCCCATCCCTTATTGCTAGGTTGGCATGCCCGCTTCAGGGTTGTTTGCACCAAGTAGGATTCAAACTTGAGACCTCTCACATTTTGGTGATCGATAATAATCAAAAGCCTTTTACCACTTGGCTACCCTATGTCGTTTGATTGCTTTTGAATGTAGTAGTCTGGTAATTTTGTGGATTTTCAATCTCGTTTTAGGGTTAATCAGTAGTTACATAGGAATTAGTTCAAGTTTGTTAACACTTATATTACTGTGATTTGGCCTTGATACCAGATAACCATTGAGCGATATGGAGCCACTTGGAGATGATGAGCTTATCTCCATTTTCGAAAAAAATGACAAAGAAAATGACCAAAAATCCTTCTGTCGAGTTTCCAAGCAATTCTTGAAGGTTGCATGCATTCGCTTAAAGGGGTTACATATATCGTTTCCTGATGTGCTTAAAGATATCCAATATGCATCGCCAAATATGGTCAGATTACGATGTTCTAAACCACTATCAAATACTTACATGAAACTCCTAGCCAGGTCAAGCCCCAATCTGCAAAATCTGAATCTCAAGTCACCGCAAGACATTGATCCTCAAAAGGCGGATTACGAGGAAGGTGAGTATGAGTTTGATTTTGATGACAATGGTTTGTGTAAGGTGGCGAGTGCTTGCAAACATTTGTATGAGGTTGATCTAAGTAGAAGGTTACATGTTGGTGATGTTGGGAGTTTATGCTCTGGTAAGATCGTGTAAGAGTTTACAAAAATTATATTTGGAGAAAGTGTTGGTGTCTCGGATGAATCACTCAAAGCTATTGGTGAATCAAATAGTTTAAGACATCTGAATCTGAAAGGTTGTTTGATTACGGATTTGGGTTTGGAGTATCTCACAAATGGGAATTTGAAGAACAGTTTGTTAGGACTTGATTTGTGTGGATGTGATAGGATTAGCGATGCTGGTGTTTTCTTCTTGAGACAATTATGTCATCTAAAATATCTTAATTTATCCAAGTGCGGGGTTAATGTCACTGACACCGGGGTGGTGGCTGTAACCAAAATCCCAAACATTGAGATATTGATATTGTCTTGGTTGATGAGCATAACAAATGTATCATTGTGCGAGATTGCTAGCAAGTGTTTGAAACTGAAAACAATAAGCTTGAGTGGTTGTGAGGCTATATCTGGTGAAGGTTTCCGTTTGTTTGCTCATCACCCAACACTTAGATTTCTTTTTTTGCCGTCGTGTCACAATATTTGTTTGGAAGATGTGGAGTCGGTTGTGGTTACCTTGACAGGGAGGCGACGAATTCACTTCAGTAAGAGTATGGAGGCACAAATGACTGGATACAGTCGTATTATGGGCCCCGGCTACAATTGCCGGGTAAGCTTTATATGATCAATGTAACCTTATCTATTCTCCATGTTAGATTTTTGTCATCAGCAAATTACTTTATATTTGGTAGTATCTGATGTAAGAAACGACAATTACTGTTAGTTTTTTCTCATATGATGTAGATAAACATTTTTAATATGCGGTTTCTCCATTGCTGATTACGGTTCACAACCACAATATATTTCACAACTCTGTCAAAATGTACGTGGGTATGTGTACATTTTCATTACAAACAAGATGACGAAATATAACAGCAGACCAAAAGGTTGTAGCAAAACAAACGTGTTTAATAAGCTATTCATGGTCAGGTAGTTTATTGTTAGTTTTAGAGAGAGCACCAATATATTAGAGGTGACAAAACGAGCAAGTTTGGTCTAGTGATCGGTCAACACAGGAATGAGTCAGTTTTAAATCAGGGTTGAGTCGGACTGTACTTAGCGTTAGAAAATTGACAATCAAATATCTTTTGGTCATTGCATAAAGTGTTTATTGTTTCGGTATGTATTTAACTTAACACATTTTACTATTGTATGAGTCGAACTTCGAAAAATTCTATCGTATGTATTGAACTTTTAAATATCGCCTATTATATGTAAACTTTCTTTATTTGGGTAAGATCAAAATAGAAAATTTTTGTTTTTGTCAATGCCAAAAAAGGAAAATGTACATACAATAGACGATATTTATAAGTTCAACACATACAACACTACAAGTTCAATACATACAATAGAACTAATAAAAGTATATCATATACAATAGTAAAAAGTGTAAGTTTAATACATAACGAAACAATAAACACTCCCATAAAATAACAGGTGACAGTGTATGCTGCTTGACTATAATTAGGAAAAACGAATATAATGGATTATGGGCTTGATAATTGCGTCAAAAATCGGTTACCATGCAATTTACCATAATATATATTCCTACTTCAGCACTTAATCCATATATTTTCTTGGGTTTATTATTTCGTTATGTATTAAATTTTACACTTTTTACTATTGTATGCGACGAACTTTGAAAACTTACATTGTATATATTGAAGGTGTAAATATAGTCTATTGTATGTAGAATTTTCTTTTTGAGTAAGGTCCAAATAGAAATGTTTCCTTTTTTGACCGTACCCAAAAAGGAAAAAATACATACAATATAACATATTTACAAGCTCACTACATACAATTGAACAAATAAAAATATATCACATACAATAGTATAAAGTGTAAAGTTTAATACATAACGAATAAATAAACCTGCTTTCTTCCGTTTTGGGGTGGAAGGAACGGGCGGGTCACATATATTTTCTTTAAATAATCACATCACGTCACGTGCTTTTATTAAACGAAAACCATATATTAACTAACCATATTTTTCTTTCCACATAATTTAATTTTATGATGGATGGATTTTCCTCATAAATTAAGCAAATAATAACTGAGTTTTTGAACCAAAGTTAATTACGAATACAAGTTGCTGAGAAGATTAATTCAATCATTCACTAGCATAATTAAGATTAGGACTTATATACACTAAGTAGAAGAAAATAAAAATTAACACTCAAACAAATGATACTAGTATATAGTTTTACAATATATATGTAGGTACAGGTTTAACATTTAAATAAACGAAGATAGTTTTATTTGACATATTTATGTTTATGGGTTTGATTTAACATTGAAATAAAGGAAGATACGTTTATCCGACATCTGTATGATTTACGGGTTTAACTTTAACATAAAAGAAAGATAATTTCATTCGATTTAATGCCCGTGTGTATTTACAGGTTTAACATTTACATAAACAAAATATTGTTTGACTCGACATCCGTGTATATACAGATTTAACATTCAAATAATTAAAAGATAGCTAAAATCTATTTTCCTTGCCCTTTAGAATAGTTATTAATATCTAATTGTATATTTAATTCTTATTGTAAAACTAACTATTATAAAGTACACAATAAATGTAACACCCCCAAATTTGTTGTTTTTGATTAGCGGAAGCATTTAATTAAGTATGGGGAGTGCCACAATACACAGTACATGCATACGTATCAGAGCTTATGATTACAACACAACATAATATATTAAGATGCCAAATGTATTAGTTACAAAGTTTACGATTCCTTGAATCATACAAGTTAAAAGTATTAAGCTTACAAAAGTAGATTTCGTAAATATGACTAAACAGTTTCAGTTATATAAAAGAAATCCAGTTGTCAAAAGTTGGCATCCTATTCATCGTGGGTCGCCTATGTTCCAACGTGCAGGCGGTTCTTACATGCGCAGCTAATTCCCTGAAAAACATAGTAGAAGTCAACAACGGTTGAGTGAATTCACAAGTTTTATGTTTGCAATAGTTGAATCAAGTTTGTAGGCACAGTTGTTAAAACCAATACGTTCACAAATAGTTATTGCCATAATAGTTAAGTAAACGTTTTGTGGATTGTTATCCAAGTATAGTTCGGTTGGCATGTTCCCCAAAATACAGTTTACGTGGGATGTTACCCAAATACCGTTTGCAATACGTTGATGGTCGTTCTCCAGCGTTTCCAAATCAGTACCGGTCGTTCTCCGGTCAAAAGACCCACGGGTCGTTCTCCCGTCCAAACTCGGCCAGTCGTTCTCTGGCAATATGTACTGCTTGTCGTTCTCCAGCGAAACACAGTACCGGTCGTTCTCCGGTTTACCAAACAAAGTTTAACAAGTTTAACAAGTTTTGTGCAACAGTTCAACAGCTCACAGTACTCTAATCGTTCGAGTAAAACAAGTATACAATCATGTAAGTAAAAGCAGTTATGGCAATCAATAAAGCAGTTGACTATGTTTCTCACCCCAAGTTGAAAGCAGTAAAACAGTTAAAAGTGGGGCTGTGAACTCACCTGTTGAGTTGAGTACGTTCGAGTGCTAGCAAAGCCTAAAGCCCAAAAAGTCTAGTCGAAATCCCCTAACGCCCTAAACGTATGAGATTTAGTAAGCATGTGGAGGTCTAAGTTTAACCATCCATGCTAGCGTTCGTACAACCAAGTTATGTCCAATTGTTTGTTCGATGTTTATGTTTGAAGTTTTGAAAATGTATACGACTCGTTGGTAATAATAGTAATCTCTGAAAGTATTATCATATTGTTTCATCGTGTTTCATAAAGTATGAAGTTGTGTACGGGGGTCCGGGGGCAGCGCCCCTGATAGCGGGGTCCAAGGGGTGGCAACCCCTGGCGGGGTTCAAGGGGCAGAGCCCCTAGCTGGGGTCGAGCTTGAGACGTCACTTGCATTAGGGTAGCGACACTTAAGAAGTGTCGCATAAAATGGTAAGTTCTGCATTATTAGCGTCACTTGAGGAAGTGACACATATGGGGCGTCACTTATATAAGTGACGGGTACAAGTGTCGGGTATAAATCAGTATTCAAGTATAGGCGTCACTTAAGCTAGTGACGCATGGTAGTGACGGGTTGAAGTGTCGGTATAAATGTCAGAAAAAGAGGGTTTGTAACGTCACTTGGCGAAGCGACGCAAAAAGAGGGCTTTATGCGACACTTAGTGCGTCACTTAAGTGACGTGGTACTGTTTTTGGCCCCTATGCGACACTTAGACTGTTCGTAGATTAGTTTAAAAATAACGAATTTAAGCTTCGATTTGGACATAATCAGTTGGTAAAAATACTAAAACATGGTATATTAAGTATTATAAACATAAGATATTAAAGAAAATAGCAAAATCTAAGAGTTTGCGGGATTGTCAGGTTCTTACAAAGTTATCGCATGCGAAATCCGAGAAGATGGATGTGTAGGTCTTGTTGTCGTGGTCGTTTTTCTCTAAATGAGTTATGTGATTTGAGGTGTTTTTGTAGTAGTTTTTGTGGTTTTTGTTTGGTTTTTAGAGAGAAGATGGAGAAAGTGATAGAGGTAGAGAGAGAGGTGAAGTGAGAAATGAAAGGAAAGTGAGGTGGGGGTGAGGGTAGTGGGCTGGTTTTGGGAGCCAAAAAGGGAGGGGACTTTGTCCCAAATTTGTGGTATTTAACCCGTGTTCGTTTACCCGATCGTTAAACGTTAAAATGTTTTTAAACGATAGGTTTTTAAATATGTTTTCGATTATACTTTTAGTTGTAATATTTTATTTAAAATAATTTAATTGAGTAATAAAATTGTATCTTTGTTTTATTTTAGTTTTACAAATGGGTTTCGAGTTGTTTCAATTGTACGAAATAAATGTTATTTGCAACAAAATACATTGTAAATATTATCAATATAATATTTAATAAATAAATAATGTTATGTAATAATTTCATATTATCAAATAATTTGTTCGCCAACGATTGTATATTTTATCGTGTTTGTTCTGAATGTTTTGTACGTAATTATACTAATTACGAAATGTGTAATACTATGCGTATCAACTAGTTGGGCTTTGCTAGACTTACCTCTAAAGTAGTAGTAAATTCACTCTAAGTTGGGGAATTAACCTAAAATGCAAATATTTAGTGTACGTAATCGCGTTTAAATTTGCGGGATGTTACAAGAAATCACTAACAAATACCGTTAATTCTGATACGTCAGTATGACTTATAATAGCTTACCATGGAAGTTTCCTTTCTACGTATTGAATACATTATGTTTGTAAAAAATAAGTCTTCTTTCACTTTAATGTATTGTAACATCATCCTTATACACAAGATATAATTGTTATTAATTAGTATAGAAATTAATCTTATCCACATGTTTTGACATATTTCGTATTAAAAGCCGTGTATATACATGGGTCTATAATTCATCCAGTATATATATATAATATAACTTTATCGAATTGGTTAAATTTAAGAAAAAGATGACGTCATATATTGTGATTTTAAAGTAATATTGTAACAAATATAATAATATTAAATTAGAATCCATATTTACATCCAATTTTAAAATGTCCTAATTTTTTATATCCAATATATATCCAACATATATATATATATATATATATATAATTCATAATTAACAAATATTAATAATTCTAGATTTATTAGGTCACATCAACATAATTGGCTAAAATATAAATTTGGTATACGACCCGTGTATACACGGGTTTAAAAGCTAGTTATGTAATAATTAATGCATACAATAATATCAAATCAAAACATGTTAGGAAATACAATATTAATAAATGCTTGTAAGTTCAATAATCCACATATGATACTTTTAAATTGTTGTAGATTTTTTGTATTGTCAACAATAAGTTATTTTTCATTTGATGAACATGGTTTTGGTGAATCAACGAAATTGTAAGGAAATACAAAAAAAATGCTTGTAAGTTCAATAATACACATATGATACCTTTTAATTGTCGTACATTTTTGTATTGTCAACAATATTTTTTTTTCATTTGATGAATATGGTTTTGATGAACTGATGAAATTGTAAAACCGTGGAAGATTTAAAAGAATCTTTAATGATTATGAATTGAATAATATAATAATCAATTTTTATATGTGCAATATTAAGTCAGATTTTTGTATTAATATAGAAGTTGATTTAGTTTGAGTTTTTATCCATTTAATTTATTATTATTATATTTAATAATTTAATATATATTTCATAACTAATTCAAATAAACTTTGTTAGAGATTGGAGGTTCAGTTATTTTTGATTATAAAAAATATTTTTGTTTAGTTATTTTGAAAGGTTAAAAGTAGTTAGGGGGATTAAAGTGTAATTATGATGAACAAATTTAGATCGTTGATTGTAAATGAAGGAATCTTATCAATGACCTAAATTCCTTTATAGTATTTATTATATTAAATTTGTATACATGTTCCATAACTAATTCAAATAAAGTTCGTTAGATATTGAGGGTTCAAAATCTAACCTTATTTTTAAGTTATGAAAAATATTTTTCTTTTTTATTTAGGTATTTTGAAAGGTTGAAAATTAAAAATAGTTAGGGGTTTAAAGTATAATTATGATGAATAAATCTAGATTATTCTAAAGATTGTTATTATTATTTTTTTATTATAATAATACAAAAATAATAACGATGTGAGATTCTATTTCCTCTTACTTTTTATAAATAAATTGCAAAATTCCCGGGATGCTTCGATTCGAACTCCCAAAGACTTTCTATTTAAGCCCCCCCACCCACCTCTCCGATTCCCCCACTTTTATCTCCCTCTTTACAAACCCTACTCTCTAAAACCCTCGCCACCGCAATCCGTCATCACAATGGCGTCAGTCTCCGCTGTTTCCGACGTCTCCGACGGACCGGTCCTTACTCTCATCAACAAACGCATTCGTAACCTAAGAAAAAAACTCAATCGAATCACTCAACTCGAAGAATCAATCGCTCAAGGTAAAACCGCTGTCATACACAAAGAACAACAAGATCTCCTTAACTCAAAACCCTCACTCGTCGCCGTCATTGACGAGCTCGAGAAGTTCCGGCAGCCGTTATCCGTCGCCGTCGATGAGGAGATCAATCTGGCGATTCAGCACAAATCGGAGAGTAATGAGAAGGAAGTTAACGGTGAGAACGGTAGTAAAAGTAAAAGTAAAAGTAAAACCCTAGGTAATGTGGAGAATGAAACGGCGCCGTTTAAGGTTGATGAGGCTGTGGAGGACCTGTTGAGTTTGATTTATTTTGGTAGTATGTTTGATGTGAAATCGCAAAGCGATTTCAATTCGATTATGCTGACTAGGACTCATGAGCGGAATTGTTGTTTGAGTTATGATTATGTTACTGATGATGATGCTGCTGTGATGTTGGGAGAGGGTGATTTGGATTTGATATCATCGATGAGTTCGTTGTTGATTTCGAGACCGGTTGATTCGAGTTTTTCGCATCAGAATGCGTTGCAGAGTTGTATTGAACGTGCCAAGCTTTGGATTGCGAAGTCTGAACAGGGGATTGCTTTGGACTCTAATGTTACTTGTAAGACGGAATTTAATTTAATTTAATTTAATTCAATTTATTAGCGTGTTTATGTAATATGGGTTATGTATATAATGATTATTGGTCTGTACAGATGCTGCATTGAGGGAGAAGTTAGCAAAGATTATTAGTTCGGATTATTTCAAAATAACCCCAGAGATGAAAGCTACTGCTGATGTGGTGGCAGGAGCTGCTGGAAATTATGTATTCCAGGTGCCGGTGGAAAGTGAGGCAACTCAACATGAACAAAAGGTAATCTTTTGGCCTTCAAATCTAATGGATTATGTGTAATTTGTCTCTAATGATGGAATTTATTGAATACTTTTTGCTTATTTGGTGACGTAGTTTACAACTGAAAGCACAATACGTGTAACTTGGGTTTAGTGGTTGGGCCTAGCATTGGTCTTGTTCATTGTTGCAATCAGGGTCAACTGCATTTTTCTTTTTTTTTTAATGTTGCAATTGTGCTTCGACTTTTAGTTGTTAGCTGCCTTCTGTGAATTTAGTTGGTTTAAAATGCCATTGCTTGTAATGACACTCGGTGCTTCTGTACAGGTTCTCTAGTGGCTTTTAAATCACTGTATGCATTAATTTTTAAGGTGCATTATTTGAATTTTTGACTAGTTATGTTAACCAATGTTTTAGCTGCTATTGTTTAGCATAAAATAAAAATTATTGTTGTTGTCATCCATAGATCCTGTTGTTGGGCCTTATTTGACACAATGATCGGCCTTACTGTTTCTGAGATTGCTGTGTTTTTGTGTGTTTCTCTCATTTACTAACTGTTCTTTTTGGTCTTAAGAATCAATTTTTTGATCCATGAAGCAAAGTGTATAGAAGAAAATTCGGTTGTCATAAGAATGTTAATAGTGTTTTTACAGTACAAGTCAGTTTATTTTTTTATTTTTTTGTTTTTGTGCAAGGGCTTTCTGTGTGTCAATCAATTGTTTGTTCCGCATGTGACAATGTACTCAAACTTGGTGTTTGTTGATAGCGAGATATATGAGGGACTCAAGGTAGATAGATTCTGGTTTATGGGCCGTCAGCCATGTGTGGATGTGCTCACTAAAGTAGAGCCCACTAACACTGTCATCAATCTTGTATGTGGAAAAGAAATTATAAAGCTAATTGATAGGCTAAAAGCTGACTGATGAAAAAGAGGAGGCTGAATTGTGAATTTGATATCTTCTAATTTTCAACAAATTTCTCTCTTGGATGGAAAATATAATCAAGACAGAGATTAAGGCTAAGGAATGTTGTCATGTACTCATGTAGTCATGTGGTACTGCCAATGTTAAAAGACTAATTAGTTTTGCCTGTTTGTCTAATTAAATATATCTACAAATTAGATTGGCACCCTATTGTCATGTGATACTGCTTGAGTCTTTTTTTTAGACATAATAACAACAAATAATTCTTGGCTAGGGACTTGTACAGTCGAAGCTACTACTTAACTTACACTTACAAAAGACTTACCATAGTTGATACCCGAATCGCTGATTCAATACTCGTAAAACTTAAATGGATTTTAAATTAATATGTAGTCTTCTACACATGCATATAGTGATATTTTCAATCTTACCTTTGGTTTTACACTTTTACTGTTGCCTGTAATATCACCTGAACCTTTAAGTGTATAATAACGTGTATCTTGGAAGTTGCATCATGCTATGTAACTTGTTGCTGTAACTTTTAAGGAAGAACTTTTGTGAATCTTGTTATTAGGTTTGACTGGTGAGAAGTGATAATACTTTTACATCATATTTGGGAGACTATTTTTTGATAATTAAGAAATTAAAGTCACATCGTTTATTCGTGAAATTAACAGTTAGCAAATCTTTCTTTGGAAGGAGTCCTAAATTTCTAATCCTTGATTGTTCTGCAGGAAAATGGTGCTACAGATTTCCAAAGGAATGAGACTTATCAAGGCAAACTCAGTCCAGATGAAGATCATTCCAAGGTGCCACTACTTTTTTTCTCTTTGAATCTTTTATTTGTGGTGGCATATTTGACCTTTTTATTTTTTTGGGGGGTAAAATTGGGCTTACGTTGTCTTTAACGGATAACATGGATAAATTGAAGGGGGGCTATATTGGAACCAGGTTGAACATGTTGACTGTGTCTAAGTCACCCAAACTGCAAATGAATGCTAAATTATTCTATTTATAAGATTTTGATCACTTTAACTATTTATAAAGTTGAAAAAAAAAGAAAAGACAATAATATTGATGAACGGGTCTGTCTGTAACTTGTACTCGGATCACCCAACATATGCATCTTGCCGCTTCTAGTTTTTAATTATCTTAATGTTGTATGTTGATGCATTCTCTTCAGCAGCACGAGGTTGAAGCTGAAAACTCCATGGAAACTCCAGTTCAGATGGAGAGGGTCGAAACAAATGCAGGTGGTGAAGAGTTCAAGGTGTATGTACCTCGACGATCCCATCAGAACCCAAGAGGTGGTGGCCGCAACAACAGTGGTGGTGGTGGCCGTAGAGGTTTCAGTAATGGGCGTGGTGGTCGAAGTGGAGGTAGAGGTGGACCCTACCAGAATGGACGTAACCAATCGAATGAGCAGCCAGGAAATTATTACCCTCGGAACTACCATGGTGGTAGGGGAAGAGGTGGCAGGGGTAATGGCAATGGCTATGCCTACAACCGTCAAGCTTCTGGTGTTGAAACTGCAGAATCTTAACCCTTTAGTGGCGGTTTAGGTTTGCTTATAGGATTTTTGGTCACTAGTCTTGTTGGTAAATGGCGAAGCATAGTCTTCTATCTTTTTATATGAAACATAGAATGAGTTTAAGATCCTTTTTCTTCAAAACTATTTTTTGCTTGCTGGTTTTGAGATGACTAATCAAATATATACAAGCGTAAAGACAGCATGAGTAAACCATAATCTCTAACTGGTTTTACTTTAGTTTACTTGTGTTTGGTTTAGGCTGGCCCATGATTTTAAATGGAGTACATACAAATTTACTTTTCTTTGGTGGCCCAAATGGCCAAATCTTTAAGTTATTGTTTCTAAAAATAAGTTGCTCCTTTATTTTACTTTAATTAAATTCTCGTTGTACTAAATTATTTTACATCCAAACAAATTTTGTTTGAGGCGTCACAATTTGAAAAGCTACGAATAAAGTACTACTACACGTTGTTGTGTTTGACTAATGGAATATGCAATGAAATACTAGCACGTAATGGTACTTGCGACACCAACATGAGCACATGCAACGTATAAACGAAGGTTATACGAGTTCAAATCTTGTCTCCACATCTCTTTGATGGCAATCTGCAAGTTACATTATTTATTTCCTTTATGTTGGTTGTGCGATTTGAGAGCTACAAGAGGTCGATTACCCTTATTTTACTAGCACACTGCAAGTTACACTATTTGTTTCCTTTATGTTGGCTGTTCGATCTGTCGGTGAGAGCTACAAGAGGGTCGACTACCCTTATTTTAGGGTTTTTTGTCAAAAAATGCATCAATAGTTCAGTTTTTTGCATTTACGGGTATCAACTATTTTTTTTAAATGAACCACTAGAAAAAACTTATCATTTTCGGGTATCGTTACCGGATACCAAAAAAAATGACAACTCATCCGGTTTTGCCTACGTGGCAATCCATGTGGATATATATTTTTTCCAAAAAATGAATCAATAGTTCTATTTTTTGCATTTTCGGGTATCAACTAATTTTTTCTAATACCCGAAAATGATCAATTTTAAATTAGTAGTTCATTTTTAAAGGAAAAAAAATTAGTCAATACACGAAAATGTAGAAAACAGAACTATTGATGCATTTTTCGGAAAAACTCAATCTGATATGTTGACCGGCAACCGTTTCAAACGGTAACTAATACCCGAAAATGGTTGATTTTAGATTAGTGTTTCATTTTTTAAAAATAAAATAGTTGATACCCGAAAATGCAAAAAATGGAACTATTGATGTATTTTTCGGCAAAAAAACCCCTTATTTTACTAGCACATTACGTCAAAACATGTATTTTGCAGCACAATATTACAATTGAATGGACATATATTGTTTTTAGACGAACATCGTGAAGTTATTTCAAACATATAAATATGAGTAATGAATTACATGTCTAAAAGTAGACATAATTCAGTTAGTGGTTCATATATATTATTTAGGGTGAGGTTCAAATGAGAATAGAAATTTGTGTGAGAATGAGAGAACCAATGATATTGTGTTATGTGTACAAAGAGAATACTTTACATGTACAAATCCATTTAACCCCAACATCAATTATCTTACAAACGACAAATCGAAAAATTGTGAAAATTGCACCATTAAATTTAGCGTTTTCTCCTCTTCGATTTGCCGTTCCTCAAGACATTCTTTCGACGAGTGTTTTTTTCCATCTTTTTTGTGGCTTTCACATCTACTAACACATGTGTTAAAATGTTGCGTTTAAGGTTTAGGGTTTGGGGTTTAGGGGTTAGGGTTTAGGGTTGGAGGTTTGATGGTATTCTGTTTTATCGTATTTTATTATTTCAAGTGACGAGTTAACAACTATGGTTAAGGGTCGGAAATGTATACCATTTTTAGAGTATATTAGTTAAAGTGTATGAAATGAGTTTAAAAAGTGTTTATTAGGTTAAAATGTTAAATTTGTCACTTAAAATGTTTGAAAAGAGTAATTTTTTAATCACCTTTTATAAAGGTGTTTATTTTCACCTAAATAGAAGATAAGAGCAAATTTACCGTCCACATTTTTATTGTTGACTAGGCATGCTTGAGTCCAACAAAGTTATGACATGAAAATCTTATACACGCGTAGGTTTTTGTTACATTTTCAGATTTGGCGTTATTTGGGTGATTTTAACGCAATGAAGTTTGGACTTTAGTTGATGGTAATATTTTTCTTTCCAAGAAAAGCAACCCCAAAGGTGTTGATAAAATCAAACCAGTATAGTTCGTAAATGGACTATGATTCATTGACTTATCTCTTACTTCTCCTGGATATGTAAATATGCCATTGCTTAATTGAGTTCCATCAAAAGTAAACTGTTTTGTATGGCGGGCTTGCTTGGGAAAAATTCCGGTTGCTAAAGGATTAATAGATCGGGGCATCAACATCGATTCGGATCAGTGCAAAATATGTGGCTTGGAAGTGCAATGCACGAACCATGCACTCATCATGTGCCCGAGAGCATTGGAAACACTTAATAGGATATTTCGTTGGTGCGGGATTTCCTTCCCCAACGTCTCTTCGGTGGTAGAGTTAATCGAGTTTGGTCTGAATTGGGGTGGAGGCGCAAAGAAAAAGAAGATTTTAATCGCAATTTTGCAATGTTCATTATGGTGCATTTGGTTGGCGAGAAACGATATGGTCTTCAAAAACTTTCGGAAATCTCCATTGGCAATCGTAAATGATATTACGTCAACTTCTTTATTATGGATCAAGAATAGGAGTAATATTTCTTGTAATTGGGTTGTTTGGAATCATTGTCCTTTTTCTTAAACTTTGTACTTTTGCCGCTCTTAGTTTCTTGCTAAGTGCGGTTCTATAATAATATTTGCCGTTTCAAAAAAAAAAGTGTGGTGATTTGGTCAATGACAATTACTCACACACTTCACTCCATTAATATTTACATTAATCCACAAATATATATAAATCGTCCGATCCTCAGAACTCAAACTTCAACCTCTTTATTGAAAGGGTCACCATAATACCACTAGATAAAAGCCCTTTTAAGAATAATTGTATTATTATTTGATCCTTTGTTTTCTAATTTTTGTTCTTCTCATCCGTACGTAGGTTTGGGTCATCACATGCAAAAAGTATGCAAACTTGCAAATCACACTTTGTTTACCGTTCTATCATTTGTTAAATAAAATTAAAAAAATAAAATTATATCACAATACTTGTGACTTGCGAGCTCTAATGTACGGAGTAGCACTTTTAATAATTGGTCGAGTTTTAATAACATAGCATTGTTAAAGATTTTGCTAAGTTATGAATAACAACCAACAAATCATGAGTAGTTTATAAAAAATTGTTAAATATTCGGGTTAATGTTCACTATCTAACAATATTTAACAATATATTGTATATAGTTGCAGGTTAGTGAGCAAGTGACTGTTTTTTGATGAGAATTAATAGTTACTCTTTGAAAATTTTACTTTTAAACATAGCTCTATATGAAAAACGTAGTATAGAGTGTCATGCCATAACCTTGGTAAAGAGATAAAAATGACAAGAAGGTACATTTGCTCTTATGTGTGTATTTGTAGTGACAAATATGAGCATTAACAAAAATAATTTTAAAATTGTTCATTTTATCTAGAGTAACAAATTTACCAATTAACATTTTTTTATCTTTACGAGTCAAATTCAGAATGCAACATTATTTAATGGCTAAGGTTCACGATTTATATATTATCAAAAATTTTACGTACATTATTAATTGTATTTTTTTTTTACTTTGTAATATCATTATAATTATAAAATACAGTTAATGATGTAGGAAATTTTTTTATAGCCACCATCTAATAATTACTTTTTACGATCTAGGTTAACACTTTTACGATTAAAAATATAGAATAATCTAGAAGCACCAAACATCTCTTATTTCTTTATCAAACACACCCTATAAATACCAAATTTACTTCACTTCGAGATTAAAAAATAAAAAGGAAAAAAACAGTAATTTCGCACCTATCACTTTCCCTCTCTATCTTCCCCACAATCCCCAATAAAAACCCTCACTCTACTCTCCTACCGCCGTCCACGGCGGAGCAACACCAAACCTTCTGTATCCTCTAACCATGACGTCAGCCACCGCCGCTAACTCAGATGTCACCGACGGACCAGTCCTCACTCTCATCAACAAGCGCATTCGAAACCTAAGAAAAAAACTCAATCGAATCGCTCAACTCGAAGAATCCATCGCTCAAGGTAAATCCGTCATCAAAAACAAGGAACAACAAGATCTCCTCGCATCTAAACCGTCAATCCTCGCCGCCGTCGACGAACTCGAAAAGTTCCGGCAGCCGTTATCCGTCGCCGTTGATGAAGAGATCAATCTCGCTTTAACTAAAACCCTAGTTAATCAGGAAAGCAATGAGAAGGAAGTTGACGGTGAGAACGTGAGTGAAAGTAAAACCCTAGGTTGTGAGGAGAATGAAACGGCGACGTTTAAGGTTGAGGTTGTGGATGATCTGTTGAGTTTGATTTATTTCGGGAGTATGTTTGATGTGAAATCGCAAAACGATTTTAATTCAATTATGCTGACTAGGACTCATGAGCGGAATTGTTGTTTGACTTATGATTATGTGACCGATGATGATGCTGCTGTGATGTTAGGAGAGACTGATTTGGATTTAATATCATCTATGAGCTCGTTGTTGATTTCAAGACCCGCTGATTCGAGTTTTTCGCATCAGAATGCATTGCAGAGATGTATCGAACATGCTAAGCTTTGGATTGAGAAGTCTGAACTGCCAATCAGTTCGAACTCCAATGTTACTTGTATGTTTACATCTTTATTTAACTGATTAATTCTGTATCTGTGTAACTTGTGGATGAGTTTATGATTTAGAGTCTCTTTGGCATTTACAGATGCTGCTTTGCGAGAGAAGTTAGCTAAGATTATGGGATCAGATTATTTGAAAATAACACCGGAGATGAAAGCAACGGCTGATGTGGCTGCTGAAGCAGCTGGAAATTATGCATATCAGGTGCCGGTGGAAAATTCAGTTACTCAACATGAGCAGAAGGTAAAATTGGTTGAGTTACGTCTAATAATTGAGTGAATTGTAGAAATGTTGTTGCTTTATGGTTTATTATATTGCTTCAATTCAATTCATTTGGTTACTTAACACAACATTACTATGATATAAACTTGGAGACTTGTAGATTATGGGCTTAGCTTTGGTCTGGTTTTAAGTTGCCTTGAGAGGTGACTGTTTTTAGGTTTATTAAAATGTTGCAAATCTACCTCGAGCTCTATTTCTAGGTTGCCGTGTACACATGTTGTTGGTTCAAATGTCATGGATGGTTGATGATATCTTATACTTCTGCCTTCTGCTGCACAGTTTGCCACTTTTCATGTCTTCTTTTTTGATATAAAAGTTGACACACTGTATGCTTAAGGATGATTACATGAGATTTTAGTTCTTTCTAGTGTGCACTGAAGATGTTAGAAATTTTAATGTCTCTATTGGCTTCTAAACTGCTGTATGCACTATATTATTATGTTGTTTCATAATTAGAATTAATTAATGCTGGCAAATTCTGCCCATTTGCTCCACATCTGGGTAATTCTGGGTATAATGACATAAAGTTTGGGTCCTTATGGACCGGAGAAATTTTAGGAATGGGCTTAATTGGGTAAAACTCAAATCATGAATGGATCTAAATGGGTGGCCATCATGTTATATTTTTTATATTATATAGTTAAAAATGTATAACTTATTTTGGAAGATATATATATTTTAGTGAATTAGAACTTTTTTTTATGAAATTTTTAAATAGCCCATTATGACCCGAGCCCGTTTAGACCCGCGCCCGATTAGGCCCGAGCCCGTTTAGACCCTTGCCCGTTTTGACCCGTAGCCCATACCCGCCCAACCCGCCCATTTTGCCAGCTCTAGAATTAATAGTGTCAACTGTCAAATAATCTCTTAGCAGCGTTGTTTTTGCTATAAAAGTTTATATATTGTTTGCTTAAAGATAGTTACATGAGATTTTTGTTTTTCTGCTGTGCACTGAAGATGTGAGTTTTCTTAAACCTTAAGGTCTCTAGTGGCTCATAAATCCCTATATATGCACTAAATAAATATGTTGCTTCATCATATTTACGAGTTTATGACTAATGGTGTCAAACAATGCCTTAGCAGCGTTGTATTAGGATATAGCTTTTGATTATAGCCGTTCTAAATATCTCTAATTTCATTTACAGAACAATTCTCATAGTATTATTATATTGCCAACAGATCCTTGAACACGAGAAACTTAACTAAGTTAATTTTCTAGTCGTTTATTGATTTGGTAATTCACTTTTACAAGTTTTTGCTTGTTATTGTTTTGGATATTTTATTAGTCTTGGAACTTTTAGAAAGCAAACTACTGAGTATTACTAATATATGCTGCTACTAATTACAACTTGGGGTCAAACTTCTTTTTAGATAAAACTGAAGAATTTGTGTAGGAATCTAATATTTGAGAAATATTTAACTTTGTGGAGCGTGGTAGGTCAGAATATTTTCAATCTGGAGAACATGGCATCTGGGAGTGAGAGTAGTAGGCCACATCCTGATTCCTCTTAATGAATTCCAGCATCAATTTATACTTCGTAAGATCTTTATATGATCTGGTCCTGTTGGAGATTTAGGGAACAATTTGGAATTGAATGAAAAATAATGATGCTTCAACATCAGGAGAAGCATTATCCGGGTCTTACCCAGTTACCCGTTTAATATATGTTAAATATTGAAAAATATGTGGAGCTTATAAGAAGCTTGGTTCTATAATAAATAGAACTAATGTGCATGTTCGATAATTCTTTTTGAAAATATAATGCAAAATATTTTGTGGAAACAATTACAAAAGGCATGAAACTGTTTATTATATGTAATGTTTGATAATAACTGTGAATGAATGTTTTATTGTTATTTTTTCTATGTATTTGATAAGAGAACTTTAATGAAATTGTTAAATGGGGCCATATGAAACATGATGTCATCAAAATTTTATTAATTGAAGTTGAAAATTTGAATGGTTAAAAAAGAGAAGTTTTTTGATTTGTTATATATTCCGTAGTCGTATAATATCTGTTGATTGCGTTGATGTTTATACTGTCTATGTGGAAAAATAGAAGCTGGTTGTTACTTCTGATATCAAGTGAATGAATGTTTCTGTCTGTCATTGGTATGTTGGATGTTAATGCTAAGGACCTTGTGACTCATGTGCAGATGAACACATACTGGTTTGTGGACATTTTTTCTTGATTGTTTTAGAAGCTATAGGCTGAGAATGTAACTATTAAATGGCGTATACATGGACCATGAGCGTTAGAAGAAAAATTAAGATAAGGATTGAGGGGAACATAAGTATAGTTTGCTTAGCAGATGTAGAAAATCCCCTGAGGTTTTGTGTGATTGAACCAAGCCTGTAGAGTTGAAATACAGAAGCTTTAAGATCTAACTGTTTAACAAAAGAAAATGTTTAGAAGAAACTGTGGTTGTCATGAGAGTCACATGATTACCTTATAGATTAGAAACACAAAACGAAAATATCAAACGATCAAAATGATTATGATCATGAATTACGTTGGTTTTGGAGTTAAAGATTAGCATCTTGTCTTTTAAAACCAACTTGGCTTCTTTTTAATCATATAGAAAACAAAACAATAGTAAGTTTCTAACCCGTAATTGTTATGCAGGAAGATGATGCGACGGTTTTCCAAATAAATGGGATTTCTGGAGACCAATCTAGTCCAATTGAAGATCATCCGAAGGTGCTGTTTGTTTCCGTTTAAATCTTTTAGTTATAAGGGGCCATTTTGACCTGCTTATGATCAAACACGTCAAATTGGGTTGTGGTTTTCTTTAACAGGTCAAATGAGTAAAAGGAAAATCAGAATTTGTTAAAATGGTAATGATTATATTGTTTTTCACCAGTAATTAAAGTATTAGATAGGTATGATACTGCAAAAAGAAAAGACAAAGAAGTGTTTGCCGACATATACCTATTATCCAGCCAGATCTACCCATTTTGCCATCTCTTAGTTTTCGAACTCTTTTTATTGCTGTATATTGATGGTAGCATTCACTTCTGCAGCATGAGGCAGAAGCTGAAAACTCCATAGAATTTCCAGCTCAGACGGAGCCGGCCGATACAAATGCTGGTGGTGCAGAGTACAAAGAGCAATATGTACCTCGGCGATCTTATCAGAACCAAAGAGGCGGTGGCCGCAATGGCAGCAGTGGTGGTGGTCGCAGGGTTTACGGAAATGGACGTGGGGGTCGAAGTGGCGGAAGAGGTGGACCCTATCAGAATGGTCGTAACCAATACAATGAGCAGCCAGGGAATTATTACCCTAGGAGCCAACATGGTGGTAGAGGACGAGGTGGCAGGGGTAATGGTGGCAGCAATGCCCATAATCACCATGCTTCTGGTGTTGAAGCTGCAGATTCTTAACCCTTGGCGGTTTCTTAGGTTTGCTTTATAGTCTTCTTTTTGGGTTACTAATCTTGTTTCGGGTAAATGGTGAAAAATTGATCTATCTTTTTACATGAAACATGGACTGAGTTTGTGTTTCTTATGACACCAATGAGGAGTTCTCTTTCTCAAAGTATAATTTACTTCTGAATTTATTATGTATTGCAATATGTTTTGAATGAATCTGATGCTCCTGGTCCCATAAATATCATACGCCTTATTAAATAGTCTCTAATAGAGAACAATGCTGCGAAGAATTTGATGCTTTCGGTCCCCCATGCGGAATCAGACTGTCCAATGGAGAATTGAATTTGCCCTCCCTTTTACACAGTTCGGTTAACTTAAAACCATGTTTTAATCATGTGATCCGCAAAGCATTTTTTCTTGTTATTCCTATTTTGGGTGTACCATCTTTTGGAAGATTTTAGCCGTTCTCCTGTAGAACTGAAACAAAGTTACAGCAGGGTGTTTTCAAATGTTGTTAATCTGTTAATCGATTTTACACCTTTTTGATCTACATCGTGTTTTTCTTGCATCACCATATTTTTGTGATTACTTGTTATGTAAGTCAAACTCTAGTTTTTGTGAGTTAGTCCTCTAATATTTAAACAACTTGTATAGGGAGAACAAATATTCTGCTACTAGCCACATTTTGATCAACAAAAACGAGACTTGTTGCCTGTACCTATCATGGATTGATGCTTTAGAAGTGTGAGTAGATTCTTTTTCGGTCCTACAAGTTTAAAAAGGTTTAAATGTCAGATTCGTCTCGCGCTTTTGTTTTTTCCCCTCATGATTAGTGCCTTTAATATGTTTAAAACAAGAGAGCATATGCTTTCGACCAACCTCCTTTTATAGGTCAGGGGTGAATATGAATCCAAACCAAGAACCACAAACTATCCCCTTTCTGGTTTCGTTCATTCTAATCTGGATTTTGTTTCAAACATAACCTAATAAACCGAACCAGAGGGCAACATAGGTCCGCTTTCCAAATTGATTAGAACTATGTTAGCCATTACCACTTGAATAAATCGTTAAATCATCTAAATACATCGGTTGCAAACTTAAAAACTATGAATTGACGTTGCAAGCACCAATACTTGGTGGGTATTTGGGTGGCTTTGTATTGATCTGTTTATTTGAACATATACATAATTAGCTCGTGTTTTACTGTTTTGGTAAGATTTTTTGTTTGAGTTTATGTTTATTTTAATTTAAAATAATACATTTATGATTTATCTAGTTTATTGCTTATAATCAATAAGCTTCAAAAATAAGTTCACCCAGACACCCCGTTAAGGTGCCCCGTGAACATAAATTGTGAATTCACGTCTTACATAACATGTGTATTCGAATTAGCCATGTCTCACGTCGACATAAACACTGGCTTTTGATGGAAGTAAAAATGCCACAAATTCGTTGAATGAAACACCATTTACAAAATACAAATCGAAACTGTATCTAACAAAAATGAGGTACACGTTTATCATATGCAATTACAAATTTATTTTAGTCAATAAAACTTATCACTCGTTTTGCCATTAGCATCATACGTACAAACAATGAGTCGATCTACACAGACCAAAAAAAGATAGAAAAACCTTTATGCTTTCTAATACTTTTTACTTGTTTAAAACCTACGGTTCAAATTCAAATTCATCGAATGGAACAAGAATCCTATACCATGTTAACATCTAAATATAGTTTTCCCACTTCTGAAGTTCAAGTTTCAATCTGTATATATAGACATACATGATACCGATATATAGATATAGAGCCTGCTTGTAAGAACTTACAACTATTAACTACACAAGAAAGAAGAAGGAAGATGGGAGGACAAGTTTCAGCACAACACAGATCAGAGCATGGAAAAGTAAACTCAGTCCATTCATTAGACCACTGGAAAAAACAGTTTCAGAGCTCAAAAGCATCAAACAAACTGGTAAGAGCGCGATAATTGACTAGCGTAAGATCAGTTTCTGGATTTTGGATTGTCATGATTATGATTATATCATTGTTTATGGTTCAAATTATCAGTTTGATAGTAGTGGCAACAATAGTGTATCAGAATTAGTTTTGACTTCATAAAATTCAATAAGTTTTTCTAGTTTTATAACAATTGTTTGAATTTCTCGTATCCCATAATCACTTTGAGAAAAACATATTTCGTACACCCCCTTAGTAGTCTAGAATCTTGTTTTAGTCGAGCATACATACGAGCACTGGTACTTCTATAGTTTTATTAACATCCTAATGATTTGGAACTTGTAGATGGTTATTGATTTCTCGGCAGACTGGTGTGGACCTTGCAAATTTATTGAACCAGCGGTTCACGACTTAGCCATTGAGTTTTCAGACGTTGAGTTTATCAAGATTGATGTCGATGAGTTACCCGTAAGTTCTTCTACATCTATAACTTAATATTATAATTGTAAAACAACATCATCGATTTGGGTTCAAATCTTGAATGGTTTTTAACAGGATGTGGCCAAGAACTTTGATGTACAAGCAATGCCAACATTTGTATTGGTCAAGAGAGGGAAAGAACTAGAAAGGACTGTTGGTGTCAAGAAGGATGAACTTCATAGGATGATCGAGAAACACAGCCTCTAAATCGACCTAGTTATGGCCCGAATGAGGCTTACAGTATACAAGATGATTGCAGTTATATAAAAAAAGCTATTTCTATGCTTGAATAAAGTGTGTAGTAAGCCTGTTTGTCATGTCATGAGATATTGTATTGTATACAATTTTGAATACCTAATCATAAGTTATTCAAATGTACAACAAAAATATGTGATCTGCGATGGCTGGTTATAAGTGTCAAAGATGTACTTTGCTAACGATAAAAAAAGGATCATGACCAGAACAATAGAATCTAAAAACTAAAATTTGCATACTGCATAAAAGAATGACAATTTGTAGACAATATAATAACTAGGTACACAAATAAGTGTGATAGATTAAAAACACAAACGTTTTCAATCCCAGACGTACAAATAAACACGAACATAGCCTCTCTGCTTAACGATATACAGATCTATCGAACGTGAGAATAGAGATTATTATCTAGTTAGCTAAAGATCAAATAAAATTAGGCAGGCAACAAGACTTTAAAGTATTTCTACTATGCACAATTTGCTCACTGAAAATACCAAGTAAGTTACCCATTGTATGTACATTTGATTAAGCTTCTTCGATTGTCAACAGTTAGAAGTACTCACGCTTTCTTGAAAACGACAAATTAGTCATCAACTCTGCTTCCTCCACCCAGAACCCGTTTAAGATCTGACTTTTGTTCACCAGTTAGCCTGGATGGAAATTTGATATCAATCTTGATCCTTAAGTTTCCTTTCTTCCCTGGTTCTTTAGAAATCGGCATTCCTTCATTTTGGATCACCTCCTCGTGGCCTGGTTTGATCACCTCGGTTAATGGGATCACGAGATTCCTACCATCTAAAGTTGTCACCTTGATCGTTCTTCCAGTGAGAGCATCCAAAAGGGTGATTCTTTTGGTGAAGACTAAATCGTTACCATCCCGTTTGAAGGTATCATGAGGCTTCTCATCTACCACGAAAATAAGATCTCCAGGAGCAGCACCTGGTTCTTGGTTTCCTTTTTCTGGGAATGTGATTTTCGTTCCCTTTTTCCAGCCCGGTTTAATGTGGATTGGTAATATCTCTTCAAGAGTCCCTGGTTTGCTGCAATTGCAACTCAATCACATTAACCCAAACGCATAAATATAGCATTTCACTAAAAAATCATCATCCATTTAGCTTATAATGATACAGTATGTTGATTGGGAAAAGAAAAAAAAACTAGAGGTAATGTTTGGACTGCGTTCTAACCTTAAGTTCACCCAAAAACACGTACGCGCGCGCACACACACACACCCCAAAATTATTTATGTCTAAACACCCCAAAAACATGTGATTAACCAGGTCAATGATTTAACCACAAAACATATCATATCAAAGTTTTGAAACACTTTCATTTATGTCTTCTTAATCCACACAGAACCTCTAATCTATATTTGAACTTGTTGATCTCACAACAATCCCGAGTAAGGAAATTTTCTTTAGCTCAGCTGAAGATTGAACCCAGAATACTTCCAAATAACACTTCTTTTATTAATCAATAGCTTCAAATTTTTAGCTTTCGAAACATGTAATTCAGCAATCCGGACATATACTAACCAAAAAACACAATATCCAAGTCAACAAATTAAGCCACACTCACAAGTATATATACCCATCAATAAAACCCCAAACATAAACTCAATATGCCATACACACATATTATCACTTACGATTCAGATGCATTACATCTAATGTGCTTTTCAAAATAATTAGTCCAAATAAGTTATTCAGACATTCAGTTCTTACCCATATTAAATTTCATATATGCTATCTCCTCTAGATAAAAAGAATTCAATTATATAAAATTCATTAAAAAAAAAAGAAAATAATTTTTCCGCATCATTTTCAGATGCATATATGAAATTCAGATGCATTACTAAAATAGATTACATCCGAATTTTAATCCAAACTATCTTATTCATATTATTTAATAATAATATTATTAAAATTTTAAAATAATTAACTAATAATACAAACATACATACCCTGAATCATCAAGCACAATTCTTGAAATCTGCATTTTACGTTTAGAACCTTTATAAAGTTCCTCCAAGCTACAACTTAATTTATTCTCCACCGTTTCCGCTTTCCGTACTCCATTCTTCACATTATTATTATTATTATTCCCCCCTGAATTATTATTATTCCCCTTCCTCCTTCCGCCGCCGCCGCCGCCGACACCGCCGGAGACCGGAGAATCAGATCCGTAAAAAAACTCAGCAAAAATCTCATCAGCATCACGCGGATCAAATCTAAACCTAGAATTGGACTTAATCGCAGTAGGCGACAACTCATCATCATCAAATTGACCTGATTTCAATCCTTCCTCACCATACAAATTATAGATCTGACGTTTCTTCGGATCACTGAGAACATAATAAGCTTCCGAGATCTGCTTGAATTTCGATTCAGCAATCTTATTACTCGACGATGATGACGTAATGTTCTTATCAGGATGCCATTTCATCGCTAATTTCTTGTACGCTTTCTTCAATTCTTCATCGCTTACAGTGCGATTTACTTTCAGTATGTTGTAGTAATCAACGCCCATTGAAATTGAATTAATTTTGAAACTGAATTTTGAATTTTGACCTAGGGATTTGGAAAAATTGGGGGAATGTATGTATGTGTATATATATGTTTGATGAATTGTGTCTATTTTTATTTTAATTATAAAATTGTTTAATTTTAATTAATTAATAATAATAAATAATAATGTGATGTGTGTGTGTGTGTGGAGGGTATATATGTATAGGTGGCAACGATTTGACGGAAATATAACGGCGTGTCGGCCGGTCGTTAATTATTTAACGGTATTCGTGACGGTGACCGGAAGTTATGTTAGTGTTACGTGCAACTGCCCGTACTTATAAATGATTTGAAAAGGGTGATTTTTTTATAATGAAAAGAGTAACGATTTAAAAAATTGCCCTACTTACACTCGTTGCTAGTAGATCATTATGTGTATCATATCTATCTATCTATCTTATAAAATTAAAAGAAAAATTTTGAATTAAAGAGACCTTTGAATTAATTAGCAACTTGTTAATCTCACCATTAAAAAACTTAATGACATCGTAAGTCTTTTGGTTCTTTAATTAAAAAAAAAACATTAATTAACCCTTGATGAAAGCATTAATGAGTTGATGTATAAGAATAATTAATTAACAATTAATTAAAAATAATGCTTTAATTATAATTATTAAATACTGATATATAGATACTAAAATAAACCAATATGTGAATGCAGATATTTAAGATGAATTGAACTAACTGTAATGGACTTAATGTAATCATTAAAATACAATCCAACTATGATGATACATGGGCTTAAGACAATCATTATATAAAGCCCAAAATATTGTGATACATGTGTGAGATTAGGCCCAAATAAAAAAAACTCATCAGAATCAGTTGCAGACGATGCTAAACATTCGAACACCCACTTTAACCAGTCGTCTTCATCAACATGAAAACCTTCAACAAGGTTGTACAAGGCGATTCATCTTCAAACACCATGGCATCTTCAACAATGTTAAATTCTCACGGAGACCCCTTATTTTGGAGCTTTAAAAAACGATTGAAAGCATCCGAGGTATAATGACTAACTTTTTTTTTGATTAATTATGTTAGTGTGTTTGAATCTGTATGTGATTATGTGAAAGCATCCGAGGTATAATGATTAATTTGCAGTACACATAACAATAATTTTTTTATCTATATGTGTTCATTTAAATTTCAATTAAAATATTTTTTTTGTAAAAGCCGCGAATCTCGCGAGTCTTAATCTAGTAATGTTGATAACCGACAATGATGTCCACATCACAGTTTCATTCCGAGTATAATATGTGAAAGACATTGATGAACATACATTCGAGACTGACCCAACGACTCGATAAGGAGAGTGTTAGCTCATTTTAGAAAACATGACTACTTTCTTATAATTTTCTCTCCTTGGAAACAAATTGATATACGCATTTGAGAACTAACCCCAAAATTTCAGCTGGTGGAGATTGAATTTCGAGTATCATTTTGAAAAACATGACCTTTTTCATTGATCATCCTCATCCTCAATATAGTACCATCGATCTAAATAAATTACACATATTTAAGGTGCATCAAAATTATAATACAATTTTTTTAACAAGCGCTACTGAAAAGAAAGTTAATTAATTGTATCTTCATTTAGTTTTGTCAATTACTTGTGTACAACTAAGTAACTAGCACATACAACTCATGCATGGTTTAGATCTAACTCCAGTTATTTGTTTATCACAAAATGTCAACATCTGATTTATTCTTGTTTGAATTTTATATTTAAAACTACTACGGAGTACTATACATCTAATTCAGTATTAAAAATAGGGAAATTAAAAATAATGCCCTTTTTTTTTAAGTATTATTTCGATTTGCCCTTTCGGAAAAAAATTTGACGATATACCCCTTCCGGTCGCAAGAGCAAAAAAAATTTGCGAATGGACCCCTTGCGTTTTGCGACCGGACCTTTTTTACCCGTGTTTTACCACTGCGACTAGTGTTTTGCTACTACGACACGTGCAGTCGCAAGGTTTTTTTTTTTTGCGATTTGCGAATGGTTCTAGGTCCGGTCGCAAAAATGTTTAAACATTTGCGACTGGCCTATTTGCGACTGGCTTATCGTGTTTAAACATGTCCGGTCGCAAATTGTTTTAAAAATTTGCGACCGCATGCTTCTTGGGTCTTGAATAATAAGCACCACGCCATTCCTTGAATAATTTGCGACCGGACCTAACCAAACAATAAACACCCCTCTCGCCACACCCGTTCGGAAATCGCAAAACTCCTTGCGATTTCCGACCACCGTCCACCGCCATCCTCCACCAAAG
This sequence comes from Pseudognaphalium luteoalbum, assembly GCA_963422505.1. Classification (NCBI taxonomy): domain Eukaryota; kingdom Viridiplantae; phylum Streptophyta; class Magnoliopsida; order Asterales; family Asteraceae; genus Pseudognaphalium; species Pseudognaphalium luteoalbum. The sequence goes on along the minus strand of OY730195.1, from coordinate 115,780,008 downwards.
TCAGCACCACCACCGCGACAGGGGCCACCACCTCCGCGACCGAGACACCACCTCCGCCACACCACCACCACCGCGCCACTTGCATTCGGCCAAATTCGCTACACCACCTTGATTACATGGCCGATTCTCAGGTATTCAACATTTATATGTGTATTATATTGTGTATTATATGCGTCTAAAGCCCGATCTATGAGTTAAAGTCGTTCTTTCGTTTTGGCATTTCGTCGAACAGTTGGCGTGCGAGTTTTTTTTTCGGGTTTTGATGAATTTGGCTCACAATTACGTTATAAATTATGTTTATGTGCATATGTATGTGTATAGAAGTAAAAGTTTCAATTTTAATGCTTATCCGTGTTAAGTTTTCTTGATGTTTCATTGTGGCATTTTATCGAACACTTGGTGTGCAGTTTTTTTTTTTGGATAATCTTATGCTAGTGTGTATATAAATTAGTATAATGTGTTAGTATATGTGTTAGTATAATGTTTTAGTATATATAATGTAGGTATAATGATATATGTATATATAAGTATGTATATAATGTGTTAGTATATATGTATATATAAGTATGTATATAATGTGTTAGTATATATGTATATATAAGTATGTATATAATGTTTTATATAATGTAGGTATAATAATATAAGTATGTATATAATGTGTTAGTATATATGTATATATAAGTATGTATATAAGTATGTATATAACGTTTTATATAATGTAGGTATAATAATATAATCCCATAATATAAGTATATATAATGTGTTAGCATATATGTATATATAAGTATGTATATAATGTGTTAGTATATATGTATATATAAGTATGTATATAATGTGTTAGTATATATGTATATATAAGTATGTATATAATGTGTTAGTATATAAAAATATATAAGTATGTATATAATGTTTTATATAATGTAGGTATAATAATATAAGTATGTATATAATGTGTTAGTATATATGTATATATAAGTATGTATATAAGTATGTATATAACGTTTTATATAATGTAGGTATAATAATATAATCCCATAATATAAGTATATATAATGTGTTAGCATATATGTATATATAAGTATGTATATAATGTGTTAGTATATATGTATATATAAGTATGTATATAATGTGTTAGTATATATGTATATATAAGTATGTATATAATGTGTTAGTATATAAAAATATATAAGTATGTATATAATGTTTTATATAATGTAGGTATAATAATATAAGTATGTATATAATGTGTTAGTATATATGTATATATAAGTATGTATATAAGTATGTATATAACGTTTTATATAATGTAGGTATAATAATATAAGTATGTATATAATGTGTTAGTATATATGTATATATAAGTATGTATATAAGTATGTATATAACGTTTTATATAATGTAGGTATAATAATATAATCCCATAATATAAGTATATATAATGTGTTAGCATATATGTATATATAAGTATGTATATAATGTGTTAGTATATATGTATATATAAGTATGTATATAATGTGTTAGTATATATGTATATATAAGTATGTATATAATGTGTTAGTATATATGTATAATGTGTTATATATATATAATGTGTTAAATAGTATATAATGTGTTATATATATATATATAATGTGTTAAATATATATATAAGTGTGAGTATATATATAAGTATAATGATGTAATGGATGTGTACGGTCTAGATATATAAGTAAGTATATATATAATTAAGTATATATATATATATATATATATATGTTTAGTTGATTGATTGTTTATTTTGCAGGACATTTTCAGTGCAAAATTGACTTTGAAAAGTCAACTCACTGTTGCAAGCCATATAAGGGGACGTTTAACAGAGAATCAAGAAAGGATTTTTCGGGATCATTGTTTTGGCCATTGGTTGGATGTTAAGGCTCCGGAAAATGACCCGGGTTTTGTCCATCATATGTTGCAATATCGCAGAAAGGAGCATCCAGGGCTGAAGCACCCTCGCGCGGAGGCGGATGAGTTATGGTTCAGGTGCCCCTTAATGGATGACCATTTTATACGATTCGGTCGCAGAGAGTTTTGTTTGGTGACAGGTTTACGGTTTGGTCCCAATGAAAATATGGTAGATCACATTCCAAATACGGCTCGCGTTAAGACCCCGGCATTTAGAGAGCGTGTATTCCCGGAAATTGTGAAACGCAGTGTTCGTGTATCGGACCTTATGGATAGGTTTGCCGATAAAGGTTTATTTAGTGGGCCGCGGAAATTGAGCGATGATGATTGTGTGCGTCTGTGTATGCTCATACTGATATATAAAGGATTTTTGGGAAAGCAGGCTGTTCATAATGTTGAGAATGATCATATGCATTTAGTTGAGGATTTTGGTGTTTGTGATGCTTATCCGTGGGGTAATGTTATTTGGCCCAGAACATACGAGCAGCTGGATAAGGGGTTGGAGACTCGGTTGAGTCAAGAAGGGATGAAGTACACATTGAGTGGGTTCGGATGGGCGTGTAAGGTAGTATGACGTTATTTATTTATGTTTGCGTTATTTTATACAATTATCATATGCTGATTTATTTTTTGATTATCGTTTCAAGAGTTGGATTTGGGAGGCCTTTTATCGTCAGGTTGAGAAAGTTGCTACTAGGCCTAGGCGAGACCAAATTCCACGTGGGATATATTGGGTGCGTAAAAAGAAGGTCGTTGAATTTAAAGATTTTGATCAAATTTTGAATATTGCGGTAAGTTTTAATTTAACATAGTTGATTATTTTTTGCGATGTTCATATATATAAAGTTACTGTTAAAATTTTGTTCACTGGAAAAGCTGGAATGTTAGCTGGTTTATCCATTTTTCAAAAAGGACATTTCCAATTTTTTCGAAATATATATATATAAATATATATGTATACATATTTATATATTTATATCTATATATATGTGTAGCAATGTATATATATGTACAATGTATTTAAATGTTATCAACATTTGATGTCTCGTTTTATGCAGAAGGATACTCCACCAGAGCACCTTCCGAAGATAACTTTGAAGCCAAATAAGCATGAGAAGAAGTGCCAATGGTGGATTGATAGCTGCAAATACTTTGACGACCAGGTACTTGGCGAGAGCCCGATGAAGAAGCCACGTAACAGTCAGGCGACTTATGATTCCCTGGGTATAGGTCCCCGTGAGGCCTCTCAGCCAGCATATCAGCCAGGGACTTATGATTCCTTACAAGATGAAGTGCAGACGCTGAAAGAGAGCATTTCCACGTTAGTTCAGCGAGTAGACGAGCAACAACATACTATAAACCGGTTATTGAAGATGGTTGAGACTCGTCAGGTAAAATGTTGATTAATTCTAGCTTTTTATGTATTAAGGTGTTTATGTTTTAAGACGTTCCAAATTATTTTATTCAGGCTGCTGGTGATGACGGTGATATTGATGAGGCTTATGTTGATGACGGTTATGTTGATGAGGGTTATGTTTCTGACACCCAGCTTTTTTCTGCGAGCAAGATCTCGGTTGCACATGGGTTGCGCCGAAGTATGCGAGATCGTCGACGTGCTCCGGCTCGACTATCACCATTTATTACACCGACACATCTGAAACGACCGATGAAGAAACCTTTGAAGGTGCATGAGGAGGAGCATGAGGAACCACCACTAGTTGATTTGGGAGCCGATGATGAGATTGTTGAGCCGGTGGCGCCAGGGGGTGGGGGTGCTGAGAGAGTGCTTACCGAGCCGGTTGAGCCGGTGCTTGTGGGATTGGTTACCGAGCCAGCTGAGCCGGTCGGTGAGAGTGTTGCCCGAGGGATTACCGAGGGGGTTGAGCCGGTTGTTGAGCGAGTGGTTACAGAGCGCGTAAAGAAGTTGAAGCGCCCAACAAGGAAAAAGTCGGTCAAGAAGGAGTTACCCGAGGATACCATATTGGACATGGTTGACAGCTTGGTGAACGAGAATGGTTTTCTCACTCCTCCGCCCCCTGTGATACGTCAGGATAGAGAGATCGACGGACCATCCACAGTTGAGGAGTTGTATACGAGTGGAGGCTTGGTGCGTTGTATGTTTATTCGACCAGGCACGACTTATGTTTGTCTCACAAAGGATTTTTGGGGGCGGTTGTATGGCTATGTCGAGAGTGGTTACTTAGACAACTTTGTAAGTTTACGAGTTCATTTTTTTAACAAAATATGGCATATTACAAATGTGATACTAATCTTGTTTTATCATTTTTTTAGCATATTGACGGTTGGAGCTATCTACTGATGTGGTGGAAATATCGAAATTGGACTCGACCAAGTCAGCTGAAAACAAGCTTGAACTGGACAATTATGCCCGTAGGTTTTATTGGTATGATAGGAGTTTTCAAGAACTACAAGGAAGACAAAAAGAAAAGGGAGCTGAAAAGGAAGGGAGATCGTGTGGTTGCCGAACCAGGTACATATGTATGTTAATATGTATGTATTTATATATATATACATATATTATAGTGTCGCTTATATTATAGTGTTGATAATTGTGGAATACTGATGAAACTTTGATGTTGCGATAAGCTGAAATATTAGCTGGTTTTTCAGTTTTACGAAAAGGACATTTCCAATTTTTTTTATTTTTTATGTATACTAGATTGTAGCTGAATTATTAGTTGTGTATATCAATGCAGCTGACAAAAATGACAAGGATGCCAAAAAGAAAAGGGAGTTGAAGCCGAAGGTGGATGATGTGATGGCCGAGCCAGGTAAGTATATGTGTATGTATGTATGTATGTATGTATGTATGATGAAACGACAATTCCAATTTTTAAGAATATTATTTTTTTAGAATATGTATGTAACTAATACTTAATATAGTTGTCTCTATTGATGCAGGTGACAAAACTGACACATCATCCGGTCCGGACTACAACTTATTGATGGGATATGCTAATGGCAAACGTTGCCCATACCCTCCATGGTGGACCTGCGAAAAAGTAAGTAAACAAGGAACCAGTTAAAAATATAATTTGTCATCGACTACTTGATACATTTACACATTTCCCTATTAAAATCTTAATATGTAGGTACTTATGCCGGTCAACATCGAGAGTAGGGATCATTGGGCTCTTATTGTATTGGATCTCAGTACTTGGGATGTCACGGCATATGATAGCTATAAAAAACTGCAAAGCAAACAGCAACTACTGGAAATTGTTGAAGCCTTAGGTGAAAATGTAGTTAGATATTTAGACGCCATTGGATATTGGAGGCATGTTGATGAAGAAAAGCATTTCAAGGGTGATACCACCGAGTTTTCTACTCACATGATGGAGGATGTGCCTCAGCAGGATGGGTATCTTGGCGATTGTGGGGTATGGGTGTGTAGAAACATGGAGATGGTTGCATATAAGGAAGATTGCAGGGTGAGTGGGGAGACTGATTTGATTGCTGCGGATTATAGGCGGCGGATGATTGATACTTTCTTTAGTGCACGTTTTGATTGGGAGCCGACGGAACCAACATTGCCACCGCCACCACCACATACTTCTTAGGCTTATATTGTGATAGACTTGCGTGTAATGTAAAACAATTATGTAGTAGTTAACAACGTTTACTCTAAAGTGTGAGGTTCTTAACAATTATGTACTCAAGTAACTGTAGTAGTTAATAATCTTATTTTCTATATTTATCTATATCTTTTACAATTTATATTAATATATCCATAAAAACAAAAACCCTCTTCTATGTTAACTTGCGATTTATTTCCATTTTATTGTTATGTGACTTTAATCCTTTTGTAATGAAGCTTTTAAGTAATCTTCAAACACGAATTACAAGTGAACATCAAGCAAACTAATTCAGGATAATATTAATAACAATGCTAACTGGTACACAACACGGGTTTTGATATTAATAACAATGATAATCTTCAAACACGAATTACAAGTGAACATCAAGCAAAAACATAAAGCACAATGCTAACTGGTACACAACATAATAAATGACCTAAGGGTCACTCAAATGAACACTTGGATAACTCTGAGTCGGCTGAGTCGAGGTTGCAGCTTCGTCCTCGATATGGCCTTTCGTTGATTTTGTGGACGTTTTCTGCAAGTAAATAATTCAGAATGATATTAATAATACAATGTAATATGTTAGTTTTTATATGAATATTTTTGAGAACTTACCTTTTTTGATCTTGATTTGGATCTTGATTTTGACCTTGAGTTGGATCTTGTTGTGGTTCTTGATCGGCTTGGCTCATCTGTTCTATCGTATGGAGCCATACAAGTAACTCGACTATGACCCTCTTCCTTGCAACGGCTACATTGTTTTGTGTATTTACCTTTCTCCTCTCCTTTAGAAGGAATACGTGCACGGCCAGGTGGGCGACCAGACTGCCTCTTCGAAAGTATCGGCGGTAAACAAATCTGCAGATTACCTGGATCGTCCCATTCTGAAGGATGAGGCAGTGGATTTATAGCCTCACTATAGGCCGCTCGATACGTTTCTGTGGTGAAATACCTCTCTGCAAAGCCGGACACGCTGTCAATTTTAAAGTAACGGGTAACTGCCGATACGTGTCCGCAGGGTAAACCAGACAGTTGCCATTGCATGCAAGTGCATGTTCTCGCTTCCAAGTTGACTGTCCCATTCTTCCTTCCATCCACCACCTCACATATCATATTTGTCGATGGCTTGACCCTCCAGCGTAGCGATTTGTCAACCCTCTTACCGATTTTGTGCTCCGCGTATGGTGTGACAGGTGTTGTGACAGCTGCGGCAGTATTCCGATGTTTGAAATACCATTGTTGTACTGAAGATCGAAAAAACTCCAATAGCATTGTGACCGGCAGTTTCCTTGCATGCTTGCTCAAGGCGTTTATAGACTCCGCACTGTTAGTTGTGAGGTAAGCATATCTTGTCCTTGTTGAATGATGCCTTGACCATCTTTCTTTCCCCACGTCCGTAAGAACCTTGGTTGAAGCCGGTAAATGTCTAGAAATGACATCATAATGGCGATCAAAATCTGACTTACGGTACGCCTTACACATTTTCCAATAATGCCATTCGAAGTGCTTGACTTTTGAAGATTTGCTTTTCAAGTTCATCAACAGATGACGACAACATAGGACATGAAATGCCTCTGGAAACACAGCAGAGATGCCGGCTGCAATTGCTGGAGCCCTGTCAGAGATGAATGTTAGGTCGCAAATCCCACCGGCAGATTCAATGGCGTCACGTAAGTTGCCTAAGAACCACGTCCAAACGTCGGATGTCTCTCCCGCCCCAATTCCATAGGCTAGTGGCAAGATTCCGTTATTCCCGTCCATCGCCACGGCAATCATGTTAGTACCCAAGTAACCCCCCTTCAAATGGGCACCATCAACAATGATAATTGGGCGTGTATGGTTAACAAAAGAACGTATCTGCAAGTCCAAATTAAAAAATATTTAAGTTATATATGAATGTACGTATGAGAACAAAAGATGTAAACCAACAATCATTACTTACAGCTGCACCTATGGACATGTAACACATTACAAATTTATTCTCTTTGTCTGTATGGAGATTTGTAATGCTTCCCGGGTTATGTAGCTTTAGGTTGTGGAGGTAAATGGGAAGTTTTGTAAACGATTCTGCTGGAGTACCTCTCAATAGCTCGATAGCGTAACATTTTGCCCTCCATGCTTGATTGTATGTAAGGCTTATTTTAAAGCGTTCAGTCATATCAACTTTGATCTCTTTGCCTCTGTATACACGTCCTTCCAAACTCATCGCCTCTTTTAAGATGTGACCAAGCACTTTCTTGCTCGCAGAACGGCTATTTGACAATATTTGAGTACGAGAACAAGTGTGAACATCACGTAACTTTCTAACTTGGAAGTTGTTACAATGTTTGATACACGCTGCACTAATCTTCCATTCACAGTTAGGCAAGATACATTCTGCTGTATACCTTTTCTTGTCTGACTTCTTTAGCTTAATCTGAAAACCTTCTTCGAGACACTTTGTATGCAACTGAAGAAGAAATTCCTCTTTAGTTTCAAATGTTTGACCCTCTCGAATTCGACAAGATGCCTCATACATGGTAACTGGTCTTTTTTGAACTTCGTCTTCTTCGTTTCCTAAAGGTGATGGCATATTCCAGAAGATGTCCTTTTCTGCTGGTTTTTGTGGGATAGGTTTGTCGTATGTATCTCTTGGATCAGGCTCATCCTCCTCATCATCTTCATCATCAGTAACAATGTGATTACAAAATGGATGGTCATGTTCCTTAGGTGGATTGACATTTTCTTCATCATAATGATCAAAGTCATCAGGATGTGGATCCGGCTCCTTCGGCTCCTCTACATAGTATGCTGAATTAGTATGATCATCGTGAACATCCTCATGATATTTACAATCATCTTGGGTTTCTTCATCTACCTTAAAAGATGTATCTTGGGTGTGTTGTGTGGGATATTTGTGCATCGTCATGTTTTGTGGAGCAGCATGATAATGAAATTCATATTGTGGTTGAAATGAATATGGAAATTGTTGGAATGGAAATTGTTGACAGGGTTGTTGAAATGACTGATATTGGTGTTGTTGATTGTATTCATTAGTTTGTAGTTGTTGAAATTGTCGTTGACATTGTTGTTGAAAACCTGAACTACTACTGCTAGGTTGATTGCTACCCATACCCGAAACATTTCTGACAATATCGACAATGTAAATTTCTATCGGAGCATTGTTTATTGCATGACACAAAAATTCTCCAAAATCATCAGCATCATCATTAATATCAATCACATACTGATCTACCTTATATTTCAGACAAACCCGAGCATCAAGTGGTAGACCAATTTTCTTTAAAACATTTTTCAACAAAACTTTGCATGTCATGGGCTTTTCCGGTGCCACGGGAAGTTTTAATGGCACTCGACTACATTCTATTGGCATATACACTGGCATGTTGTTAATATATTCAAAACGACCTCCATTACAGATATAAATTTTGAACTTCTCCATAATCAACGTAAATAAAACTACGAAGGATCAAAAGTTGTACCTTTACATTAGATGGAATGTCTGCCCAAATTCTTTTCAAATACAAATGGATAATATGAAGGGAAAATGTTTTCAGGATATGATGTGAGGTGAATGTATACTGATGTTATGAGGTTTATTTAAAAGTGAAGTCCATTCAAGATAAAGTTATCCGGAAAAATCTGGAAAATCTGATCAGAAAATCCTACCCAAAAGGTTATCCACAATGGATAAGGCCACCGACAAAATCAATCAAATGTCAGAAAATCTAAGTTAAAATCTTATCCACACTGATAAGTCAGGTCGCAAATCGCAAATCACAAATCGCAAATCATAAATCGCAAGTTAGCATACGAGGGTTTTTGTTTTTTATGGATATATTTTGAAAAAAAAAAAATTTGGGCCTAAGGCAGTAACAAGTCGCAAAAATTTAAAAAAATTTGCGACCGGAGCAAGTCGCAAAAAAAATATATTTGCGAATGCACGAAGCGTAGTAGCAAAATACGAGATCGATCAGAAAAAAAAAATTGGGACTCGGGTAGCAAGTCGCAAAAACAAAAAAAATATTTGCGACCGGACTTGATCCGAGAGCAAATCGCAAAAAAAAAAAAAAAATTTGCGAATGCACGTATCGTAGTAGCAAAACACGAGATCGTGCAGCCAAATAAGCCAGTCGCAAATTTTTAAAAACATTTGCGACCGGACCTAGATGCGGTCGCAAATCGCAAAAAAAAAAAAGATTTGCGAATGCACGTATCGTAGTAGCAAAACACGAGATCGTGCGGCCAAATAAGCCAGTCGCAAATTTTTAAAAAAATTTGCGACCGGACCTAGATGCGGTCGCAAATCGCAAAAAAAAAAAGATTTGCGAATGCACGTATCGTAGTAGCAAAACACGAGATCGTGTGGCCAAATAAGCCAGTCGCAAATTTTTAAAAAAATTTGCGACCGGACCTAGGTGCGGTCGCAAATCGCAAAAAAAAAAGATTTGCGAATGCACGTATCGTAGTAGCAAAACACTAGTCGCAGTGGCAAAACACGGGTAAAATAGGTCCGGTCGCAAAACGCAAGGAGTCCAGTCGCAAATTTCTTTTGCTCTTGCGACCGGAAGGGGTATATCGTCAATTTTTTTGCGGAAAGGGCAAATCGAAATAATACTTAAAAAAAAAGGGCATTATTTTTAATTTCCCTTAAAAATATTAAGGGTTTGTCAATGCATGACAGCCTTAACATTGCAATTAAAATGATTTTTTGTGTGATATATATGGTAACCGTTAAATTATCAGTGTTTACAACGTTTAATTGTAATATATAACAAGTCTAAGCATAGAATTCGTCGTCAAAGTGATGTAATATTACGATCATTATCATCTCAAATAGTTTAATTGCGCATTCAAAGTTCGTATAATATTTGGTGACAGCAACGAGTGTAAAAAACAGAAATGTATCCCAAACTTGAATCAAAATTCTCTTAAAAACAACCCTAAATAAGAACATGTAATCCTTATAAGGAAGAGAAAACTTATATGAAATGCCCTCTAATAATGATATCATAGAGTTTGTCACGTTTTGTTAAACTTTAATTAAGTAGCTAACTTAATCGTAGCTTGGTTAACTATACTTTTATATATCAAAAGTGGTTGTGACAGTATATAATTATAAAGTTGGTGGTCTAGAAATCTCAACCATATGTTACTTGTAGAATAAATTAACTTTGTCTTGTACTATAATTTTAATTTTAATTTAATTGATTTTAATGTTGGTAGTCTAAAAATCTCAAGCAAACGTGAGGAGTTTTACTTATTAATCAAGATTTATTTCTTTCACCATCATATTGCACTCTGTCTTTTTATGATGTCATAAAAACGATAATTAATTGTTTTTTGATCCACAATTAAATGATTAACTGATAATCGGTTAACCGTAAATGACTGAATGTTTGTTATTAATTATCATAGTATTTTTTTTGTTAAACTCATGTTAGACACATAATATACTTTTTATTTTATTATAGACATATTAGTAAGATATAATATATATAACTCATATACTCGACCTACTAGATGGAAGAAATTTCCAGTACTAAGAAAATGGGCCAACAATGAAAGAAAGAACCTTAATCAACACATGCCTGTTTTATTAAAACAGGGACATACTTTTTAATAATCATTTAAAACAGTGTCACCAACTTTGGTACCTAATAATATGATTAATTAAGCTTAGTTAGACATAACTATATTATCAGGAAGGACAATGTACAACGGTACAACCAACTGATGTTTTCAGATTAGTTCGTTAATATTTCCAATATTAAATCTACAAGGAATATGATTTTTTGTCATATATCTATTGATGGATCATTATCAAGGTCATTTCTGAATTTTAGGAGACCAAAGTAAAAACATGAATTCTTATTGAAATGAGGCTCCATATCGGGCTATAAGATGTTTTTCTTATTGTTTTTGTTGCAAATCAATCAACTTTGAACAATTTAAATATATTTGTCTTCCTGCATTTAACAATCAAATTATATATACATATATATACACAAATACATACACACAAACACACACATTTTGAGGTCCTTATAGATTTGAGGTCCTGGACGGTCGACCACCTCGCCCACCATCAAAGACGGCCCTGATTATTATCAACGTTCACTTTTTCGCGAATGTTGTTAGCATAAGTTGGTATCATTGGAAGCAACCCGTCGTGGTGGTTAGATGACAACATCGTCCGCCTTACTATAATGTGACATGTTATTTGTTATAATCACGAATCCAAGAATTATTGAAAAATACTAGGGAAACAACTTTTTTTTTTATCAGTTTCATAATTTAAAATGCCATTGTCATTTAATACGAGAATAAATGATGTTAAATGAACTTTTCAAGTAGTGTTTAACCATTTGTTCTATTTATTTATCTTATGAGTTGATTTTATAAAATGGGCGATCTTATGATTAGGAATTAGTAGTCTAAAATTGAAATATTATGTAATTTAATTGTTTTCATAAGACATCGATAATTCGATAAGGCCTTAGGCCATTAATAAAGGTTACTCATTATTTAGGTTTCAGTTTTGATAGTTGAAAAGTACTAAGGTTATGACTCAAATAACTAAACTAATGAGATTTCGAAATATAGTTAATTAAGTAAAAGTAAGGACTTTTAGGAGTTAAATTGGAATCTCCATCCGTTTTTGTGGTGACTCTTCAAAAATTCAATAACGTTAAAGACGGCTCCATTATTGTAATAGACCATTGATAGTTTTAGTAGTGTTTCTATTTGGTATAGTACGGTATCAATTTTGTACCATGCTCATCCCTATATCTATATATCTATCTATACATATTAAAAATGTTTTTTCCTTGTTTCTTAGTTATGTCAAATCATCAAATTTTCTTTAAAGCTTTCTAGTTGTGACAAATCATCACTTTAATTTTTCATTAAAAGCCTTCTAATCTATAACTACTTATAAAATATTTCATGTGTTGAATTTTAGAGCTCTTAAAAATAATCAAAGTTTCAAAACTACCCTTTAACATAACTATCTATTTACTTAATTTCCTTATATATATAAGTACTTTTATAACATCTAACACACATTTCACAAGATACCAAACATAAAGCAAATCAAAAAATTAATTACAATCAACTTATATATTTTTCAAGGATATATAAAGTAAAACAAACAACAATCAACAGAGTTATCTACAAAAATTATTTCATTTTTATCGTTTATGATATGGTGACTACTATTATCGAAGTTATACTTCATTTTATAAATGTGGTACCGCCGCATTGCGCTGATACCCTACGTCCTTATTATTTGTCACCGTACAATTTATTGTGTTTTATTTGTCTTCATATATTTATTCCTACAAAATATACAAACATATGTAATTTATTATATTAGCTTTATTACTTCATTAATTATAAAATCAATCCAAAGTTATATCAAATTAAAACCTCTTTAGTCATGGTTACACCATCATTCACTTAATCCTACAAAATATACAAACAAATAAAATTTATAACAACTATACTTTATTATACTAGTAATAGTTTTTAAAATTTTTGCATTACATTCAAGAAATAAGGATTTTTTCCCTACGTAAAAAATAATTCATTTTCTTATTGAAATGTCATACATTGAAATTACCTACTTTTATCTTCATCAATCACCAAGTTTTAAGGAAAATAGTTTTTGTAAAATAACATGATATTGAAATTCTTGTGTATTTCGATTATACTTACATAGACTATACTCACGGGTCTAATAATGTAAAAAGATGATAATTATCTAATTTATATATGAAAACTATTATTAAATGAAAAAACATATCACATAGCCACTAATTGAGTTTCAACTCATTTAAACCCATATTCTTCTTATTTTTACTAAGACCGATGATGATATGAAAATTTCAATGTTGCAACAATATATACTTCTAATAAAATATTTATTGACTTCCTATCTATATAGTAGTCGTACATACTACTATAAAATGACATCTTTTCATTTATAAAAATAAGAGTAAATTGCATGAATGGTCCCTGTGGTTTACATACATTCTCACCGTTAGTTCTCGTACTTTATTTGTTGCATGGACAGTCGAATAACTCAAAAGTTGTTGCACGTTTGGTCTCTCATCAACTTAAAATGACAAAAATACCTTCCTCAGGCCGAACAAAATAGATAGTATCACTAAGGGTAGTTTAGTCATTTTAGGTCAATGAGGACCAAACGCTCAATAACTTTTGAGTTTTTGGTCTGCCTATGCAACAAACAAAGTACGGGGACTAACGGTGAGAATGTGTGTAAACCACGAGGACTATTCATGCAATTTACTCTCTAAAAATAAATCACTAACGGTGAGAATGTGTGTAAACCACGAGTCAGTCTATACATACAAAATGCTTCATAAACCACCATATCACTAAACAAACATTGGTGTGGACATCACCTGTGTTTTTCTATTATTTAATGTCTTCAGCTTTAACCTTTTTTATTATTCATATATTGTACTTTCGAGAGTTAGAAAAGTGAATTTAAGTTCTTGATATGCAACAAAGTCAACAACTCCACCACCAATATCGTTTACAAATAAGTTTTACATCATTTATAGTTTTTAATTTTTCATAATTTGACTTATACTATTTGAATATTAGTTTGTTCGAAACTTAAAAATTTGTTGTTAGTTTCCTATAGAGTTTGGTTTATGGTATTACTTAGTTTATTTTCAGTGATAATTGCACAATTTAAATAAAAAACACCGATTTATTAGGCTACTTATAACTAAACATAAAGTTGTTTTTTTTAACGACCATGCATCGCATACACTCAAAGCCTAGTTTCGTATATGGTAAAGTTTAAGTAGTCTAATGATGATCTCGTAGTTATTAGTTTCATTTGAGATGTATCTCATATATATTGATGTATTGTGATCTAATCATAGCAAGCTGCATGTCAACAATTTCAACGGTTCTTAATGCCTACTTAACATCTCGTACAAAGCAACACATTCATTTCAAATTTAATAAAGACCACATTAGAACTCATAACACCAAGTAGGTTTACAAAATTAAGTAATTAAGCTTACCTTACTAAAAACCATGTATGTACTTTTCTTTAGAAGCTTCACAACCTGCTCAACTAAAGCGTTATCCATGAAACCTACATTTGATTGCTTGTAACATGAGCTAAATAAACTGATCATGTGAACAACCCTGCAATCAAACACAAATTTAATATGGTAACATTTAAATTAGCACTCACAGTTTAAAAATTATAATTATACATTTATTTATAATTTTTTAGCAACAAAGAAGTAAAATATCTTTTTAAAACAACTGTGGACCATAAAAATCCAAAAGCAATGGATTATAAGATTGGTTCAAAACAATCACCACATTAGACAACAATCTAAATTACAATGATAAATGTAAGACATGCACAAATCATTCCTTGGAAAGTATAACTGCATTAAACAACCACGGCTAATTGACAAAAATAGAAATCAAACCTTGTGGATCCAAATGTATCATCTTCACCATCATCAATAGATCAAAACACTTTCATTTCCAACAATCAAATAACCTTAAAACCTAAACCGCAAGCAAGTAAATCGGAATTCAAATGCACTTCTTGCTTTAATTTTGGATAATTAGTTCAACTTGTGATTTTCGAAGGTTATCACCTGTGAAATCTCTTACGATATCATCACCCTAAATTTAAGGTTAATAGGGTAGAAGGTTAGAAGTTTATATAAAAAAAAAGGTATATGCATCTAACAATAAAAAACTTAATTACGATTAAATATTACCTACAAATCCAAAATAACATTATTAATTAAGATAAGCTACCAAAGTTTTTGAACTTTAGTGTGGCATTTTATCAAACATGAACAAACACACATACAAAAGCTTTAATTAATAAGATCAACAAAAAGCAAAAAACATCCAAAGCTTCAAAAGGAACAATTTCAAGCATTATCAAACCCAAACCTAATAAGAAGAAGGTCATGATTGAACAAATAAAACACCAAAATCCCTAACAAAATTAAAAACACTTAACTATAAACACAATTGAAACCAAGATTCTAGAAATCATATCCAAATCTCAAACGAACTATTATCAAATTAATCTATATTGTTGGATCGATCAAGGAAAAACCAATTAAGGATCGAGATTACCCCATAATATTTTACTTTAAGTATAGTTTATAGATAGATAGTTAATGATAGAAGGACTATTTGTTTAGATACTCTAAACATGAGAACCCATTTTGTAAGAAAAGGTTGAGTGCATCCATATCACAATAAAAGTCAAAGACAGTTTAAGTGGTTTTGTTTAAGTGGTTTTGTTTAAGAGTATATTCAATGTAATCATTATTATAGTGCATCAAATTGTACCATTTTAATGTAAACATATTATTTTTTGAGGGTATGCTTGCATTAAAAATAAGTTGCTCCAATGTGTTGCACTAAACCTTTACACTAAATATTTTTTTAAAAAAAATACAATTCAACAATATAATACTAAAACTTTTATATAACTCAATTATCATAAGAGATATAATAACAATCATTATGTTTAAAATTTTCAACTTTATAAATGAAAATTTTATAAAAATTATGGAATTCCTTTGATAAATGTGATAATAAACATTATATATAGCAACTTTAAATATATTAATCGTAAATTTATAAATAATACAAGACAGTAATACATTTTAGTTATTATATATTATTATTTGATGTGAATAGTATTTAGTGCTACATTAAATATATTTTGATATTGATTTTTACTTGCACTTTAATAGTTGCAAAGTTTATTTAGTGTACATATTGGACACATTACACTCAAGTGAATTTTTTGCACTTTTGCAAATAAAAAATATCTCTAAGCCCAAGATGGGATCCGTTTGGAAGCCAAAAAACTAAATATTTTATCGGTGAAACAATCGTAGTGACGCCTCCAATGGAGGAGGATAACAGATCGTTTGAAAACGAAGATGAAGAAGAAGGTATCGAATTCGAAGGGGAAGATGAGGAGGAGAAAATGTCAGCTACGACTACTAGTTAAATTGGTGCTGATGGTAAATGTTTAAAAGGGGCAATGTTGATGATTAGTGAGAGAGATGGAGGAAATAATAGAGCTGAAGTTTCAAATTGGATCTGCCTTATTTGCTTTGAACCTATGACTCTCGATGGAATTCACTGTTAATTGTTTATTTATATTTTTATACTTGTAGGCAAATGCTTGATGATAATAATAAAATCTTTATGGGGAAAATTGCTTCATCTTATAAGTGATTTTGTAATAATTAAATAATAATTTGATAGAAAATTTAAGCATTGATGGAAGAAAAAGCTTTTGATTTTTTAAGAAGATCTGATTGTCAAAATATGTGACTATGCAAATATTTGATGAAATTTTAAAGCTTTATTGAAAATTTGTTTGATTTTTAAAGTGCAATTAAATTTTTCAAAAAAATTAGATTTTCACATGATATGACTGGAAAATGTTTGACACTTGTGAGAAAAGTTTAAGCTTTATGGATTAAAAAGCTTTATATTTCAAGTGAAAATCTAAATAATAAGGTTTGAATTTCTAAAGTTTTCACCATGCAAATGTTTGATGAAATATTAAGGGGTTAAGTATGCACAAATGTATTAAATTATAGTCTGACATGTATTGTATGTAGTGAATTATTCGGGCTTCTAGTGTATGTAACGAGCTTGTAATTTCTTTATATTGTTATATTTTGGTCAAATTAACGGTAATAAGGGATGCCATGCATCATCTTATATTGTTCACACGCGGAAAAAGTAACATAAATTATATACAATGTAAAGAAAATACAAGTTCGTTACATAAAATGAAAGCCCAAGTAGTTCGCTTCATACAATGAATGTCAGACTATCGTTTTATACATTTGTGCGCACTAAACTCACTATTAAGGGTGTGTTTACTTATGGAAAAATATCTATTTTTCATATTCCGTTTTTCTAGAGAATGATGAGTGTTTTACTTCTTTGGAAAAACATTTAAAATTTAGAAAATACATTCAATAGTGAGTGATCAAATTTTCTTTTCCCATAAAGAGTACATATATAAACTTAAAGAATCATAAAAAATAGTTTTCAATTTATTTAGTTATATAAAGAAAAGTAGGAATTATCTCTACCCCTTTATTAATCATTTTGATGTTTTGGCTTAATGGACTTAGTAGAGGGATATGCAAAATTCCCATAATACCCTTCAAGTGTACCTATTACCGACTCATATTAATTTAAATTACTTTTCCTAATTTAAATTACTTCAATCTCATAATTTTAGACCTACTTAAATTTCTAAATACTCAATTTAAATTTCTTTTTCTACTTACCACCTTGTCTACCTGTCACTGACTCATGCAACTATTACTTTTGAAAAGTCAATTATATAAATACAGCAAGTACTATTATAGTGGCTGCACAATATCAATTAACGATTACAATATCAATCCACGATTATATCAAATTCAATACAATATCAATTACATACTCAAAAATGAAAATTTCACCATTAATACAAAATCCCTTGATAAATATAAAATAAACTACAAACACTATCAAAACACAGTTTTGTTTCAAAATCCCTTGATAAATATAAAATAAACTACAAACACTATCAAAACACAGTTTTGTTTCATGAAATATAAGACAGCAAATCAACAAACCAATATACCACAGTAATATCATGTCGCACCCCCAAAACAGGTGACAGCGAAAGTATGAGATGTCACGGGGGCGCCGACCAAATCAAATATCATCACACAAAGATTACATTGAACGACCTCTAAATGAGGCATTTTAAAAATAGTTACATTTCCATAATTAAAATGTATACATAAGTTTTACAAATCCCATGGAGTTCGCATCCGATATGTAGAATTACATAACTATCATTACAAAATATAGTAAATGCAATCTAATCCTTGGTTGTTTTAAAATATGCGACTCGAGCTAAATGCTTCCATAAGCATCCTACTACGGCTGGTTACCTGAGAAATAGATATTAAAAGGGTCAACATAAAGTTGGTGAGTTTATATGTTTGTTAAACAGTTGTTTAGATATCAGTATGAAACACAAGATTTAATAATGTTTGAAATCAATCAAATATGTATACTATTGCCATGAGCTCATAGTCCGAAGCTTAACAATGTGTGTCGTGCCTCTTTCGAGTACACGATCGTTGGTGCCCTGCAAGTGTCTAATCCGATACACTCGTGTGTACAAGTATTAATACGTCCGTTTGACAGGTTAGTTCAACTAAACCGGACAGGGATTGTCAGTCCCAAATAGATCTATTTACTAATACTCGCGCTTAGTCCAAATTAACGAAGCTATGATGTGTGAGGACTTTAAATGGATTAGTGTGTTAACTCATGCAATCCGTATAGCGTTGTTTGTTGTACTTGTGTTCATAAAAACAGTTTGTGTAAAAGCAGTTGTATGTATTCTCACCCCTGGATATAAAATAGTAAAAAGGGGCTATAATACTCACATGAGTTAAGCAATTAGCGAGCAAATAATCAAATAAGCAAGCAAGGTGTCCCAAGGTGCAACCTTCTAACGTCCTAAACGTATAAGGTTGTATATAAGACCACTCCCATCAGTGACAGAAACTGACTGAAACTGACTGAAACTAACAGAGCCACGTCAGTGCCACGTCAGCTTTTTCCACAAACTGACTGAAACTGACTGACCACTCCCATCCGCACTCCGTCACTTCATTTTCTGGGACCCACTGACTAATTAATTAATCAATTTAAATACATAAATTCAAATAAACAAAACAATTTAAATAAAACACACTTCATTAAAAATAAAAAAATTACAAATTTCCTAAAAATTAAAAATACAATAATTTTTAAATAAAAAAACTACAAATCCTAAAAATTAAAAATTACAATAATTAAAAATTACAAATCCTAAAAATTAAAAAGTGCAATAATTAAAAACTACGATTCATAAACTAATCTAATCGGAGCCCGATTCCTCATTGTCGTTTGCGTTTTCCACCTCGTCTTCATCGGACTCGCCGGCGGCATACTGTTGTTCGTATTGTGATACGACTTCTTGGTGAGCAGATTTGATCATTTTGATTTCTTTTTTAGACGGCTTTTTTCCAAGTGTCTTAGCAAGAAAAGAAATAGCTTTGTACGCCGCCTTTTTCATTGCGTTTTCCTTGATCAACTTGATAGCTTCTTGTTGCGCTAAAGCGGTTTGTGTAACACCCCTCAATTTACATCATTTAAATATAATAAATCCGAAAGCGTTAGTCCAATTTTCAATAATACCAAATTTACATTACAAATTCAACTTAATTTAAATCATAGTTTATCAACATGGGTGTTATTTAAAAACCACAAAATAACATTAATTTGTATAATCGAATATCAAAGTAACGCCCAGATGTCAAACATTCCTTTCAGTCCAACTTCTTGCCCACCCGATAAAATCTATAACCTGCAAGAAGTGTTAATGTGGGGGGTTAGCATAACGCTAAGTGAGTAGATAGTTAATCAACAGTCTAACTTAGCATAACAACTTTGTGTACAACAACTAATCTTAAACATTTCAGTACACAATACAACTTGTCAACAATGCAACAATTCAACAACATCACATCTCAACAATGAGGATCGGTGGTTCTTGAGAAACCCTTCTGCCGCGGTGGCTCTCAAAGAACACTTACCCACCATATCCGTATGGCCATACGGACGAGACCGATAGCTAATTATTATCATCCACCAACACAGGAGATGTGTTAAATCTTGGATAATAATTAGCCCAACCAACAGTTCATCAACTCGTTGACCTCATTAACAACTGATGCCCGAAGGCCAAATATGTCACGTGATCACATATCCACATATTCAAATAGGTCAACATATGAGACTAGACAGTCTATCAACATTATTATTACTAACAACCATAATCATCATGATAAACTAGAACAGTAATAATAAGCTACTTGTTGTAACCAATCCTGTTACAACTAAACCACACTGAGGATTAAAGATCCACTCACCGAATACCTCAGTCGTCCGCTCAGTAGTCTAATGTCACTGAGTCTTTTTCCACATCTGAGAATACAATATAAATAACGAGTTAGTAACTCATCCATAATAATCAACTCATGTTAAATTCATACAATATGATTCATAATCTCCATTTCAATGAGTTATTACTCAATTCATTACTCACTTAAAATGTATCATTTCAAGATTATGAATAATCACCTTAACATCATTAATTTACAATCACTTAATTAACTTTAATTATCACATTTTAACATAGTTAGACCTTTAACAAGGTCATTAACCTCAAATATCAAGAATTCATCAAAATCACAATACTAGGTTTTATGACTTCTTAAACAACCATGTTCTAACTTAACTCTTTGATTATCAATTAAGTGTTCTAAATCATAAACAATATTAATTTATCATATATCCCATGATAATCATCATAATCCATGTAATTCTCAATAATACTTAATCATGATTATAACTTTTAGCTTGAACAATGTTAGTCATCATCATTAATCACCCATATTATGATTCTTAACCATACTTATCAATCATACATCACTAACTTAAGCTTAAAAGCTTTAATTCATGAATAATCAATGAAACCCATCACTTTCTTCATCTATACTTTAAGTTCATCATTTCTTACTTAGGGTTTCAATTAAGATCATGAATTAACTATCAACTAACAACTATTTGATCATTACAAGCTTCAATTTCATATTAACCATCCTAATTTCATCATTTACACAAAAACCCATTTCTAGGTTTATAAAGAATCAAGAAATCAAGACTTACAAAGTGATTAGAAGGATGAAAGGATGACTAATTCATGTTTTGGAAGCTTAAATCGAACTTTCCTAAGCTTAATTTGATCTTAGACCTTGTTTTGCAAAACTTGCAATCGTCCCTGTGCGTGGTTCATACGGCCAGACCAAAATCAAGAGATATAGATGATAATTTTTGAAAGAATTAAATGATTAGGGTTTGTGTTTAGGGTTCTGAATCTTTCTCTCGCTCTCTATCGATCTCTCTGGAATACTAGTGAAGTTACATACGTATTTACACATATATTAGATAGTATGTGTACTAGTTTTGTCCCCTTTTAGATCTATTGTCTAGAACTTAAAAACCATTTTTGCGGGGAAATATTATTTTATTTTACCGTCAACTGAGTTAATTTAAAATAATCAATAATTTATTAGTCACAATAGATTATTCAACTATTTTCACCTTTTATTTTAAATTAACACAACACACTTATTTTCTGACACATTAAATAATCGTTCACTATCAGAAAATATTAAAATACTTCTAGACCCGAGGAGTGGATGTTACAGTTTGTTTTACTGCATCAAGTGTGTCAATCTTTTCCGAATGAACACTTCGCGAAGACGAATCGACAGAGCTAGAAGCCGTACTTTTGGCTGCTTTTCGGCCTGCTGGACGGCGGATGTAGTTGTCTTGAAACAACCGTTTCATGTTTGCATCTAGAGCAGAATGAACCGGCTCATCGTCTATGTCAAGATCAGTGACAAAAGGTGCGAAGGTGTCTTCGTTAGCCATCACCCCCGGCTCAACAAAGAATTTTGGGTAACGTTTCAAAATATTCCAAGATGATTCATAGATGAAAGCACGTTTGACTTGCTTTCAGAATTCTTTTCGGACCGCCGTTAAGACGTCGTTTTCGTCGGCACCGCTTTGTGGTTGAATCTCCTTGTAGTGTTTGTAAATGCCTTGGAAAGTCTTGGAATCGTGTGAAATCTTGTTCCACTTGCCGGTAAGTTGATTGAGGTTGCGCTCGCGTGAAGCTGCCACACAAGAGTTGTAACCGGCTTTGACTTGAGCCCAAAACGACTCGTTTGTTTGATTTATTCCTTGGACCCCATTCTCGGAACAGTGGATCCACCTCTCCGCCAAGATTCTTGCCTCCTCATCAAGCCATCGTAGTTGTTTGCGTTTCAGCTCGTCGGCGGGTTGTTTACTCCTTTTTTTTGGCCTTTTTTGGATCGGCAGCGGGTTCGGTTTCAATGTCGGGTTCGGACTTGGGTACAAATTCTTCATCGGGTTCATTTTCGGGTTGGGCCTCGTCGGAGCTTTCTTCCAACGTTAGAGGAATGGTGAAATTGGTTTGATGAAAGTGAGCATTGGAAGTGGATGGTGAAAAGTTGGGTGGTTGTTGTGGTGACCATTGTATGTGGTGGTATTGTGGTTATTGTGGTGACCATTGTGTGTTTTGGTACCACCCGGGGTGTTGGTAGTTGTTTCTCGGATCATCGGCGGCAAGGTTGAATGGTTGAGCAATCGATGGGAAGGCGGCATATTATTGATGTTGAGAAGAGGAACCGGAAGCTTGGGTGTTTGGTTGTGACGGGTTTGTATTCGGTGGAAAAATGGCATATTGTTGAGGTGGTTGGGAGGAACCGGAAGCTTGGGTGTTTGGTGGTAACGGGTTGGTGAACAAAGCTTGCCACATATCATGGCCAACACTTTGTGAATCTTTCTTTTTGGTTTTGGATTTGGGGTCGTTTGACATTTTTGTTGGAGAAAGGTGAGAAATTTGGATGGTGGGTGAAAATGGGTAAGTTGGTAGTGGTACTTAAAGGTGAAAAGTGAGTTTTTTTTATAATTTTTTTTTTTTTAAAAAAAAACGGCCATATGACCGTTTATATTTAATATATATATATATATATATATATATATATATATGTATATATTATTTCCAACGGCTATATTCAAAAAATAAAATAAAATAAGCAGTTGGGCCCCACATCCACTCCGTCCCTCTCGTCGCCAAACCGAAGGGAGCAAACCGACGAGGCAACCGACGAGTCGGTGCCATCGCCGTCACTCTCGTCGGTTGCAACCGACGACAACCGAAGGCTCCCGATGGGAGTGGTCTAAGTAGATGTCTCAAAGACCATCTATGTAAGTGGAGGGTTAATGTCCACTTACGTCAATAGTATAGGTGGAGGGTTGATGTCCACCTAAAAACTAGTTCACTCAACTAGTATGTTCAGTTTAGTTGTTGATTAAAAATGTGTACGACCCGTTGTGAAAGTTTGTAATAATAATTTTTTGAGATTTTATTATTAAGTTTGTTTTGTTATATACTATTCATTAGTACATATCGTGTGTCACAAACAGATTATTTAGTTCGTAAAAACCTTAAACCGTAGGTCAAAGTTGGTCAAACCCGGTCAAACTAGTCAAAGGTGGTCAAACCTAGTCAAACTGGTCAAAGGTGGTCAAACCTGGTCAAAGGTGGTCAAACCTAGTCAAAGTTACCAACTAAGTCACCCAAACCCATTTTTGTTACCATTTTTCAAAAATAGTAAGTTTGTCGGTTTTTAGAAGTCGAGCCCTGTTTTTGTTGACTTGGTCAAACCTACTCGGTTTGACCCGAATCTTTTCCCAAACCCTTAAATATGTTCATAAGTCACAAAAAGTAGTTTTTCCCTAAATAGAAAGTCCGCAAGTGTCGGTTTTCAAGTTTTACCAAAACCAGTCCACACTTTATGTTTTCCACAAAATACATCTCATTGTTGGATTTTTATAAAAATCTACATTCCGTAAAAAGTCCTAACAAAATTAATAATTGTTCCCTTTTATGTTATTTACTTCCAGTAATTTTTTCATGCATTATAGAATAGTCTAAGTATTTTTAAAAATTACATTTCCATTCTAAGTTCAGATTTGGACACATTATCAACGTTTCTGAGAAAAATCTACAAGGAACTAGTAAAAGTTGTAAACATGAAAGTTGTAGTCAATGAAATTTGTAAAATTTGAGCGGCAGTTTTAGGTCATTTGGATATATGTAGCTTGAGATATGGTCAAAACCATGAGACCTAAGTTTCTGACCTTTCTTGACAGATTATACATGTTCTTTTACACAAATTATTAAAAATAGTTAACAAGCTCAGAAAAATATGAGGTTTACGATTTTGGAAAGCTTACTTCTTAAACTTTATTTTTAACTATAAAAACGTCCATTTTCATGAAGAGATGATTTTTCTAAAAATCATGGAAGTGAGCACAACTTTCTGGACAGAAAGTTTATCTTACATTTTTGTTGATTCCAAGTTATGAAAAATGGTTTTTGAGCAAGATTTTGTTATAATACTTGTTGAGTGAACTTAATATCATGTTAATAAAGTATTGTGAAGAAGAAAGAGTCCTTACAATGATGATAATGAAGAGATTTGGACAGAAGTGAGATGAGAAGGTCTTATAGTCTAGTAGTCTTGATAATTTCTTGCAAAATGATGATAAATTGAGTGGTGGTTCAA
Source organism: Pseudognaphalium luteoalbum (assembly GCA_963422505.1). NCBI lineage: Eukaryota > Viridiplantae > Streptophyta > Magnoliopsida > Asterales > Asteraceae > Pseudognaphalium > Pseudognaphalium luteoalbum. The sequence continues at coordinate 115,755,125 of OY730195.1, read as the reverse complement.
TGGTGGTTTGTGGTGGTGATTGGTGATGAAGGTGGTGGAGTATGGTGGCTGAAAAATCTGGAGTTAGAGAGAGGATTTTGGTAGAGAGAAAAGTGAAGTTTTGAGTGTAATGGTGAAATGAATTATGGTCATGCATGTGGGTGTAGAATTCAAGTTGTAGAATCTCATCATGAGGAAATGCATGAGATCTTAGAGGTGGTGAGGGTGGTGGTTGGCCCCACCATGGGCCCCATCTGATTTTGTGTGTTTTTAATTAAGTTTCCAGACTGTGTTGCGTACTGTGATCGTTTATTCGTTAAACCGTTAAATCATGTAGCGTTTTTTAGTGTCGTTTTAATTCATGATATATTTAGGATTATTTTTTATTGAAGTATTATTAAAATCCTTAAATTGAGTTGTCGAAATATTAATTAGGGTTTCGTTTGGTTGTCGGGTTCAGTTTGCGCGTTTTAATCGCGTTTGTTACGTTTTAAACAAAATGTCGAGGTTTTCGTGTATTATTATATAAAAATAATAATATATGATAATTAACTTCTAAAAATAGATTAAATTTATTTATAGAAAGCTTTTCACCAACGTCGTATATTCTGTCTGTGACACACGTCAAATTAGGACTAGTAATTAGTGTCTAATCAAGTGTAATACATGTAATTAGTTCTGTGTTATGCTAATTAATGTATCAATATATATATTGTTGAATATATATATACAAGTATGCGATTTGATTAAATCATACAAGTTTCAAATCGAATACAATTTGATTCAATTAATACGGACGTTGGTGAACGATTTTTATTAAATAATATGACATTACTTAATAACCCGAATGTATTCAAAATATTATTTATGTAATATTTCAACTTGAATTAGTATCGTACAAACAACGCTTACACGATTAAAATAATAAACGCGCGAAGAATTGAAACAAGAATAAGTTACATTTTATAAACTCAAGTAAAAGGGTTCAATGAAATATTTCAACAAAAACATTAATAAATATTCGTAACGTAAAATAATTATTTAAAAGTCTAAACGAACGAGAAAACGAACGTCGCATGGAGCGCGTACGCAGGAGAATGAAAAACTAGTGAAGCCCACACCCGGTGGACCCCACCAGCCGGCCCCCCTCCTTTCCCCTTCTTTCCCTCCTCTTTCCTTTCCTTCCTCCTCATTTCTCACTTCTCTTTCTCTTTCCTTCTCTCATTTTCTCTCAACATTTAACCACACCACCATCACCATAATCCTCCAAATTACACCACCAAACGACCTCAGTTTTCATCGCCCATTTGGAAGAAAAGAACCACCTTGCAACGATCTACGTTTCTATCTTTCTAGATTCCTCTCGCGCGAAGTTGTAAGTTTCCGACAAATCCCGAAACTCTCCGATTTTACTCATTTTCACTTGTTTGCTGTTTATAATAGCTTATAATATCCATCTAAGGCTTGGGTAATAGAATCGGACCAAACGGAAACCAGAAAACTCATTTTTGGCTCAAAATCCATCGAACAGGCGTAAGTGTCGCATAGGCCAGTCTAGTATAGTGTCACTTCATGCGTCACTTAAGTGCCGCATTAAGTGACGCATAAAACCCTAAATTTGCGTCACTTGCCTAAGTGCCGCATAAAACCCCTTTTTCCCGACACTCTAACCGTCACTTGCCTAGTGACGCCTAACACCTTTATCCGACACTTCTAGCGACACTTCCTAAGTGTCGCCTATGATCAGAAACCGACACTAGAACCCGACACTCCCTAAGTGACGCCTCCTTATGCGTCACTTCTCCAAGTGACACTAATAATTCAGAAACCGTCATTTCATGCGACACTTCCTAAGTGTCGCCCAAATTTTGGAGGTGACGCATCAAGTGTTGCTAAAAACAGAAAGTTTAAAATCCATATTTCACTAAGTATTGAGGCTTAAATCTGACACCCCATTTTACCCGAATTCAAATTCCAAGTGCGTTTTTCACCAAAGCAATTTAATATAAATAAAATTTTTTCAAGCTGACTTGGCATCTCGACCCCAACCAAGGGCCAGCCCTTTGGACCCCGCCAGGGGTTGCCACCCCTGGGACCCCGCTAACCAGGGGCGCTGCCCCCGGACCCCCGTCACTTAAAGTTTACAAATACTTTTAAGTATAACACCTTTCGAAAATCAAAATAATAATGTGAGATTATTATTACAAACAAATCACCAACGGGACGTACACGTTTTTCAAAACACAATTAAATCAACCAAGTCGTAGTAACTTGGACAAGTCAAATAACCAAATCGTAGTAATTTGGATAATTCAAACAACCAAATCGTAGTAATTTGGATAATTCAATCAACCAAATCGTAGTAGTTTGGACATTCTAAGTTGGACGAACAACTACAAGGGCAGTCTTTTGAGAGACCTACTCATGTTATAACCATCGCGTGTCTTGGACACCCTCAGGTTACAAGTATTCGGACATCAATCCACCGCTAATCAATTCAAGTTTATTTAGATAAACACTCAAGGCTCAGGTGAGTCTTATAGCCCCTATTTTACGGTTTTCATCTAGGGTGTGATTACATTGCTCGTTTTATTTTACAATATGAACGCAAGTACAATACAAATTAAATACTACATGAGTTTTTTCACTAATCATTTCAAAGCCCTCCACAACATAGTTTGGTAATACATCTGTAGCGTGAATGTTAGTATATGATATCATATAGGATTGACAATCCTCGTCCGGCTTAACACGCACTAACTGGTCAAACGGACGTATTAGCATTTGGGAAGACGAGTGTAGATTAGGCACTCGTAGGAGGCAACTCAGTTAGGTTTCCTTAATTGGACCTAACGCTCAAGTTAAGCTCAGACTATGTGCTCATGGCTGTATAACTTTTATTTTGCTTAATTGCATTTTAAATTCAATTAAATCTTGCGGTTCATACAAATATGTGTTGCCATACAAACCTGTGAGCTCACCAGCGTTCGCTGACCCCTTTTAGCATGTATCACAGGTACTCAGCAGTAGGTTGACTGCCCAAACAGGAATCATTAGCTCGAGTCTGCATTCAAACAAATCAGAGATTTAATTGTATTATTATATTTTGTATAGATTAATTATGTAACGTAAATCTCTCAATTTCAAGTAACTGAGCTAATGTAAATAGTATTTTGATGCAAACTTTGGTTTTTTTATCAATACAATGTAAAACAACGCATTTAGTGGTCGTTCATTATATCTTATGTGTTGTGTATATTGATTAGTCGCGCCCCGACCCGATTCGCTTCCGCAACCCGTATTTGGGGGTGCGACACTGTCGGACTCCGTCCAGTTGTTTCGCGTAATTACAACTAATTACGTATGCGTAATATAAAACGATTAGGGGAGTGTATATTCACATAAATATACAAATAGTTACAAGTAATTACAATAATTTAGCCTAATACTAAACTAAAAACACGTAATTAAGGTTTCTAGCAGGTTAATCAGTAAGCCTAAATTGTCGGGTGTCACATATCAACACACCAACTATGGATTCCGAAATCAGCATGATTGATGCTCACCTTGATGCTGAAAATTATCTTGAAATTACTCTTGAAACTGCTCCACAATCTACTCCCGTTATTGATCCGATTTCTGCACAGATCTCAACTCTCATTGTTGCTTCTGTTTCCGCTTCTGCTTCCGATTCTGCTTCTGCGGCTGTTGTTCCTACTGCGGTTCTTGCTAATACTCTTGCTCCCTTTGTTGAGTCACTGGTCGCTGACCATGATAAGTCATTGGTCGCTGACCAACTCAATAATATACAACTCGATGAAGAAATAATTTATGTCAAAGCTGCTATTGCTGAAGTTAACGATTGATGATCGCTATTCATTTTACTCCTAGATTTAACATGCTGAGGAAGATTAAAACTCAACTTTGTGTGCCACTGATACGAGCAGCGAGAGTTTTATATCTTCATATTGAATAAGGTAAAAGTCACTGCCCGAATAATAACTAGTCACTGAAGAACAATATTTCAAGTCATTCTACAAGAGCATGTTAGCTCGCAGTGAGTGAGAAGAGTTACTGCATCTTCAGTGACTATTTAATAAAGCCTCTTAATCTATAAGTACGAAGTGTTCTACTCTTATACGTCAGCAAATGTTCCTCGTACTTGAAGAATGTCTGAAGGATTACGTGGTAGTGAATGATTGGTTTTAAGGTAACGAGATATTTGCGGTAACAGAATTAGGACCCGCAGAATGTCGGTTTATCAGAGATCAAGCCAATCAAGCAACGACACGTGTCATTCCAAGATCCTATTTCTTAGGAGATATTTTAGGAACTCTTGTAGTATAAATAGAGTAGTACATTGTACTTTTGAGGCTAGCCGTTGATACGTATTATTCACTTGTTTGTCAGTGAAATCAGTTTGTCTAAGTAGGTATCTTCGAGCAGCGAGTAAACAGTTTGTTTGTTTGTTAGCAACTGTTCTACTCTTATTTGTAATAGGTTTAGCTAAGTGTTTGATTTGAATTAGTCTTGGCTAATTCATTCCGCAATCAACACTGAGTGATTTTATGATTAATAAAGATCTCTATTCAGCTACTATTGCAATCTTACTTTGATATTGTCATATCTATCTTTTATATACTCTGTTTGTGTTAGAATAATTAAAAACTGGTTAAATAACTCGAATAAAATCAGAAAAAGTTTTTAATTGTATTCCACCCCCTCTTCTACAAAGAAACTTTACTTATTGCGATTCCATATCACTAACTCATAGTGATTTCGGGACTCACACCCTTCACTGATGATGAGGTATTCATGCTCCTTATAATGTTTACTTTTGAGATATCATATGTACTTGGCTAAATAACATGCTAAAACAAACTATAACAAAACCATAAATATTCATATTGAGAAATTAAGACGATTATAAATAAAGAACAGTTATTACTACATCCCTTAACACCTAGCAGTTTTATAGCATTCCTTACGGATTTTGAAAAAAAGAAAACAAGATGACACCTTGATAGACTTGAACCAAATTGAAGTTGTTGAAAAGCCTGATGACGAAGAAGTTTTATCTATGGAAAATGTGAAGAAAACAAGGAAAATCATGAAAATATTTGTTTGATTTAAGTTGTATATTTTAAATCAATTTACAACTGGTTTTTCACTATGTTTTATCATAAATTTCAAATATGTTTCCGTCACATTGCGCGTGTTACCAGCTAGTCATTTTCTTATAGAAGTCCTCATAAAACTTAGATTGGAACACGTTTCCTAATTTTATACTAGTTTTCTTAGAGGAGTTTTCTGAAAAACTAGAGGATTTTTCGTACCTAAATGCGCCAAAAATTTCCTTGAAAAAATTTGTTTGATTTTTCAAGTGTAATTGAACTACTTTTAGAATTATTGGCTTATTAAAAGATGACTAGACAAATGTTTGATGAAATTATGAAGCTTTATGTTTGATCCAAGTGAAATTGAAAATTCTGAAAAGATTCGACTTTGACACTTGTGAGAAAAGTTTAAGCCTTGGTCTTTCAAGTGAAAACTTAAATGATAAGGTTAGAATTTCTCACTATGCAAATGTTTGATTTTGGTGTGAGAAAATTCTAACCTATATATCTTCATCTTTGCAGTGAATTTGTTAAAAAAGAAGATTGCATATTGTGACTAGGCAAATCCTTGATGGATATAATATAATTTTTATTGGGAAAATTTCATTGATCTTTTAAGTGATTATGTTTTTTAAAAAATGTTTTGCTTCTGATGTTTTATTATTTACCGAAATTGGCCTATTTTTATTGATCCAAAAGCTATTAAGTTGATTACCTTTGGTGCTGTAATATTCCAGTTCCGGATTATATTGATTCTCATATTGAAGAAATTGTAATAATAACAAGACAGATATGATATGGTACAAGTAGTCACCTCCTGTATGTCATCTGAATTAAGTTTCTCTCACTGTGTTGTGTATAACTGCAGTTTCTTCAATGTGGCCACATCTATGGACTGTCCTGTACAAACGAATGGCTTCGACGATGTCGAAACTCTGGCAAGGTGAGTTTGTGCACTGTTAACTGTTAACTATAAATTAAATTAAAAAAAAAAGTGTTGATCATCTATTTATAAATTTATCTCGCTTTGCTTTCATCTAAATATCGTGATTCTTGTCAGTGCCCTCAATGCAACCGCTCATACAAATTGGAGGATATTAAACCTCTCCATCCAGTTCGCAAGGTAATCAATCTCTTCGTAAAAGCTTCACCTTGGAAGCATCTAATATGTACATGCACAACCTCTTTTATATGATATGGCGTGTAAACGCATCTCCTAAAAATATGTTTCATGTACCGACTCCCTTTTGAAATATATGCAGTCATCAACCACACGTTTTCCATTCACCAAAGAGGGTTTCGGGACATTCATGCAGTATGCATAGGAAAAACGGACTGATGCATTTGAACTACGGCTTGATGCATTGGAACGACAAACTTATGAAGCTGAACGATGGCGTGATGCAGAGAAACGACGGTTCCATGCATTGAGACAGAAGGCCAAAGCATCAGGGAGTATTGCTGATGCATTTGGGCGGCAAGCTGATGCTTTGGGACGGCGGGCTAATGCATTCGAGCGCCGGGCCTATGCAATGAGAAGGTGGTCCGATGCATTGCAAGTTTGCAACGGCGTGCTGATGCGTGCAAGGCAAGTATGGATTTTTTCAAGCAAAGGTACAATGAGCATATGGGCTATATAGGCCAGGAGCGGATGTAGAAGGCATCATGTTTTAATGAACACAAAGAAACTATAAAACAAATTATAAATTTATTTACGGTGTTAAGATAAGGTTATCATAGTTGTTTCTACCGTTATCTTATATTCCTTTATGTCAAATTAAATATCTACCTTTCTATTTTTTTATTTATCCTAAAACAAGTGTCGATTTCAAACTTTAAACTAGTCACAGTAGTTTTCGATGGTTAATATGAAATTTTATTGGTTTCTCTCAATTCGAAATGGTAAAAACAGATAAATTTATGAACCAAAAAATTGTAGTAATAATATATGCGGGGAAAAAAGTGATTTTGGTGCGGGTGAGGTAAGGATACTAGAGAAATAGATGACAATCATGTTACGTGAGAATTTGGTGGGTGACCGAACGTGCAATGTACTAATCACTCCACCTTCCTTTCTTATTAACTGATTAGAATCTCCATTTTGGTGTTGCTGGCGACTGGTCGGTTGATGCTCCATAGTCCATACCACATCGTTCCAACCGGATCTTCTAGATTTGCAAATTGCAATCCTTACATTTTGGGCCAACGACAAAATGGTCCATTTCACTGGCCCAAATATAACACTTTTTATTTTATTATTTTATTTTATTTTATTTTTATCTATAAACCTTATGTTTCTTTATAGCCTTATAAAATAAAATGAAAGATCATAAAATACTATAATGTCCCCTCTACTTATATTGGAGAAATCTTAACCACCTTTTAACTTGTTATGAAAAAAGCGTTAATGATTATTACATTTAATTGTAACATCATTTTTAATTTCATTATATTTTGTAGATTTGCTAAATATAAAGTAGTGGTAGAAAATTTCAAGCAATTTAATTAGTTATAATCTAACCTTGTCAATATCACTAATTTTTTCAATATTAAAGTAACAGCGGATCATTTCATAAACCAATTCTCAAGAATTAAATCTTATCGATTTTTCTAATAATCATTAACAAGGCTATAACTTATAACCATCGACCAATGTTACATCTTTTTGATTTGTAACCGTGGTGTTGCCTAGGGCTATTCATGGTCCAGAACCGGACCGAACTAGGTTAGAACCGAACCGAATCGAGAATCGAACATTTAGAAAAACAAGTACCGAGGACCGGATCAAATATACTTGGTTCTTTCCGATTCGGTTCGGGTCCGGTCCGGTTCTCGGGTATTTTCGGTTATACCCGAACTTTGCACACTGAAGTGACTGAACAGTTATTGGTGACCGAACCAGGCTAGGACCGAACCGGAATGAGAACCGAACAATTAGGAAAACAAGGACCGAGGATCGGATGAAATATACATATACTCGGTTCGGTTCTCGAGTATTTCGGTTCTCGGGTTATTTGCACACCCTTAGGGTTGCCCGGGTAAATTATTAGTATTTAGTATTAGAATAATAATCACACTTTTTTTTTATTAATTTAATTAATGGCATTTCCCGCGAAAACCAGTTCCCGCGAACCCTATATTTCCGCCGGAAGTAGATTGTCACCGGACGACGTTTCCTCACCTCAGAAACGGAGATTGAGATCCAATTCAGCTTCAATCGATGAACCTGTATCTACCACTCCATCAAAATCATCTTCATGTTCTCCAATGAAGACTAAATCACCTCGTACATCTGTTAACGATAGCCCTAAGCGAATTTGAACGAATGTAAGTTTTCTTATCTAGGTTTTCAATTACTCAATTGTAACGAACTAATTATGAATTATAAGTTCGAAATGGTTATCTGCAGGTGAATCAAACAGTTGTTAGTGATGATTTAACGAAAATGTTGGAATCCCCTAAAAAGAAGTTATTAGACAGTTTTCTGGATAAACCGATTTGGAATCCAACAGGTAATCTCGAATGATATAATTTGCAATTGTATTCAACTGTTTTATGTAATCTGTGTTGCTCAAGTTTTGTTATTTAATTTGAGATGTGTGTATACATTTATGTTTATATTGTGTAGATTGGGAGCATTTAAGTATGGTAAAGGAGGCACTGCATGTATCGACAGCACCGTCAACAATTGTGTGTCGTGAGGATGAACAGAAAAGGATAGTGGAGTTCTGTAAGGAATGTGTTGAGCAAGAAAAGGCTGGTAGTTTGTATATTTGTGGGTGTCCAGGAACCGGGAAATCACTTTCGATGGAAAATGTGAAGGGGTCGATAGCTCTTTGGGCTAAAGAGGTGATTGTTTGTTATGATATTTAGAATGCTAATGAGAAGAAGCCGAATATAATGATTTTTATACAATTATAATGTAGACTATAGGTCATTTGTACATATTTAGGTAGTTAGCTTTATTGGGCTGTAGACTTACAGGAACAGTGCAGTAGGCTTGCAAGTTCTTAAAGAGTGCTTAGTGAATAATTAAACCGAATATAAGAAAAGAGGCGTTATTGAATTGCTTAAATTTCTGTAAAAGTTCGATGATTACACAGATAAAAGGTCATATGCTTCAGCCTTTCAGCATCCTTTAGAATTGCTTGTTAGTCTTATGAAGATTTTCAGATCATATATTTACAACACTTAATCTTTGCCATTAGTCTTATCTGGCTAGTTAGCTAACATTTCCAACATATCAATACATACGCTTTCGTTGTTTTATCATTAGTACTCTATGCCTATCTTCATTTAGAGCTTATGGAACTGTGATTGATGTTTCCAGACAAGGGGTGACCTTCCGAATATTTTGGCCATTAATTGTACTTCTCTCTCAAGTACTTCAGAAATTTTCAACAAGGTGAGAATTTATCATGATATTAAAATTAATATTGACATGCATAGGCTCATATGTAACCCACATAATGCTTGAAATGCGATGTCTATGGCAGATACTTGTAAAGAGTCGACCAAATAAGAAACCAAATGGTTGTTCTACGCCCTTGCGACAACTTCAGCAATTATATTCTCAAAAGCAGAAGTCAGATAATGATTCCAAAATGATGTAAGATGCTTCACTTGATGCAGTCTTTAACACATAGTCATGAACGCATAGCTGTTAACTTTTGTACACAAGCATGATCACTTGATCAGTGATCGAATTGAATATGTAGTTGCTTTTTTGTTCACAGTCTTATATGTTTGGGGGATATACTAGTGATACCACATCTAAAATGGATCTTATATTGAATCCTGGGTTGATCACGGTGAAGTTTTAATGCATGAGCTGTTGGCAGGTTGGTGATTGCTGATGAGCTAGACTACTTGATTACGAAGGACCGGGTGGTGCTTCATGATCTATTTATGTTAACAACATTACCGTTTTCGAAAGTTATATTGATCGGTATGACTTGGCCGAGTGCAATAAAACTTTATGTGTTCCTGATTTGTATACGCTCTTCATACCATAACTTCCTTTACAGGTATAGCTAATGCGATTGACTTAGCGGATCGTTTTCTTCCAAAACTACAGTCCCTAAATTGTGAGTAGTTGTTTCTATCTGTTGCACTCTACATATCAATTTACTTTTGGTTTTAAATTACCGAAGCCATCTTATAAATATGGTCTGTTTCTTTGGGCACTATATACTGATGTCTAGTTTTGGTCTTTCTCTTGTTCTAGGTAAGCCTATGGTTGTGTCGTTTCAAGCTTACTCTATGAATCAGATCATCGTCATTCTGAAACAACGCTTGATGGTTAGTATTAGTTATCTTTCTCTTTAGAATATAGAAAAATTTCGTAAAATGTGCCTCCATCACCCATTTATTAATGGTCAATTTAGAGAGACGTAATCAAATATAAATACATAAAAAAGGTCAAATGGGTCGTGAATGGAGATTTCAGGGACATACTGTATCTTCTGTTTAGGGGTGCACGTTTTCTACAATATATAAATCTGATGGCTGTTTGTTCCATTAGGCACTTCCTTACACTGTTTTCCAGCCACAAGCATTGGAACTCTGTGCACGAGTGAGTATACCGTATTATTATCTACGTATCTTTCATTGGCAATAATGGTTTTGGTGCTACATGTTTGATATATGCATCTTATAGCAAAGATGAAGTTACTCACCTTAAATAACTTGCAGAAAGTAGCTGCAGCATCTGGAGATATGAGGAAAGCTCTTGGTATCTGCAGGTTAGCATGTTTTTTTCTGGAATCAACTTTTTTTACAGCCTACAAAGTCTTAATGTCTATATTGCTAGAGTTCGATAATAAAACATGGTAATTACTGATTACTTTGTGAAGCTAAAAACAACTTATCATCGTATAACTCAACTATGGTCTATCTAAGTGCTAAAATCTTATGAATTACTGTGAGAGCGACTGAAATGGTAGTACCCGTGTAATATGGAAAATACTGTAAGGATGCAGTGATTAATGATGAAGTATTTCTTGGTTTTTAGGGGTGCAATTGAGATGCTAGAATCTGAGCTTAGAGATTCCACCTGCACTATAAATCTGACACCAATGGTAAACTTTTCTCACTTGATAGCTTCTTATGTGTTTTCGACTGATTAAGAGACCTTTACTCTTATAATATATTCCACGTGTGAATTTAGGTTTATCCTGATGATGTCGATAACCTTTGTGAAGTTAGTCATTATCTTATTGCCTATGTTTACATGAATATGTTGCAGGTGAGGGTTGATCATATGGCTATTGCTTTGTCAAGGGCTTACAAATCACCAATAGTTGACACTATACAGTCCCTTCCCCAGCATCAACAGGTACAGTTCAACTTTTGAAACTAGAGGTGGCAGGTCAGGTGGTTGGGTAATAGGTCAAAATTGGTTCGGGTATTATTCTTAGGCCTTAGCACAGGTTGAAATGGTCTGGGCAGGTCAGGTTGATTTGTGAGCACTTGAGAATTTTACATAATGTTATAGAAATTATTATGTTCATTATCGTTATAGTAACAACTACATTGCTGGCATGCGTTAAAATAGATGTCTTACAACTTAACCTGTTTGCCCGCTAGCGATTTGGGTTTAAATTTGAACTCCTTTCACTCGTATATGGGTTGAACATGCCAACTCTAATTGATTGCCCTCACCACTAGTTATATATTCATATATACGTATGAAAACCTATCACACCCTTTTTTATTAGAAGTAAACTGATGTTGTAGCCATTCTTTTGGTTTAGATTGTACTCTGTTCTGCTGTGAAGCTTTTTCGAAGGGGAAAGAAAGATACAACAGTAGGAGAGGTATAATTATACCATCTTTCAATTTTCACCATAAAAGATAACATTGTACGATTATATAATTGACCTTACTTGATAACCAAAACTTGATATTGATACAGTTGAACAAATCTTATATTGATGTCTGCAAATCAACATTAATACCTTCTGTTGGTATAATGGAACTTTCATGCATGTGTAGAGTGCTAGGTGATCAGGTAGACCTCAGCTTCTATCCATTGAATTCTAATCTATCAAACGCAACAGTCCTGTTCAATTGGAACAGTTATAAATTGCCATCATTTTTCAGGGCATTCTCAAGCTTGGTCAATCCCGTGATGATAAATCAAGGAGAGTGACCTTGCAGGTAGATGAAGCAGACATCATTTTTGCATTGCAGGTACAAAAAACAACTTTATGCTTTCTAAATGTGCTTGTTTTGATATTTCTGATGAGTGCTCACCCTAGTCCATTACTAGAGGTGGCAAGTTTGAGCCATCTTACTTTATCTCTGATGAGTCAAATGGGTAATTTAGATCATTAGCTAAAATGGGGAAGTGTCAAAGTGGCTGTGAAGTGGTCGAACAATTTGAACGTCGACCGAAGTGTATTAAAATGCTTAAAACCTTTTGAATCTTTGTATAGAAAATCTTGATTGTTACTATGATAATACATCTTTTGCACTATTTTTAAAACATTAATTGGCATTTACAATCTAAAAATGAAAACTACAAATGTAGTTTATGGGTCTGCCCAGCTTGTTTTTACACACTTGCAGAAGTACTTGTCATAGTCATTTCAACCTGTCACCTAACCCGCTCATAATTCCCACCTCTAACCACTTGGCATGTCTGATTATGTTTGTTATATGGGTAGTATTTCATAAACTTCTAGTATCATAATCACTTAATTATACTGTCTCAGGGCATTCGGTTCTTTCGTAACTGTCTTCATTAAATTTTGAGCATTGATTGTCGTGTTTTCTTCTATCTATGACGACGGCTGTTTCGTGTCAATGAACCATCTTCAAGTTGAATGTATAGGTAAGGCAGCGGTGCTTTTAAACCATTTTACATCTTACTAGTAGTTAACCCGCACTAAGCAGCGGATATTAATTTTGTATAATTATCACATAAGTGACGTATTATAAATATAAAGACATTTTTTAAATTCAGATTGAATTTTCTTTTATTAACTCAATCCATATTATTACTCAGTTAGTAGTATGTAAAATTAATATATTTACCCCATTTTTTTAAAAATTCAACCTATACTATCTGTAATTTTCTACATTAAGGAATGTTTAATACATTTTTTGAGGGACATGAAAGTAATTTCTTATCTTGAATTTATAAGGAATCAAAGAAAAGAGGTAAACTGTTTATAATGTAAGTATATGGATAAGCTTGCAATGTTATGCCACTGATATATCCTCTTGTTACAGATTATTGTTGTCTTGTTCTTGACCACAGAGGTTTCAAACTGTTCCTCAATGTTGCAGGGACTACAACCACATAAAAGCTCCCAATGTTGATGACATTAGTTCTTTAAATTACTTGTTACGTAGACTATAGGTATTATAGTGTTATACAAATAGCAGTGTAGTCAGAAACAATATGAACATAGATTGAAGCTATATTTGTCTTTTCTTTTTTCGGAAAGTTATTGTTACAAGTAAATGATTAATGAATAACTAAATAGCAAAAACAGGATTGGATTTGGCATGGAACTTTAGCACTTTAGCATGTGGGTTTTTTTGGATGATCAATGCTGGACTAGTTTAGTGATTGTAATTTTTATTAATTAATATATTTTATTCAAGATGTTGTGATTATAGTGCTTAGAAATTGTTTCTGTGACTGTGAGTTGTTTGTGGTTGAGTGATCATGCTCGGTTTCAGTAATTATCGTTTACATAATGTAAAAGCCTAACATATGTCACCCTGTAAAGTAATAGATCAAACCAAGTCCAGGTAAAAATTCCATTTATATTTCATTTATCCTGCTCTGCCTCTTCATCTTCTTCTTTATTTTTGTAGTTATCAGCATGATCAACTCTAATTGTAGTATCGACAACTTGTGCACCATTCAGATTATCTTAGCAACGCTTCAGTTTCCAGGTATCACATATAAAACTGAACTGCCAATTTCAATCCAAATACTTGTTAATCGTACATGGGTATCTTTGGGTTACGTCTCATCTGTAATAAATCATTCAGGTTCAAGAAACCTTGAATGAAAACGGGTCAAATGGATTGACAGTTCAAATTTTGTCAACTGTTTAACCTCCTAAATCTTGTTATTCAAATAATTATTACACTGTTAATATTGTATGTGTTGCAATTGTTAGTACTTTTTATATATATATAAAACACAACTTTTAAGCAATGACACCCAAACCCAACCAATTCTTATTCCACCTATTTAAAGCCATACCCTAATTTATTCTACACAGCAAACCAAACACCCCCGTTAATCTTAAAATAACTAACATACTGAGTCATCATGGTTTTGCCCTGGGTGATCTACATAATAATTGGCATTGACATATAATATAAGGTAATACTAGCTAGTATATTACTTGTAGAAAATAGAAATAGTTGTACATAATTTTCTTAATTGTTTTTAAAAATGTTATTTTTTATAACTTTAATGGGTAGATCCAAATGGGTCATGGGTCAACCCAAGTAGAGATTCATCTGAATAGGTTGACCAATTGAATCTTTTTATGGATCCATTTTCGTGACCCAATCGGTCACATAAATGGAATGGGTCGGGTCGGATGTAAATCAAGATATGACTCATTGACACCCTTACGCACAATATGATATCATATAATCAATGACGACGTTATTTATATTAAAATTATAAATTGAATTAATGATCTAAAATTTGAATCATTTGACTATGAATGTAAATATATTTTGGTTTTAAGTGATTGATATAGTATTTCTAATTATTTAATTTTGTTTGTAAAAATTTTTAAAAGAAAATAAAATCCAATCCACTGTTCTAGTAAAATAATACTGTATTAAATAGATACATAATTATATGAAGTTAAACTCGTAAAATAGATCCTTTGAAGACGCAAAAAGTATTACGGAGTATTTGATTAACTTAAATATTTAACGAGTTTATTTTTATTTAAAATCTAAAGAATCAATGTGAATGGACCACTCATTTCAAAGCAATAATGCATCAATCTATATGAAACCCAACAAAATAATTGTTAATTATCAATGTGAAATGTCCCACACATTTTCTCATTACAATATGCATAAAACAAATAACATAAAATCTGTAATCTATGATCTATCAATAATCAATAATAATTGTTACAAGACCATGATAAAGTATATTATTAACTTTGTACCTTTTCAAACTTATTAGGGCAAGTGTAGTTGAATTGATGGTACTTTTAAGGCGTAGGGACCTTTTGAAATTATACTATACACCTAAAATCAAATCTTATATTTATGTGTCTTTTGGTGATAGTGCAAAATTGCACATGTGTTGTTATCTGCTTTTATCCACTAAAATTTGAGATGTATGGTTGTGAATTTATTGACTTTTTGAAGTATATATTTGAATCCAACATGTTTTACCGTTTTGTATATATAGATGCTCTTATTTGACCATTCAACTTCAAGTTAGAATATAAACAAGCTTATAAATGAGATTCCAATTACATACATCATCTTTAAGAAATGATATATACTTACACTAATCGAGATTCGAACATCACATATACTTACAAATTTTTTTGCAAAGAATTTATTTTGTAATTACATTCATCACATATCCGGATCCAAAAGATTTCCTACACTACTTCTTGAGTTTAACAACATACAAATCGTAACATTAAAGCTATCATTTTTTATATCATTAACTAAGATTTTACATTCAAATCTTTTACAATATCTTCAATATTTTGGATCACTCTTCTACCCATACTTTAAAAAATCAAAATAAAAGCCCCCCATGTATTCCCCATTCTCTTTTACTTTTTTCCCTGTTTTCCACAGCCCTCAGTGACCACCTTTTTTGGGTCTTTGTCTTCATTCTCCCCCCAACTTCACGTGAACCCAAATATACATACACACACCTATCTCTATACTATACCCCGTTTACTCCAATAATCTAGGTTTACTATGAATGTGAATAATACTAGTACAACAAATTAACCCAAGATTCAATCTTTAACCCTTTTTTCTTCAGATCTCCACAACCCAATGCCCCCACCACCATTGCTCCACCGTGTTATTACACTGCTAATCTTTTTAACAACCACCGTGTCATCCCACCTATGTCCACCCTTCACCACCACACAACCACCATTCCCATTCTCAAACACCCCTGGCTCCGGCCACCCTTCTTTCCAAATCACATGCTCACCACCACCACTTTCTGCCACCATCACCATCAACAACCACCACTTTTCTCTCATCCACTATGACCCCACCACCACCTCCCTTTCACTTTCCCTCACCGCCACCGCAAACACTTCCACCACCGCAAACTGCCGTACCACCACCATACCAACAAATCCCATAAATTTTTCAAACTCCCCTTTCAAACCCACTGATTCTTTTTGTTCAAGACTTTCTTATCTAACCCCATGTCACCAACCAAATCTACCCAATTGTTCACATTGCCCATTTGAATGTAAAATTACTAAAAACCCAATACAAATTATACATTCATGTGAATCTATCCACCCTCCACAGCTCACTAAAGAAGGGTGTCAAGATGATATTCTAGGGTTTCTTGATAGTTTCTTGAAATTTGGGATTGAAGTTGAATGGGATGAAAAAGATTCCTACTTTTCAAACTGTGTTTCTTGTAAATCCAACAATGGTATTTGTGGGTTTAATGAAACTGATCCAAAGAAACCATTTTTATGCTTTGATATGTTGAAATCTGAAAAATCTTTGAAGCAAAAACCCAAATTGCATATAGCAATGATGTCTTTATCTGTAATATTTTTATGTATTTTTATATTTATTTTGATTAGTATGTACATTTCAAAGAAAAGGAAGAAACTTTCACTTTTAGAAGATCCGGCGGTGGTTTACCTCCACCGCCACCGCTCCGCCAGCCTCCTCCCACCGGTGTACACCTACGAAGAGCTCGAAATTGCGACGAACAATTTCGACCCGACCCGAAAAATCGGAGACGGCGGGTTTGGGTCGGTTTACAAGGGTCAACTCAAGGAAAACAGAACTTATGCTATCAAGTATTTACACAAACAAAACCCTACATCAAACTCATTTTCAACAAAATCATTTTGTAACGAAATTTTGATTTTATCGTCTTTAAACCACCCGAATTTGGTTAAACTTCACGGGTATTGTAGTGATCCGAGAGGGTTACTTTTAGTGTACGAGTACGTACCTAATGGGACCCTCTCGGATCACATACACGTTAATAAGACAACGTGTTTAAGTTGGCAACTTAGAGTTGATATCGCGTTACAAATTGCGACCGCGATAGAATACCTACATTATTCGGTTGTACCACCAATTGTGCATAGAGATATTACTAGTAATAATATTTTTGTGGACAAGGATATGGTGGTTCGGGTTGGGGATTTCGGGTTATCAAGATTATTGGATCCTGGTTGTGTTTGGACCGGTCCACAAGGGACACCCGGGTACTTGGATCCCGAATATTATAGGTCTTTTCGGTTAACCGAAAAAAGTGACATTTATAGTTTTGGGGTCGTGTTATTGGAATTAGTGACTGGAATGAGGGCGGTGGATGGGCGGAGGGATAAAAGGGAAATGGCATTGGCGGATATGGCGGTTGCGAGGATACAAATGGGGTGTTTGGTGGATGTGATCGATCCGAGGTTGGCGGCGGTGGATGGTGGTGGTGTGGCGGCAATGGCGGAGCTTTCGTTTCGATGTGTGGCGGCGGATAAGGACGATAGGCCGGATGCCAGGGAGGTGGTGGCGGAGTTGAGGAGGATTAAAGGGCGGACACGAGGCAGTGGTGCATCAATTGAACCTATGATGGATTGATGATACTTTTTTTTTACTGTTCTGTAAAATGTAATTTATTACTGTTATGGTTAGTTTAGGTTCGTTTTAAGATGTACAACAACATATGGATTTTGATGTAGTACAAGTTTTTAAGCATGATGTATATATTCTGATTCTCACGTGTGATGTTGGACTTCTATTATTTTTGGTAGGTTTCTGACAAAATCTGTTATTTTGCTTTACGGAGTTATCATTTTTAACTATAAAAACTAAGAATTGGGACATTGACAAAACTAATATGGATCATGTTTAAAAGATTATTATTATGATTCATGTTTAAATGACCATCTAAAGTTCATGGTGTTTTATTGACACCACTTTATACTTGTTGAGTTGTTGACTTGTTAGAATGTTGGAATGTCACCTCACAACCATCTTCCCTCTGCATTCTTTCGACTTTTGTTACTCACATTTGTTGGTAACTAAAAATCAACATAAGTCATAGGGAATGGGAGTTGGTGGTCATGAACTCATCATTTACCATCTTGATTTTCAAGTGTCATGACATCGTTGAGTCGAGTCGACACAATATCAAGCTTGAACTCGAGTTAATGTGAGAAGTCAAAGCTCAAAACTTAGACTGGAGTTTGATCGAGCCTCTTCTCAAACCCGAGCTCGATTGATTTAAGGATACTTTATAGCTTGGCCCAGCTAGATTCGACTCGATTAATGTGATCAAAACAGTAATAATAATAATAATAATAATAATAATAATAATAATAATAATAATACACAGAGTTTGTATCGATGTAGTCAATAATTTCAAGCTCGACTTGACACTTGCTAACACATTCGGTCTCAAACACTTGCTATTCTCGACTCACTTAGATTATATAAAACTGCGTAGAATAACATATACATGAAGAATATATGTTATCCGAGTCGATTTCAAATATTACTTAACATCGATCTCAATTCAATCACACCCTACCTGACATTTTCAGATAGTGAGATTAGAAAAATACAAGCAAAAAGAGGAAAATGGGTTACAAAAGAGGTCCTACCGGGAGTCGAACCCAGGTCGCTGGATTCAAAGTCCAGAGTGCTAACCACTACACCATAGAACCATTGGTGACTGCTATCTGTTTCTGTCCTATTTAAACTCATGATTTTGAAATTCTTTCATTGTTAATTGGAATATGCCACTTAGAATCGTCTACGTGTTGCTTTGGCTAATTGTGTTGTTACAGTTTGCATGCTTGGAGCATAAAAGTTAAAGAAATGAAAAAAACAAGGGAACATAATTGAAACAACCTATATCTGATTTTTGATAAGCCAAATATGTATACTTAAGTTAGGTGTGACAAGGGCATCTACATTAAATAAGTGGTAGGTTATTTTAGTCGTTAGACTTCTATGATTAACAATTCAAATTCGCAACATTTTATGTTTATGTAAAATGTAGTATAATTAACATGCAGTGAACCTAGGATGTTGATAACAGATATTAACGACTGAGATCGAATACCTCTACTTCAGTTTAAAATGTAGCTGCCCATCAAAAATTTAGCCAAAGAATTTTATTTATAAGAATAACATAACTCTCTCAAAGAGTTATAACTTATGACATCTATTGTTATGGGCTAGGACTACTTTTTGTGACCTTGTTCAAATCATTTCAGTTATAAAAAAATATCATTCAACTTGATCTGAAATATGGATGCGAATAAAGAACCAAAATGGTCCTCAAATTGTTCTCTAGTAATTATATGTATAAGTTAAGAATTAAGAAAGATGATACCTGGACCTACCTACAAAATTAAAAGAAGAAAAAAGTAGGTCACCCAACTTTTTAATTGTTGTCTTTTACATAGACTTTGATCAAAATGACATTGACACTTGTTAATTTTTGCCCTACCGATATAAAAATGTTTCAAGATATTTAGAAACTCATAATCAATCATCTTCAGAAATTTGTTTTCATTAAGTAATGAGTTTGGAAGCTTTACACGATTTGTCCAGCCCATCATTATCACAGAGGCTCTTGATTTAACCTTAACATGCGATAGTTCATGTAATCGATACCGTTTAATCTGATACAACATAAGATCTGCTCTGGCAACTCCTCTTGTTTGTTTCCCTGTTGTAAATAATGTACACTTGTTAATTTATAAAAAAAGTAGGATTAATCGAACCACAAGCATAATTCATAATCATTAGTTCATTACCAATAAAACAAAAACATGTAATTAAGAGTTAGTGACTAATGGTTTTTTATACCATTATATTTTGACTCTTTGTTTCAAACTAGCATTATACATGCACAATGCAGCGGTGAAAGTGGTGACGGTGCGTGAAGGAACGAATTGAATGTTTTAAAATAAAAATATATTGTACTCCGTCCATCCTATTTAAAATGTCCACATTACTATTTTGGAATGTCTCATGATAAGTGTCCGCTTTGACATTTAACCAATAAAAAAAGACTTTAGTGGATAGATTTAATATTTGATTGATGAAAAGTGTAGTTACGGGAGAATAAGTAGTAAGTGTGACCCACTTTACTTGGTCTTAAAATTTTTTAAGGAGAGAGGTGTTAAATGTATTATATAGTAGTATAGATTAAATGTAGCTTGCTTTTGGAAACTTCGGAAGATGTAGATACGAAAAAAAATAAAAAATCACTTGCCTGAATCGTGAGGCCGAAATCCAATATACAGTGCTTTAGGCTATCCTGGAATGCTTCAAATCCTTTTCTTGAAATGTAACTAAATCTGTGCATATCTAAATCAATCTCAAAGTAGTTTTGTCCCTGAAAATATAATGGTAAATTGGTAATGCATGTTCAAAAAATTCTTCGAATAATGCAAGACACTTGATAAAATAATGGGTCTGCTTCCAAGTCAAGACTTAGCTTATGTGTCTAAGATAGTTTTGCAATTCCTCTTCAAAAATGATAAGTGTTATCAAGTTGAAAACGTAACTAATAACTACATGAAGCAATATACGTACAGAGTATATCAGAAACATAGAGGTGGTAATATGGGCGGGTTAGGAATTGAGTCAGAGAGGGTTGGGACAAAGTGAGTAGACATTGTACGGGACAAAGCAGTTTGGTTTGAGCAGAAACACTTCTTGTCTAAAATCCAATTTTTCCATACAAATAATTAGTTTATGGTCATGAGAAAATACTAGATTTTCACCATCACTGAGAAACTTACTTGGTAGAATTCATGTTGTGGGCGTGAAAGCACGGGTTTCTCATTGTGAGCATTCATAATCTTCCTTTCTGGTGCACTTAATTGCAGTTCAACAGAATTTACTACACGGCCTAATATCTTCAACCTTTCTCGTAATGGTACCAGTGTATCTAAAGGGAAACCTTTGACTTTTTCTATTTCATCATCTAAGATCCTCTGATTGAAACCATATAAATATTTAAGTTGACATGATTTAAAGTATTCACTATGCAGTAACCATTTTTGTGCAAAGAGATAATACTTTCTTACTCTCATGTTCTCCTGAAATTGGGATGAAAGTTCTTTCGTGTAACTATCAGAAAGCTTGAAGTAAAACCGTAACTCATTCCTTCACCATCTATTTCACCTTGGAAAAAGGCAGCAGGATATAATGGAATCTGTTAAACCATACAACAAATGTTTTCGCAACAGATAAGGAAAAATGAATGCAAGCCAAAGCTTTTAGTCCAAAACTTCTGAAATCTTTTCATAGACGACTAGTGTGTCGAATATCATTACATAAATCATATAACTCCAATAGCTAGTTGATGAATTTAATAGAATGAAGTTTAATCTTTATGCAACAAAAACATACGTTTGAAAACTTTCAAAACTTTCTTCATTTTGGCTAATTTGTTATCCATCAATTATACCCATTTGACTTGTCATAGATCGAAGTGACTAATTTAGGAGTAAATGGGTTGATATTGCCACCCCTAAGTTAAAGTAGGAGGACATTTCAAATAAATGTAATTGGATGTAAGGCCACGATTAATGAAGATATAATTAATTGACAGAACAAAAAATTCTGAAATGATTAGAAGTACCTGAATATTTACAACGAGAATTGGTGGAAGTTCTCCAGATGAAGGACCAACAACAGGGAGTTCTACAAAGCGAGCAATGTGATCGATTTTCCTTTGAGAAAAACCCACGTCAACACCGAATGGATAATATGCTGCATAATTAGGTGCATGCTCCTTCTTTTTATATCTGTAAATTTAACGTGGCACAATAAAGAAAGCATTTTGAGACAACGTTTTTAGAAGATGCATATGTAGTGTGTACATAAAATAATTCTTCCCTCGTACTCTAAAGATACTTGGTTCAACATATGACCAGGAATCAAGCACTTGTTTCTCTGCTGGACAGAAAGGTACTTGTGAACCAGCTATTGGTCTTTCTAGATGACTCTTTGAAGAAACTAGAAGAACATAAGAAAGAGTGTTATTGAACGATAAACAGAAATGACTGAAACTCTATTGTGTAAACATAGTTTTTTTAATAGTCATCAAGTTGGATTTCATTGAAGACTTATCTAACACCAAGGTCTGATCTGTTCATTATTTGCATTTATATGTTCGTATAGTTTGAGTATGCAGTTGTGTTAACTTTATAACTAGTGGTTAGTTTGTTACTTGTAAAATATGGTATCTGCTAGTATTGCTCTCTTGATGCATATATATCTTTTTGTGTCAAGTAGAAACAGGCAATTGAACCTGCAAATCCAAATAAATAGTAATGCTGTTAATTATAATATTCCTTTAAACATGTTGACATGCCATCAAGTGCATCTTTGTATATATCTTTTATATATAGAAAGCTAATTGATAATGTATATGTTCTGTTCATATATATCTTGGCAATCTTTTGAAATTTATCTGCTTTCTTGTCTGACTTTTAGGGTTCTCGCAACTAAAATGAGCATGAAACATTTACAGAAGAAAAGGCTTCTTCTTTAACTCGTCATGATGGTTAGTTTACATTTCGTATTGTTATCTTAGTTTTAACCATACTAGTAAGTCGTTAGTAATTTATTTTGTCATCGTACTTTTTGTAGATTAATTTCTTGTGAACCTTGCTATAACTGAGGGTGAAGCCATATATGTACATTACTGCTGGTACTTTTACTTGTCGGCTTCGGGTCCAATTCTAGTCTTCCATTCTATAGAGTCATGTAACATGTTTTTGTTCGGAATCTAATTCCATTTATATTAATTTTCTAACTGTTGTTTGCTTGTAAATTAGCATATAATCGGGATTATGTTTTCTGATTATATTGTAGATCCGGTCTCTTGTGTGTTTGCAACTATAACTCTAGACCATCCTATTCATCTTTGGGATACTAGTACATGCCAGGTGCTTCAATTTACTTTGTCACCAACAGATTAGCAATATGATATATGTATGAAATGCCATTATATGAATATAGCCAATTCTTGTTTCTGAATTCTTTCCACTTTTTGAGATTTAATACTTAACTCAACTTGGAGTTGCAGCTATGAGCATCTACTGGAACTTGCTATATCAGACTGGGATCTGTATGGCTGTATCACACAACGACTTATTGCTGCTATCGGAAAAAGGTGAGCATTTTCTTTAACTGGTCTTGCATTATATGTATGATTTATTGCATAGGTAAATATGTTAAGCGTGGGAACTGTTAATTTGCATCTTATTTTGGTGATAGTGAACGGTCAACTACATATGCATTTTGTTTAAGTGGAAACTTTCTAAGCCTCTTATGGACTATATATCCAAACAAGCCATAACTTAACGCAGCTGGAAATACGTGTGAGTATACATCCAATATCTTGATTCTAGATTGCTTACATAATATTTACATGTGAGCATATAATAACTACCATTTATACGTTTGTTTCCTACAGGCATGTGTTTCTCACAGAAAGTTTGTCCAGGTTAAGGTAAGATATGATTTACTGTTTCTATATTTCATCAGGAGCAAGAAAAGCACAAATAATTCATAGGACAATGTAACTTTTTATTGATAGGACATGAAATAATATCAACCAAATACAAATGTCAGTAGTGCACACCCGCATTAGTGAAGGCTTGCTGGATACGGATTTTGATAGAATAAGTGAATTACTGCAGGGAGGGATGCCAGGTGCAGCCGCTCTCAAAGACAATAATGTGTTGGAAGGTATAGTGAAAAAACAAGCTTCAGAAGGTCAATTGTATGCTGCAATATCAGCAGCTCCTGTGGTTGCCCTTGGGTCCTAGGGCCTACTGAATGGCTTAAAAGTAATAAACTAAATGTGGTTTCTTATCATTTTAGATTGTCAAGTGCCTGCTTTTAAGCGAATAACAAGCTCTGACATAAACATACTTACCAATGAACTTTCTGTTTGTAGGCAACCTGTTATCCATCCTTCATGGAACAGCTATAATCTTCTGCAATCACCATAGAGTCGCGAGTCCAGGAACTACCATGGAGTACTGTCTAGCATTGGTAGAGCAGCTGTTCGGGAAAGAGGATGCTGTTGAATTTGCTGGACCACTGATTTTTTCTAGGCTTTCGCTTCTAACTTTATATTATTACTAATAGAAGTGGCAACATGGTCGGGTTGGGTGGGTGTGTACCATGTCAAAACGAGTTTGGGGCAAATTTAATTATTTTTTCGTGCTGGAAAGATTCAACCCACCTAGAAACACTTTTGGTCCGTTTTTCTTTAATTAATTGTGTTATACCCATGTATCGCCCTTTCCTTTTTCTGTTCCTTAGGTTTGGTTAATTATCTATTTTTTGTTCGACGAACAAAACATAACCCAAATTACCTACTGTGTTTCAGTGGGTTGAAATCGCCACCTCTGGTGTTGCATAATAATTGAGCCCAAATGAATTGATTGCAAGGACAGATTAAGGTACGATATGATTTACTGTATTTATATATCATTAGTTATAACAGTACTCATTTTGACAGATTGTGTATCCATACAATCAAGAGATTGGGGATTTGTTAATTATTTTCTTGTATTTACGCATATGTTGAGCAAGATATTAGTGGAGCTAGAGATGCTTTGGTTCATATATGTTGGAACTTGGAACTCCATTTTCAACTCTTTTTATTCACTATTCTTAGATATTATTGTTAAGGTTTAAACCTTTGAATTCTAAACAATTGTATATTGAGAAGTTTGGATATCTTTTGAGGAATAAAAGTATAATATATATATTTGCAAAGTGTGATATTCTAATTGTTGTGTAATGTTATTTCAGTTATATTGAATATTATAAAAATTGGAATCAATACAGGAAATATAGAAAAGCTGCCTAGGTTGTAATGACATAATCTTCGGTCATTAAAGAGCCATATGATAGTTTTCAAAACCTCTTTACTTACAGAAGTAGTTAGTCATTATATGTTTTGAGCTTTTACTGACTGAAACTTTTAGTCATATTAGACTTTTAGCGATGGCTTTGTTACTACAATTTTTTATTTAGTAAGAGTAGACATTTAGGTCATTACTGACTGTTTTTATGTCTATACTGACACTTTATTTCAGTCTTAAAAGTCACTTGGTTTGTAACACCAGAGGTGGCGATTTCTTGACAGAGAAGAGAGTGGAGATCGAGATGGACAATGCAAGCAAGAAAAGAAAAGAAAAGAGGATCCCGATGGCTAAAAAAGGCATTGCACGATATATCGTGACCCAGATTACAGATTCTTACACGACTGTGTTTCAGATGTTTTCTCTGAGTTTTTGCGATCTGATAGCAAGTTCTTGGCGGAAGGAGAGTTGAGAAAGATCAGTCTTGCGGCAAAATGGTGTCTGTCTTTGGATTATTCATTCGACAGGTCAACTTTGCTATGTGAAGGCATTGCAAAGAAGGTGTTTCCTTGTGAAGAGTACGCAGAATATGATGGTGTAGAAGAAGCCCATTACGCCTACCGTGTTCGTGACCGGTTACGAAAAGAAATATTGGTGCCTCTTCGAAAAGCATTGGAGTTACCCGAGGTTTACATAGGACACAATCAATGGGGATTGATCGCATACAATAGAGTAGCATCAGTCACCATGAAACTCTGCAAAGAAAAGTTTTTAAAGCACGATTATTCAAGATTTCAAGACTATCTACAAAACGTGAAGTCGGGCAAGGCCAAAATCGCAGCCGGTGCATTCCTTCCGCACCAAATCAAATCGAGTTTATACGACGATGATGGTGGTCAAGTGGCAGAGCTTCAATGGAAGCGAATGGTGGCCGATATGGCAAAGAAGGGAAAGTTAAACAACTGCTTAGCCATTTGTGACGTTTCGGGTAGCATGAGGGGTAAACTAATGGATGTTCGTGTCATTGTGTGGCTCTCGGAATTCTTGTTTCTGAACTAAGCAAGCGGCCTTGGAAAGGGAAGGTGATCACGTTTAGTGAAAACCCGACGTTGCAGATGGTGGAAGGAGATGATTTAGAATTAAAGATCAACTTCGTGAGAGAGATGGATTGGTGAACGAACACTAATTTCCAAAAGGTGTTTGATTTGATACTTGAAGTCGCAACCAAGGCAAAATTGAGTGAAAAGGATATGATAAAGAGGGTGTTTGTGTTTAGCAATATGGAATTCGACCAAGCTTCAGAAAATCCATGGGAGACGGATTATCAAGTGATCAAGAGAACGTTTACACAGAAAGGGTATGGAGGATCGGTGCCAGAGATGGTGTTTTGGAATCCGAGAGATTCACGAGGGACTCCAGTGGTCAGGAAGGAGAATGGGGTAGCACTTGTTAGCGGATTTTTATCAAAGAACCTGATGACGTTGTTCATGGAGGATGGAGGGTGTATGAACCCTGAAAGTGTAATGGAGAGTGCCATTTCTGGTGAGGAGTACGAGAAGCTTGTGGTATTTGATTGATTAATAACGAATTGAATTAGGAATGTAGAGGCAATGCATGTATATTAGAGTACAAGCATGAGAACTTTGGATATATCTACAATGTAACTTGTTTGATGGAAAAAATAAATAAATTATCCAACAAAAGGTTATGTTAAGTTGCATATTGTTCAGTGTATAATTACAACTTAGGCACTTTTGACCCGAACACAATCTAGAGATATATACAAACTATTAAACATCACATCTTAATTAATCTATTGTATATTTGTAAGAAATACAAAGCCTAAACTACAATCTAGTGAACCTGAGTTTCAACATGACTTGCATTATGCTCATAACAACAAAGTCTTAGTAAATCATATTTCATACATTGATAATTTCTTGACACGCCCGACCATAGACAACTACTCAAGATTTCGGGGTTAAGAAACTCCACGTCCAACAGGAAAACAAACATAAAAAATATTGCAAGCATCATAGAATTTGCAAAACATACAAGACAAGGTAGTGGCTATGGGCCACTGTAATAAGACACTAGTACTAAGACACTGTTGTTTGGAATAACTTCTCAACATCAGCAACGGTACTTTCAGCTTCAGTGACTTCAAGTCCTTCCTTTTGGTTTGCTTCTTCCAGCTCCGTCTGAAATCAGCATAGAGTTTACTGTAAGCCATTATCATATCCATCCAAAAAGAAAGGTCCAGTTAATGATCTGTTTCTTCATATCTCTATCCTGTGTTTTACCCACACCCAGTTCCACCCGTTACCCATTTTTTACCCAAAACCAATTCCACCCGTAACCCATTTTTATGCAAAATCTCTTTTTTTTTCTTCTCAAAAGGCAAATTATATTAATCATCATCAAACTCTAAACAAATACAGACATTCAAAGACGCATTAGGGACATGCCCTAACCATCAAAATAGACCAATACAAAAACTAACATACCAAACTAGCAAGGATTACAAACCGACTCAAACTCACAGCATTCAGCAACTATAGCCAACAAACCTTCATACCAAAACAACTTAAGATAGCTGTCCCATCTTTCGTGACGCTTACTTTCGCCAATTTCCCCACAGTCACTTTCTACCCAAAATCAGTTCCACCTATTATGCAATTAATAACACGAACCTTTCTTGAGCACTCATTTTTTTTTCTGAGTCAGTTTTGTTGCCTCTAAATTATGTATGATATGGCATCCGTCTATCTCGTTCACACATTGCATACAGATCCGTTTGTTGGGTAGAATTTGTCGAAACAGCCAGTCTTCACTTCTAACCATTATAGTTAACCCTTTCTTGGGACTAATGAAGTATTTTTTGTATTGATCAGGGAAAAGTACTCATGCAGGGTACAAACCAGTAAACCACCCACTTTCTTCTATAGTCAAAACTTTATCATGATATGTGATTCTTAATTGAATAGAACACAAACTTACAAAAGTTCAGAGAGAGGAAAAGACAATATTATCCTATGTTTGTGTAACATGGGCTTCATAGCATCTCCCCTTTGCGCAAGTTACTTGAAGTAACACTCCTTTTTTATAATCTTATGTTCAACTTACTTTTTTTAATGTCATTTTCCCCTAATACCAGCTAAACTATTTTCTTCAAGCACATAGATGATTTTTTACACAAGCTAAAACTATTTTCTTCAAGCACATAAATGATTTTTTACACAAGCTAAAACTATTTTCTTCAAGCGCATAGATGATTTTTTACACAAGCTAAATATGGGTAGGCTAAGATTTTAAGCACTTAATTTTTTTTAAAAAAAAGGGAAAAAAAGATTGCATACTCATGATCAGCTATAACCAACAATATTATACATTTATTTCAACATGTTGAATTCCAAACTGTAATGAAAAAGTAAAGTACCAAAATTCCTTTTAGGTCAGCCAGTGATGACTCCAGGCGTTTGCGACAATCAGGAATCATCATCCTGGATTCTGCCAGCACATTTTCCTACCCAAATAAATCAAAAAAATATATATATCCATATAAGAATAATAAACAAATAAATATACATAATAGTCACATAGGGTTTTAAATCACTTAGCGGTTAAGCTAATCACTTTCACAATCAAGAATGATACTTCTATTACTTCAAACACACTTTGACACAATCATAACACCAAATATTAGAATATAACCATTTTTCAACAAATAGAGTGAGAAAACAAGTGTGCTTACCTGTTGCTTAAGATCATAAGGATCAGCGCCCTTCTCCTTCATGTCAGCTGTCTTTGCCGCCTCATTCTCGACCTCTTTCTCATACGAATGTAACTCCTTGACGATACGTTTGCATGACGATGTCTTGATTTTCAGATTTCTAACAGTTGCCATATTTCCTCACAGTAATCACTCCCTATCCAAAAAAACAAAAAACCAAGGTTGTAAAAAGCGCTAGGCGGGGAGTACTCCACCGCGACCTTCTGGGGGTACTCGGCCGAATCGGGGAGTACTCGGATTTTCTTTTACCTTCAAATAATATATTTCAAAAGTATAGGTGCAAAAATATAAAATAGAACCATAAACATAATCATAATTCGTAAGTGTAAACACAAGTGTAAATTAAATTCATTCTTCGTTCTCGTCTATGTCTTGGTCTTGTCCGTATTCAATCATAATCAATGCCAAACGTATTCAATCATAATCATCAATGAATCATAATAAAACATTCAGTAACATAAAATCAGATAGTTGAATTAGAAATTCGCAATATCATAATCAAAATATCAGCAAAGTATTGGATACGAAATCAAAACTATAAGAACACTCGTGGAATAGAACTAGTACATGTAAATCGAAATCAGAAGATCGTATACATGTAAATCAAAATCAGAATCATATATTGTTTCTTTCTAATCATTAAAAGAAGAGAAAAAGGAAGAAGAAATTAGAAGAGAGTTTGAGAAATCTGATACGTACCAGGTGAATCGCGTTTAAGATTGTTGGGACTTGGAACCTTGGTGGTGAGTAATGAGAACAGCGGCCCAATTTTGTGTATGTGGAGACAAAACCCTAATTTTAAAAAACGTTGACTATAGTTGACCGCTTTTGACCATGATTGACCAATTAATCCCATTTTAACCAACTTTGACCGATTAATCCCTCTTTTTTGGACCGCCCAGGACCAAGTCGAGTTATCACTCACATATAAGTAGTCCGCATCATATATTAAAAGTTTTAAAATAGTAATTTGCAGATTAATTCTCAACACATACATTTCAAATAAATTAAATACCTAGTTTTTGAAGTTTGGCCTCTATTATCATGTGATCTTCTAATTTCCAACAGTTAGCTACTTATAACCCTAACTTTCAACTAGCACTGGAAAAATGGGCCGGTGGGTAGGTTCGGGCAGCCGGGTCTAAACGGGTACATTTTGTAGAAAAAAATTCTAAGAAAACCAGCTTATATAATCAATAATATTTACTCACTACAAGTTTAGTTTTACTTCCTATTACATATTCAATAAAAAATAAAAAATGGAGTATGTCCACCTTGGTTAGACCCCATAGAATGTCTAAATCAGCGACGGGTGTGTTTGGTAATAACGGGCTAGAGCTTGTGGCTGGAGTTGGGGCTGGAGCTGGGGTTGGGCTTCTTTTCATAAATAGACTGATAACTCCAACCAACCACCCAACAAAAAGCCTGTTGCTATTAAGCCCTATAATGTTGGCTCTGACGATTCAAAGGCATACAAGGGGAGCAAACTCTATTGCTCTAAACGTAGTCTTCATCATGATGACACATGTCCTTGTACCAAATGCAAACGTTTCGGTCATGTAGTCAAGGATTGTAAAACAGTTACTACTGGTACCAACACCACTGCACCCAAGACTTGCTATGAGTGCAACGGTACCGGACACTTCAGGAAGGACTGCCCGAAACTGAAAAGCAAGAACAACAACGCTAAGGGCAGGGCCTATGTACTCAACTCTGGGGATAACTGCAATGACCAGAACATGAACACGGGTACGTTTATTCTTAACCGACCTAATTGCTTCCGTGCTGCTTGTTTGATAAAATTTCGCCTGCTACACAACATTTCATTTGTTTCCTTAAGTTCTAAGTAAACAATAGGATTACGAGACGACAGACAATTCAAAACCGACCGTGTAACTTCAAATTCACTTTAAAACTAGTGAAAGAATCCTTTTCCACTTATCTCACAATGGTTGAGACTGGGAACCTCGAAACCGTCATCGTTGTGAATCGGCTATTCAAATACCATACCTAAATCATACATTCTGAGGAACTGTATACTTTTCTACCGACTTTAAACATACTAATAATAGTATCGACTGACCGGCGTTAACACTCGTAAAAGTTATATTTTGATTCATGTACTAGAATCTTACATACGCCATTTAAAAATAACTACATTCGTCATGAAAACAATTCTTAAATGGAACGTTCATCTCATAGGAGATGACGAGCCATCACCTCAACAACCACGTGTCGGATGATGAATCACTTAGTGAGGAACAAATGATGTATCCTTACCTCCTCGCTCTGGATAGCGATAACTTAAATCCTATACGATAGCGATAGAGTAGCTTACTCTACAACTGTACCGACTATCACAGACTTTATGAGCACTGTAGAAATTTTAGATTTCTCTAGGCTACTAGTACACATTGTAGCTACACTA
This sequence comes from Pseudognaphalium luteoalbum, assembly GCA_963422505.1. Lineage (NCBI taxonomy): Eukaryota > Viridiplantae > Streptophyta > Magnoliopsida > Asterales > Asteraceae > Pseudognaphalium > Pseudognaphalium luteoalbum. The sequence continues at coordinate 115,723,718 of OY730195.1, read as the reverse complement.
TGGTTAACCAACTGACCGACTAACTGACCTTGTCCTTGGACATAAAGGTCAAACACATCGAAACTCTCCCCCTCCTTTCCTTAGAGGTCATTTGGGCCTTAGCTTAACCAGGGGAGGAAAGCCACACGATACAAACGTTACATCACGTGATACGATCACACGGACCACCACTTCGAACAAATTTCGGAACGAAATTCTCTTAACAAGGGGAGAATGTAACACCCGCAAAATTAGGACTAGATTTTTTCGTTCCTAATCACTAGTTAGTACGTGTAATTAGAACTGTGTTAGTCTAATTATATGTATCATTACGTTATATATACGTAATTACGCGATTAGTTTTAATCATGTCATTTTATATCGGCCGTTTTCCGATACACTAATACGGACGTTGGTGAACCCATTTATTAAATAATATTGTATTTTTGATAAACACATTTATTTCTAAATATTATTTTGATAATATTTCATAAGTAATTCGTATCGTATGAATAACGTCTACGCGACCAAAAATATGTGAAACACGCCCGATGATCGAAACAACCAAAATTATATCCTTATAACTCATTAATAAGTATTTAGATAGAATACTTCAAGTAAAAATAACGCGATTACACGCGTACAGTTATAACGTTTAAAAACGTTACACGACTCGAATAAACACCCGATTCGCAACCGACGACCAAACGAAAACCGAAACATATTTTAGAAACTTAAAATATGTCATTTGAGTGAAACTTTCATGTAAAAATATCGAGTTTTAAAACGATTTCGAAATATGTTATATATAACGTATAACGATTAAACAAACGACGAAACGATCGGATAAACGATCACCGCGCGTAACGTAAGTTTGGGGAACAAGATTTAAACACTCACATGGGGGTAGGACCCACATAAAATCTGCAGAAATCTCCAACCCATACCACCCCCCACCTCCTACTTGTTGACTACTCCAAACAACACCACCATACCCCATCATTTTCACTCTTTTTCTTCAATCACACCCTCCTTCTCTCTACTCTCTCACTATCTCGGTTTATCTCTCTTCCTCACTGATTTCCAGACCCCAAACTCCACCACAAGTCCACCATCACACCACCATATCACCACCATAAAGCCGCCACGAGCCGCCACGCCGAAATTCAAGAAAACGCACTAAAACGAGCATTCGACTTCCGTTTTCCTTCTCCTCTTCATTTCTTTGTAAGGAACCTTTTCCTTTTCATCATATATACTTGAAACATGTTTATTTACATTTTATAGTGTCCACTTGACCATTATATGTCCAAAATATAAACCGAAACACGATTAAAACACTAAAACATGTAACTATGTTTTCTGTCCAGAAACTTCACCTACTTCAACGATTTTTAGAAAAATCATTTCAACATATAAATGGACGTTTCTTGAGCCTAAAATGTAGTACAAGATGTAGCTTTCTAAGAACACAAACTTTTAGCGTTTCAAGTCCGCTTAGTACCCGAGAATAATTTTCTCCGGCGACATATACTTTCTGTCTTTTGGAGATAGAAAGTTGCACCTCCTTCTCGGAGCCATAACTTGAGTTCTAAACAAATAAACGCATGAAACCTATGCCAAAATCTTTGTATAGATGTTAGATACGACAATTTCTTCTATAGCATCTCTAGAAAACCCACGGATTTTCCCAGAAAAATAGATTTATGGACTTGTATCCGGATTGGTCAAAACTGGACCTCATGGGATTTGCGATTTTATTAACCAACTAAAAAAGCTCTAAAATAAGTGGAATCATTACAAAAAATACTTAAGATATAGATGAATTACTATGATTTTTCTCATGAATTGTTTCAGAATCTAACTTGGTTAAATCGAGAGGTGAAACAAGTAGAAAATCTGAAAATATATAACCAAGGGCTGTTTTGGAAACATTTTAAAAACCGATACTTCAGGCCAAACACGAAACGAAACGATAAATTTTCCAAGCCTTAGAAACGTATTTAAGACTACCCGAACAGTTTCGGGTCAAACCGAAGGTGGTTTAACCAAATCAACGAAAACAAACACTTAAACGAAAACGGAAACCTCAGACCTGCGACAATACCATTGTCGCGTATAAATCGATTCTCGCACACACCCTGCGAAAATACCATTGTCGCATAAGACTTATTCTCGCAAACATCTGCGACAATACCATTGTCGCAAACACCATTGTCGTGACTACCATTGTCGCAACACTATTGTCGCAAACGATATTGTCACATGAATAGTGTCCGACACCGATTTCACATAAACAATATTCCAACATATGATATCACAATGTACTTATTTCAATGCCAACAACTAATAACACTATGTGAAGTAACTCGAAAACATATTACAAATATACTTCACAAGTATACGACACAACTAAATACATAATAATAATAATACTTGAATTATTATTACACACTGTCACCAACGGGCCGTACACACTAATACATACTACACACGCAAAAGATTACATACTATAAATATAGACGATTACGGACATACAAACAAACATTGGACATTAACTAGTTGAGTGGACAACTAGCATGGATGATTTTTAAGATATCCATTTACTTACTTAACCTTATGCGTTTAAGACGCTAGAGGTTACTTGTAACACCCGGTCAAAAAGGTCAATTTTCGCGTCCAATTTAAATTTTAAACATTCGTACTCTGTACGCATCTAAAACCAAAATATTCAAAATTATATATGTAGATATATATAATGCGAACGATATTTATTTACTTGAAAAACATGTAAACACATTTCGTTTTATTTAAAAATGTGTTTTACTAAACGGAAACAACACGAAAACAAGTTATAAAATTTTAACACAAACATTTTATTTTTATAAAAGGTTTTGACTCGAAAACATTTCGAAGGAATATTAATAAACTCCTAGAATCAAAAATACTACATTTTTATACGATTAGGTAAACAAACACGGTGTAACACCCGCCAAATTAGGACTAGTGATTAGTGTCTAATCCTTTGTTAATACATGTAATTAGTTCGGTTTTAGGCTAATTAATGTACCGATATATATATATATATATATATATATATTGATGAATATATACGATTATACGATTTGATTAAATCGTACGCAATTTAAATTCAATGTAATTCGATTCAATTATTGCGGACGTTGGTGAAAACATTTTTATTAAATAATAAATTATTATTTAATAACACTATTATATCCAAAATATTATTTTGATAATATTTCAAGCGTATTTAGTATAGTACGAATAAACGTCTACACCATGAAATTAATAAACGCACAAACAAAACAAGCAAAGTTATATTTAATAACCCAATTGTAAAGTATTTAGTGGAACACTTCAACAAAATATTGATTAATTAATCACATTTTAAAACGTATATTTAAAAAGTATAAAATAAATATTTAATGTTTAAACAATCGGGAATACGAACACCGCGCGGAACGCAAACGCAGGAAAGCAAAAATGGTTGAAGCCCACACCCGTGGACCCCACCCAAATCCGGCCCAAGGGAGGGGGACATCACCCCCTTACCCCCTTTTCCCTCTCATTTCTATCTCTCACTCTCTCTTTCTTCTCTCTTTTTCTCTCAAACATTCACCACCACACTGTAACACCCCACAATTTCGACATAATTATAAACGTTAATTGCACACATTTTAGGCTAATTCCCTAACTTTGAGTGAATTCACAACACATTTTAGAGGTAAGTCTAGCAAAGCCCAACTAGTTAAGATGTGTAACATTTAGTACAAAAACAATTGAAACAAACGCGATAAAAATATGCGACTGTTGGTGGACAAAATTTTAAATAAAATTTTAAAACTAAATTAAATTAACTTTACAAAATTATTTGATTAAAAATATCTTAATGTTTAAACAATTAGGGAAACGAACACCACACGGAGCGTAACCACGGAGACAGAAAAAGGAGACAAAACTCCCTCCCACCTCCCATTTTCTTTCATTTCTCTCATCTCTTTCTCTCTCTTATTTATTCTTTTTCTCTCATCTCTCTCTAAAAACACACCACCACCACCTTAAACCACCCAAAAACCGCCACCAAACCACCGTAAATCACTTGGACCATTTAGAGAAAAACGATCACGACGACGAGCTCTACCTTTCTATCTTCTCGGATTTTCACGGCGACAACTTTGTAAGAACCCGACAATCTCGTAAATTCTTAGATTCGAAGTTTTCTTTGATATTTCGTGTTTTTAATACTAATGTACCATGTATTAGTGTCATATTAACTTATTATGTCCAAAAACACCATTAAAAATGCTTTAAAAGTCGAAAATTGCATAAAAATCGCGAACAGCGAGTTTCGAGAGTTGAGATTCAATCTCAACTCGCAGAGCAATTTCAACTCGCGAGGCAATCTCAACTCGACTCGCGAGAAATCTCAACTTGACTCGCAGAGCAATCTCAACTCGCAAGACAATCTCAACTCGCGAGGTAATCTCAACTCGACTCGCGAGAAATCTCAACTCGACTCGCGAGAAATCTCAACTCGACTCGCAGGAAATCTCAACTCGCGGTTAACTTTGGTCAAGATTTTTCAGCACTTTGAAATTTACTTAATATGGGTACCAAATGATGATAATTAATTAATATGATCTTAAACCAATGTAAGAACGGTTAACATACATTTTTATGAGTATACAAATGAATCGAAATATAATAATAATATTTTTGAGAATTATTATCACACACCGTCACCAATGGGCCGTACGTGTTTTCTGTAACACCCCCAAATTTATCGTTTAGCGGAAGCAAGATTTGGGTGTTACTAATCAATAACAAGCACATAAGGTAAAGCGAACGACTCTAAATGCGTCGTTTTAAACATTACATAAATAATATGAAGGTTTTACATCGTTGTTCTTGTTACAAAAGCTCGCAACTAAATGTAAAAGATTCTAAGGCATATCTAATTGTACAAACATATAGAGATGCATGTGAATCTTCTGTTATCTGAATGTGACTCGAGCTAAAAGTCCTGAGCAGATCTACTACTGGTGGGTACCTGAGAATACATGCTAAAAGGTCAGCTAAAAAGCTGGTGAGCTCACAGGTGTAAGTTGATGAAATCCATGTTATGAACCACAAGATTTAGTTTAGTGATTTGCAAACATGCAAATAAAATATGAGTGTATATTATTGCCATGAGCACATAGTTTGAGCTTAACTGAGTGTGCCAGGATCCACATTCAAGGACCTGATCGAGTTTGCCCCCGGCATGTGCCTAATCTACACATGTATGAACAAATGAAAATGCATCCGTTCGACCGCAGTCGTGGTAGCGCGACTACCCCGGACGGGGATTGTCAATCCCATATGGTACCATACACTAACATTCACGCTATCGCAATATAAACAAACTATGTTGTGAGGGACTTCATGATTAGATAAAACAAACTCATGCAATCAATATATCGATGTTTTGTACTTGTGTTCATATGTAAAATAAATCTGAGCATGTAATCTCACCCCTGGGTAAAAACAGTAAAGAGGGGCTATGAGACTCACCTGAGTCTTTGCGTTTATGTCAGTAAACGTGAGTCGAGTGCTAAACAGCTGGTAGGTTCTCCGAACCCGTAACCTTCTAATGTCCTAGACATATAAGGTTATATAAGTAGATGTCCCGTAAGACCATCCATGCTAGTGTTCATTCCACTAGTTATGTCCAAATACATTTGGTTTGTGTTTGAAAGTGTATACGGCCCGTTGGTGATGGATTGAAGTAATAATCTCAAAGTATCGTTTCATACATGAATACATATTCTGATGATTTGTTACTACTGTTAACTTGCTAACCCGTTACCCCTGTTAGTCTATTAATTTTTGTTACCACTGTTTGTTTATACTTCCTTGCCACTGTTAGTTTATTTACTTCGTTACCACTATTCTTGTATTTACTCATTACCACTGTTTACGTATTACTTGTTACCACTGTTTACGTATTATGTCGTAGCCACTGTTAGTGTATTCTGTTCCCACTGTTAGTGCATTCTGTTCCCACTGTTAGTTGTATTATGCCGTAGCCACTGTTAGTGTATTCTGTTCCCACTGTTAGTTGTATTATGTTGTAGCCACTGTTAGTGTATTCTGTTCCCACTGTTAGTTGTATTATGCGACATTAGGTTGGTTATGCGATATTAAGGTTTTGCTAAGTGGTTAGTTGTCCGACAATGTTATGCGATAATAAGAGTTTTATTAAGTTTTCCTTTGGTCCGACAATAACATATCCACGGGTTGGTACTGTTTATCCGTCAATGAGGATTGTCGGATTTTTACTTGTGCGACAATGTCGAAGTCCATGGCTTGGGATTCACGGAGGGCATTATCCGACAATGGCATTGTCGGATAATGGGATTCACGGGTTTATTTGGTCCGACAATGAGGTTTCTTGGATTTTTAGTATTCACGGAATGCCTAATCCGACAATAGGCATTGTCGGATTTTGGCATTCTCGGACAGAGCTTCGTAGTCAGTTAAGTTTTTCACCCGATTTCGTTTGATTATTTGACCAAGTATAATCCCGTAACAATTCATGAAATTTTTATATGATGTTCCTCTATGTCTTAACTTTTTAAACTGTATTTTTACATGTGAAATGGGTAAACAGAACTCGAGATAAAAATTTGGAAAGTGTCAGGTGTCGAAACAGTAAGTTCGGTGACATGTGTTCATTTGAAAATTCATAACTAAAGTTTTACTAAACCTCACCAGATGAGTAAATAGGGGAAACGAAATTATCTAACTTTCCCAACTGGTTTCATCTATTTTTGTTGTGTACTCCTTGAGATATGACTAGTTCTTTTTGGCCCATATTCCTGTCAGGATTCACAGACTGTACATGTACTTTCTTAACTAATATTTAAAATAGCTAAATATCTCATAAAATTATGAGGCTTACGGATTTGGAAACAAGACTCGATGAACTTCATTTTAGAGCCAAGAAACATGAGATTTCGTTAAGTTATGGGTTAGATATTGCCGATCTAAGTCAATCTATTTTATTGTCCAGTGGGTAAAGCTATTATCCAATGGGTAACCGTATATTCAAACGATTTTTGAGGTGTTCTTGGACATAATCAGTGGTGAGGCCAATTCTAGCATGTTTATATATGTTATCCAAGTAAACATAAAGAAGTTTTAGAGAGTTATACCAAAGAAATGCAGCTTAAGAGTCGAAAAGGTTGAAGGAGGGCTGTTGCTGTCTTCTTTGGCTTCGTGCTTGTAAAACCGACTGAGATGGTGTTAGATCGGGGTGGTTCTTGGTAGAGATGAAGGAGGAGAGTGGTGGTGCGTTTCTAGAGAGAGAGGGCAGAGAAATTAGTGGGTGAAGGGAAAGGGAGTGTGTGTGTAGATGAGGAGGAATGGGGGGGTTGAGTGTGTAAGTAACAAAGGAAGAAAGAGCCAAATGTATGGGGTGGGTTCTTGGGGCAGATTTTCTGCACAATTTCGTGGGTCCCACCCCCAAGTAGTTGCTTACTTCATTTCCCAAAAGTTACATTAAGTCCCGTGGTCGTTTACCCGATCGTTTCGACGTTTATTTAGGCGTTAAACGTTTAATACGCGTGTTTGAATAATGATTTAAATCTCAATATTTTTACTTGAAGTATTTTATCAAAATACTTAATAATGAATAATAAAAATATAATTTGTGTTTATTTCATTTGTCGGGCGCGTTTCACGCGTTTTTGGTCATTTCTGAGCATTATATGTGATACGAAATGTTTATGAAACATTATCGCATTAATATTTGGAAATAAGTATGTTTATCAAATAATCTCATATTATTTAATAAATAGAGTTCACCAACGTCCGCATTAATGTATCGGGATCCGCCCGATATGAAAATGCACGATTTATCAAATCGCATACGTGTGTATTTATATAAATATATCAATACACATAATGATACATATAATTAATCCTAATTACATGTATTTACACATATGATTAGGCACTAAATATAGCCCTAATTTAACGGGTGTTACATTCTCCCCTTGTTAAAAGAATTTCGTCCCGAAATTTAGTTCTGAGTCGTGGTATGAGGGGAGTCTGTGAATAACTGTGGATATTTGAGTCTCATTTGGTCTTCCCGTTTCCAAGTGAATTCCGGACCACGCCGTGAATTCCACCGGACTCTAACGATGGGAATACGACTTTGTTTAAGTTGTTTGACCTCCCGGTCCATGATTTCAACAGGTTCTTCAACAAAGTGAAGCTTTTCGTTGACTCGAATCTCGTCGAGCGGAATAATAAGTGTCTCATCAGACAGACATTTCTTTAAATTTGAAATGTGAAAAGTAGGGTGCACACTGCTGAGTTCGGACGGCAGTTGCAATCGATAAGCCACGGGACCAATCCTTTCGAGGATCTCAAAGGGTCCAATGTACCTGGGGTTTAGCTTTCCGCGTTTGCCAAAACGAATCACGCCTTTCCAAGGCGATACTTTCAAGAGTACTCGATCCCCAACTTGGAATTCGAGTGGTTTGCGTCTCACGTCAGCATAACTTTTCTGACGATCACGGGCGGCTTTAAGTCGGTTCTGAATTTCAGAGATTTTCTCTGTGGTTTCGTGTATGAGCTCGGGACCAGTGAGTTGGCTGTCTCCCACTTCGGTCCAACAAATCGGTGATCGGCACTTACGACCGTAAAGTGCCTCGAATGGTGCAGCTTTTATGCTGGCATGATAGCTGTTGTTGTAGGAAAACTCACAATGGCAGATGTCTTTCCCAGTTGGCACCAAAATCAACTACGCAAGCTCGTAGCATATCTTCCAGTGTTTGGATGGTTCGTTCACTTTGGCCATCGGTTTGAGGATGGTATGCGGTACTCATATCAAGACGAGTACCCAATGATTTCTGAAGTGATTGCCAAAAGTGAGATGTGAAACGAGCGTCTCTGTCGGAGATAATTGAGATTGGGACACCGTGTCGAGTAACGATCTCCTTGACATAGATTTGTGAAAGGCGCTCCATTTTATCGGTTTCCTTGATTGCATGGAAGTGAGCAGATTTAGTGAGACGATCGACTATCACCCAAATGGTATCGCAACCGCTCGGTGATTTGGGTAATTTGGTTATGAAGTCCATAGTGATTTGCTCCCATTTCCACTCGGGAATACTGGGTTGTTGGAGCAACCCGGACGGTTTTTGATGTTCAACCTTGACCTTGGAACAGGTAAGGCATTTGCTGACATAGCCGGCAATTTCGGCTTTCATGTTCGGCCACCAATAGAATTCCTTGATGCCGTGATACATTTTATCGGATCCAGGATGGATAGAATATTTGGACTTGTGAGCTTCATCCATCACTAAGTCTCGCAGGTTTCCAAAAGCGGGTAACCAGATTCGGTTCACGAAGTACCTAACTCCGTTAGGCTTGATTTCAAATTGCTTATCCATGCCTCGCAAGGCTTCATTCTTAACGTTTTCGGGTTTCAAAGCTTCGAGTTGGGCAGCATGAATCTGAATGGTGAGGTCATTATGAATTGTCATACTGAGAGCTCGGACTCGAAGTGGTTTTACACGCTCCTTACGGCTGAGGGCATCGGCAACAACATTTGCCTTGCCAGGATGATAACGGATCTCGCAGTCATAATCGGTGAGTAATTCGACCCACCGACGTTGTCTCATGTTGAGATCCTTTTGGTCAAAGATGTGCTGGAGGCTTTTGTGGTCGGTAAAGATGGTGCACTTAGTGCCGTAGAGGTAATGCCTCCAGATTTTGAGAGCAAAGACAACAGCTCCCAACTCAAGATCGTGGGTGGTGTAGTTCTTTTCATGAATTTTGAGTTGTCGTGAAGCGTAAGCAATCACTTTGTCTCGTTGCATCAGCACGCAACCGAGACCTTGATGAGAAGCATCGCAGTATACCACGAAGTCATCAGTGCCTTCGGGTAAAGATAGAATCGGAGCACTGCAAAGCTTTTGTTTCAGAAGTTAGAATGCTGACTCTTGTTTATCAGTCCAGTTGAACTTTTCGTCTTTCTGAGTCAGGGTTGTGAGTGGTTGAGCTGTTTTTGAGAAATTCTCAATGAATCGCCGATAGTACCCGGCCAACCCCAAGAATTGGCGTACCTCGGTGGGAGTGGTTGGCGCTTGCCAGTTTTTGATGGCTTCTGTTTTTGATGGATCAACATGGATTCCTTGACTATTGACAACATGTCCAAGGAATTGAACGGATTCTATCCAGAATTCACACTTGGAGAATTTGGCATATAACTCCTCGTGTCTGAGTAATTCTAGAATGGTTTTGAGATGTTGCGCATGTTCTTGCTCGTTTCGCGAGTATATAAGTATGTCATCGATAAAGACAATGACGAATTTGTCAAGATAAGGTTTGCACACCCGATTCATCAGATCCATGAATACCGCCGGTGCATTGGTTAAGCCGAATGGCATCACTTGGAATTCATAATGCCCGTAGCAAGTTCGAAAAGCTGTTTTTGGAATGTCGGTGTCGCGAACTCGGAGTTGATGATAACCTGACCGAAGGTCAATCTTTGAATAAACACTCGACCCTTGAAGTTGGTCAAACAGGTCATCGATACGAGGGAGTGGATATCTGTTTTTGACGGTCAACTTGTTCAACTCCCGGTAGTCGATACACATTCGGAAGGAACCGTCCTTCTTTTTCACAAATAAGACCGGGGCTCCCCAAGGTGAGGAACTCGGCCTAATGAATCCTCGATCCAGGAGCTCCTGTAGCTGGGTAGAAAGCTCCTGAAGTTCAGATGGGGCTAAGTGGTAAGGTGCTCGGGCTACTGGTGCGGCACCCAGCACAAGATCGATTGAGAACTCAACCTGTCTAGTCGGAGGTAGACCAGGTAGTTCTTCTGGAAAGACTTCTGGAAAGTCTCTAACGATTGGCACATCCTTGATTCGTTTCTCTTCTGACTTTTTCTCTGTGATGTGTGCGAGGATGGCAGGATACCCCTTTCTGAGAAACTTCCAGGTTTTCAGACAAGAGATGATGTTCAGTCCCGTTCTGCCGGTCTCCCCTTGTATGACTAAGGTTCTACCAGCAGCGAGGGGAATACGGACGACTTTTTCAAAACAAATGATCTCAGCTCGGTGTTTGGACAACCAGTCCATCCCGACAATGATGTCAAAGCTTCCGATCTTGACGGGTATAAGGTCAATAGAGAAAAGTTCATCGGCGAGATTTAGAGTGCAATTAGGTATTACACTGTCGGTCTGAATGAGTTTACCATTAGCTAATTCAACAATATACTTATCGTCTAATGCAACAGGAAAGATGTCAAGTAGTGGGCAAAATTCATGGGAAATAAAACTTCTATCAGCACCGGTATCAAAAAGAACAGAGGCAGTAAGATTGTTGAGGAGGAACATACCCGTGACCACGTTCGGGTCTTGACGGGCATCTCCCGAATTCAGAACAAAGGCTCTTCCCCTTGCATTGTTGTTGTTATTGTTTCCATTCTTCAGTTTTGGGCAGTCATTCCTAAAGTGCCCGGTGAGACCGCATTCAAAGCAGGCTTTGGGTTGGTTGGAGTTGTTACTGGTGTTGCGGTTGTTGTTGTGGTTGTTATTGTTGTTGTTTGTGTTGTTGTTGGTTCTAGGGGCTCGGCAGTCTTTGCTAGAATGCCCGTACCTCTTGCAGTTGTTGCAAGGAGTACTGCAAGGACCCTCATGGTGACGGTCACACTTTGAGCAGTGAGGTTTGCTCCCAGTGTAACCCTTCTTCTCCCCAGTTCCAGAGGAATAAGCCCTGACAGTTTCGGACTTCTTGAAGGTTGGTGGGTTGTTAGGGTTTCTAGAAAATTTCCTCTTGTTGTTAGAGGAGGTAGTTGATGTTTCACGACTGACAATCATAGCCATGAGTTCATGTGCCAGTCGAATGGCACTGTGGATGGTGGTTGGTCGTGATGAGGCGACATTTCCCTGAATGTTCTTGGGAAGGCCACGGATGTACTTCTTGATGCGTTTTTCGTCCGTGTCGACCAAACCCGGACATAGGAGAGCAAGTTGCTGGAATTTGGTGGTGTAACCAGCAATGTCGTTTCCTTGCACAGTTAAGTGCCAGAATTCTTCCTCCAACTTGTGGAGCTCTTCAGTGGGACAGTATTCATCCCTAAGCATTTTCTTCAGCTCTGCCCATGGGAGTTGGTTAGCCACCTCGATCCCCACAGAGCTGGCATGGGTGTTCCACCAGGTGAGAGCACATTCTTGGAAGGTGTATGCAGCAAATTTGACCTTGTCCTCCGTGCAGTTGCACAAGCCAAAGACAGACTCGGTCCTTTCGATCCATTTGATTAGACCGATGGCACCTTCTGTGCCCTTGAAGTTCAGGGGTCTGCAGCTAAGAAAGTCTTTGTAGGAACAAGGTTTGGCAACAGGTGTGACTTCGGGAGCACCAGTGCTCCTGCTAGAGTTTTGCGGTGAATCTCTAGTGGCTAGGGCTTCGGCCACAGCGCGGGAAACTATGGCAGCAAGCTCAGCATCACTGTAACTCTTCTTCTTTGGCGGCATAGTTCTTCAAAAGATAAATGAAAGGTACATAAGAAACAATACCAAAATAATAAGCTCGATGGGTGTACACATATTTAAGCGGTAATATGCGACATTATAAGAAATAATCATAAAGTAGAAACAGTGGAAGAAACTGTCAATACATAACATGAAGCTGATTGATATAGAAAATCTCTAGTTAGAGTCTCGAGAGCCATAACTTAAAAGTCTTACAAAAGCATCAAAAATTGTTACATCCGGTTCGAATGATAAGAGTTTCTCAAAAGACTACATAATAGGGGGAGTACAAAAGGTACCGGGAATTGTTACATCCGGTTCGCATTACATAGGTCCTATGAAAGCATAATAAGGTACAGGTTCAGCCTAAGCTAATCCTGGCGTAGATTGAGTTGTGGCAGTAGTGTGGTGAGATGGTTCACAGATTCTGCAAGTCTGCTAACCATTCGGAGGGCGTCCTCGGCTTCCCTTAGACGTATCTCGCACTGGTTCAGCCTTGACTGTAGGATGGAGATTTCATTTCGGTTGCCAATCACTTGATTGTGGACAACCTCCATGGTTTCGATGGTTTCACCTAGACGATTGTCAAGGGTGTTCATGTGGTTGATTGTGTGTTCGTGATCCTCAGAGACTTGATTGATGCGTTCAAGTGATGTGAGTCTCCAGTTTTCGTTGGTTTCTTGAAGTTCGATATCCATAGCGCCAAGTCGTTGTTCCTGACGGTCTAGTCTAGCGGCCAAGGCCGGTAGAGTGAGGTTGTTTGGATACGGGCCAGCTCGAGGCAACCTGTTGTTCCTCCTAGCTACCCTCGGGTTCTGCGACCCAGATTGAGTGTATGATGAATTGTGTGGTGAGTTTGCCATTCTGAGACAAAGCGTTTAGAGAAAGTGAGGCCTATATTCATATATATAATGCATATATAATATAGCCTATGATATTTAGTGAGAACGAGGCCTATCTATGTATATATATATATATATCACATAATAGCCTAGGGTGTCTAACACACACAAGTTTGAGTCCCGGTTTCTCTCGTGGTCAGAGTCAACTAGTGTATCCTGTTCAGTCATGATTCCTTTCAGATTTCACATCATACTCTTTTAATTGTACATAGTTGATCAGGCTATGTTAAATTAAACTAAT